>SJXQ01012200.1:0-84520 GCA_006408695.1 Aepyceros melampus
GTCTAGTCAAGGCTATGGTTTTTCCTGTGGTCATGTATGGATGTGAGAGTTGGACTGTGAAGAAGGCTGAGTGCCGAAGAATTGATGCTTTTGAAGTGTGGTGTTGGAGAAGACTCTTGAGAGTCCCTTGGACTGCAAGGAGATCCAACCAGTCCATTCTGAAGGAGATCAGCCCTGGGATTTCTTTGGAAGGAATGATGCTAAAACTGAAGCTCCAGTACTTTGGCCACCTTATGCGAAGAGCTGACTCATTGGAAAAGACCCTGATGCTGGGAGGGATTGGGGACAGGAGGAGAAGGGGACGACCGAGGATGAGATGGCTGGATGGCATCACAGACTCAATGGACATGAGTCTGAGTGAACTCCGGAGTTGGTGATGGACAGGGAGGCCTGGCATGCTGCGATTCATGGGGTCGCAAAGAGTCGGACACAACTGAGCGACTGAACTGAACTGATAATGTCAAGGAAGAGGATAAGATCACCAGGAAGAAGATAATGGTTGTGTAGAACAAAGCATTGTGAAATACCAACATTTAGTGGTAGATAAAGAAAAACCTACAAGTAAGCGCTCAGAAAAGCAGGAGCAAAGCTAAGGAAGACTGGACACAGAAATTGTGGGAAAGGCTTCAAGAGGTTTCATATGTCAAATGCCATAGACAGTAGGGGAGAAACTGAAAGAGGTAGTGAAACTGGTTCATGGGGACATTGGAGAGCATAGTTTCAGTGGTATATTGAGATGGAAGATGGTATGTATAGGCCAAGAGAAGTGAGAAAGTGATGAGAGCCAGTGTAGATGAACTTGAAAACAGTAGCTCTCAAATATGGGCCCCTTACCCAGCAACATCAGTATCACCATCTTCCAGGAAATCCAAACAGCAGAAGAGCAGAGAAAAAGGCTTTTGAGTTGCAAAATCTAGAGCTTGTTATTTGCAGAATTCTGGATGTCATTTTACATATAACTATATTTAATTATGTATAGTGCCTGCTCAGTCTCTTAGTTGTGTCAGACTCTGCAACCCTGTGGACTGCAGACTGTCAGGATACTCTGTTCATGGTCCAGGGAAGAATACTGCAGTGGGTTGCCATGATCTCTTCCAGAGGATCTTCCTGGCTCAGGGACTGAACCTATGACTCATTAAGTTTCCTGCACTGGCAGGTGAATTCTTTACCTCTAGCGTCACCTGCAAAGCCCCCTAATTATAGGAAATGTAAAAATCAAGTTTAAGCTGAATAAAATTTTCATGAAGGAAACACACCATTGTAAATAGCACCTAGATTAAGAAGCAGAATATCACTAGTTCCTCAGAAGCCACTTCCTTCCCCATCTTCCCAAGGGTAACCATTATAATGACTTCTAACACTGTAGATTAATTCGCCTATTAGTTTATGCAGTAAAAACATGTATAATGTACCTTTTGAAACTAGCTCAAAGTTATTAATATTATATTAGTTATAAGTACCCATTTGGGTTGGGTTTCCGTTTGTTCACTCTCATGGCTGCAGAGCATGCCATTGTACAGTATGTATAACATCCGTTCTATTGTACATGGCTATTTGGGTGGTTTCCAGTTTGGGGCTATTGTAAATAGGGCTGCTGATAACATTCCATACATGTCTTTTGGTAAACATAGGTCCATGTTCTTGGGGGATTATGCCTGAAATTCTGTGTTATAGGGTAATATGTTCAGTTTAGTAGGTGTTGTTAACTTTCCAAGCAGTTATACCAGTGTATACTACCACCAACAGAATACAGGAGCTCTAGTTTCTATATATTATCATTAACGTACAGTTGTTTTTCTTGAATAGCCATGCTAGTGGGTGTGCAGACATTGAATTTCCTTGGTGACTTGTGAAGTTAATCAACTTTTTCTCTGTTTATTGACTATTTGGATAATATCCTCTTTGAAGTTTCTGTTCAAGTCTTTTGCCCACTCACTGTTCAATTGGGCTGTCTGCCTTTTTTCTTACAGGGCCTAGATTTTTTTTTCAAAAATCTTAGCCTTCTACAACTTAGAGCATGTACTTTGTAGCTACACAAAATGTGTCCAAGAATAACAGAAGAGACAAGCTATGTAACTGAGATCTAGTCATCTGAAACAAAGGCTAGCTGAAAATGTCAAATACAACAACAGACAATTATAATGGTAACAATGGTAGAAGCTACAATTTAACATGCACCTACTCTAAGACACTTCACTTTCTGAGAAAAACATCCTAACATGATGAAAATATTTAGGAGGGAAAGTCGATGGTTAGGAGAGATGAAAACAATCACATTTACCCCAGACAAACTGAGGGCTACATAGGACATGCACAGAAAGAGAATATGTGAATATTTAAATATAAACGTTAATTTTAAAAATGCCACTGTTATAGAAAAACAGATAAACAGCATTATTTAAGTTTTAAAGAATGAATGTGCCCATGTTGTCCCCAATTTACTAATTATCTTCTTGCATCATAGCTTAATTGTTCCCTAATGAATGTCTTGCCATTTTCAAATACTGATTAATTACATTAAAAAATTCATAATTTTCTGACTTCTTGTGTAGATTGGTTTAGATACACAGACTCCAGTTACACATTCTGGGTGGGGCACCTCAAAAATCTAATAAGGACATTGTTAATGAAACTATTACCCAATCCATGTTAATTTTGAGAAGAGATGCAGGAAAGAATTATAAACTCAGTGAATAAAAAACAAATATCCCACATTTACATGTTTACCCTTGAATTTTTATTTTAAAGGATAATTAAAAAAGAGACAGTAAGTCTTGTTTAATAACTTACTCCAGTTCCCTCAATACTGAATATTTAGCTCTTTGTGCTGGAGTGTCATCAACTGCTGAAGGATCATTTTGTTTGCAGTATTTACAGGTATATTTTCTCCTAGTTGTATATAACTATTTTTTATGAAAACAAGTTTATTTTAGGAACCTATATTCCTGTCTTCTATCTGTCTGAATCATATAGGTTTGCATGGGATTCACTTATACTTGTTTGTCCTTAAGCATGTAGTGGGTACCTAAGTTAGAGTGGGAAGATGATAAAGATTCCATTCCCTGGTGGCTCAGATGGTAAAGATTCCACCTGCAATGCAGGAGACCCAGGTTTGATTCCAGGGTTGAGATGATCTCCTGGAAAAGGGAATAGCTACCCACTTCAGTATTCTTGCCTGGAGAATTCCATGGACAGAGGGGCCTGATGGGCTACAAATCCATGGGG
This sequence comes from Aepyceros melampus, assembly GCA_006408695.1. Lineage (NCBI taxonomy): Eukaryota > Metazoa > Chordata > Mammalia > Artiodactyla > Bovidae > Aepyceros > Aepyceros melampus. The sequence goes on from SJXQ01012200.1 coordinate 3,226, forward strand.
TCACAAAGAGTTGGACATGACTGAGCAACTAACAAACTTAAGTGCTAGCACTCTGCAGGGTGGGGACCATGTAACCCACATTTGCCGTGATTTTGAAATGGAGCTGAGCACCTCAGGAGTACAGGCTCTGACTCTGTGGGCTATGCACACATTCTGCTCTCAACTTTGACCTTATTAAAACCTGGTCCAAATAGCTGAATTCCATTACGATGGACTAGTTGATCGACTGATAAATGATTCACCTAGTATTGCTCTTTGGCAGCCTCAGGTTGGAATTTGTTATCCCTCTTGAAAGAAAAATACTTTCTAAAACCAGATTACCTCTTTCTTTTTTACATCATCATCAGTCCTTCCAAGAGAGCATGCTCAGTACCTCCTTTGGAGCTCAGCAGACACTGATCTGAATCCATCCTCTGCCATCCACTTAGCAGCGGTGTGACCGGGACACGTTATTCACAGAAACTGGGCCTCAGGAAGCTCTGCATATTGGAGAAGATTGGAAACTAGTTATGTACAGAATACTTGTACAGGGTATGTCACGTGGTAAATATTGAAAAAATGGTAGATAACATTATTATTATTATCACTATTATTACTATACTTATAATAATCTTAGAATGAAATTATAGCACTTTAAAGTGGAAGCAAAAAGATCATGTGGAGAAAGAATCTGAGGCCTGGAGACAAGAAGTGAATTTTTCAAGGTCACACAGTTTGTGAATAGCTGAACTGGGAGTGGAACCAAAGTTTCCTGATTCTTCTTACCAAAGCCCTTCCCATGTTGGCAGGTGGCTTTCCTGTGTAACATGTCTGAGGTGTTCCACGGTGAGGAGCAACACCTAAAGTGAAGCAAAGTCGCTCAGACGTGTGCGAATCTTTGCAACCCCATGGACTGTGTGTAGGCTACCAGGCTCCTCCATTCATGGGATTTTCCAGGTAAGAGTACTGGAGTGGGTTGCCATTGCCTTCTCCAGGGGATCCTCCCAACCCAGGAATTGAACTCAGGTCTTCTGCATTGTAGGCAGATGCTTTACTGTCTGAGCCACCAGCGAAGCTCAAACCTAAAAGCACATGCTATTAAATGAAGAAGATGCATCAGAAAAGCTAAGTGTTAAAAACACAGCTTTTGGCAAAGAGATGGAGAGATGGGATGAGATGAATGAAAGCTCAAAGAACAAAGTGCCTTGTGGGGCTCGAAAAACAGGGGAGCCCAGTAATAGAGATAGGATGTTTAAATACCTCCATAAGGTATTTTATGTAATTTATTTATTACATAGAAATGCCTATCTCGCTCAACATCACTCATTATCAGAGAAATGCAAATCAAAACCACAATGAGGTACCATTTCACACCAGTCAGAATGGCTGCGATCCAAAAGTCAACAAGCAATAAATGCTGGAGAGGGTGTGGAGAAAAGGGAACCCTCTTACACTGTTGGTGGGAATGCAAATTAGTACAGCCACTATGGAGAACAGTGTGGAGATTCCTTAAAAAATTGCAAATAAAAATGCCTTATGATCCAGCGATCCCACTGCTGGGCATACACACCAAGGAAACCAGAATTGAAAGAGACACGTGTACCCCAATGTTCATTGCGGCACTGTTTGTAATAGCCAGGACATGGAAGCAACCTAGATGTCCATCAGCAGATGAATGGATAAGAAAGCTGTGGTACATATACACAATGGAGTATTACTCAGCTATTAAAAAGAATACATTTGAATCAGTTCTAATGAGGTGGATGACGCTGGAGCCGATTATACAGAGTGAAGTAAGCCAGAAAGAAAAACACCAATACAGTATACTTACACATATATATGGAATTTAGAATGATGGTAATGATAAACCTGTACGCAAGACAGCAAAAGAGACACAGATGTATAGAACGGCCTTTTGGACTCTGTGGGAGAGGGAGAGGGTGGGATGGGTTGGCAGAGTGGCAGTGTAACATGTGTGATATCATAAGTGAAACGAATCGCCAGGCCAGGTTTGATGCAGGATGCAGGATGCTTGGGACTGATGCACGGGGATAATCCAGAGAGAGGGTGTGGGGCGGGAGGGGGGAGGTGGGGGTCGGGATTGGGAGTTCATGTACACTCGTGGCTGATCCATGTTGATGTGCAGCAAAACGAATACAGTATTGTAAAGCAAAACAAACTAAAAAAATAAAAATTAATTAAAAAAAAAGAAATGCCTATCTCACTGTCAATGACCATCACCTGATCACACCTAATTATCTTTCTGCTATGATTCTTTATCTTTTTAAAAATATTACTTGAGACATGCTACTATACTCTTTTCTACATTAGTCTGTTCCCTGGGAGCAACTGAGTTGTAACCCCTCTCCCTGGGAAAACAAAGTTGACATTTTCTCTGTTTCTAATGCCCAAGCATAATACTACATATAGATTTATACATTTAGCCTGGGCTTAAATCCTGAGATGCTCTAGCCAGCACTGTAAGTTAGGAAATTGTCTATTATGGATGCTGAATGGCAAAAGGTCAGAGATAGTATAAGACTGTAATGAGTTCCTTATTTAAAAGTAATGTGAAGCATACCATACTTGACTTGCATTACTTAGATCACCAATATAAACATTTTAGACAATTGATGCTTTGAAACTATGTCCATACTGAGTATACTACTAATTTCCATGAAAAAATCTCAATAAATAAAGAAAGTTGAGTGCTGAAGATTTGATGCTTGTGAACTGTGGTGCTGGAGAAGACCCTTGAGAGTCTCTTGGACAGCAAGGAGATCAAACCAGTCAATCCTAAATGAAATCAATCCTGAATATTCATTGGAAGGACTGATGTTAAAGCTCCAGTACTTTGGCCAACTGATGCAAAGAGCTGACTTATTGGAAAACACCCTGATGCTGGGAAAGACTGAAGGCAGGAGGAGAAGGGCTTAACAGAGGAAGAGATGGTTGGATGGCATCACTGACACATGGACATGAGTTTGAGCAAACTCCAGGAGACAGTGAAGGATGGGAAAGCCTGGCATACTGCAGTTCGCAGGGTTGCAAAGCATTGGACACAACTTAGCAACTGAACAGTGACTTCAGTTATTGGCACACATATTTCTTAGCATCTGAAATATTCATTAAATATATATAATATATATTATGTATATTTATATTTTGACTGTACTGTGTGGTTTGCAGGATCTTCCCCAACCAGGGACTGAAACTGTGGCCATGGCATTAAAAAGTGCAGAACTGCAACCACTGGATGGCCAGGGAATTCCTAAAATACATTCTTCCCCTGTAATTCCAAATGAACATAAGTGATCCTTGACCTCCTTGGCTCTCACAAACTATTATGTACTAATCTATTTCCAAATATGTAGATTGAGATTAAAATAACATCCACAAAAGCTATTCATTTTACTTATGTATCAATAGCTTTAAATGGTACTCTCTGTGTGCCAGGCATTGTTGTAAACACTTTGTAAGTATAAATGTACATAACCTGCATCACAAATTTATGTAAGGGTGCTGTCATCATGTGATTGTCAGTTCAGTTCAGTCGCGCAGTCGTGTCCGACTCTTTGCGACCCCATGAATCGCAGCACGCCAGGCCTCCCTGTCCATCACTAACTCCCAGAGTTCACTCAGACTCACGTCCACTGAGTCCATGATGCCATCCAGCCATCTCATCCTCTGTTGTCCCTTTCTCCTCCTGCCCCCAATCCCTCCCAGCATCAGGGTCTTTTCCAATGAGTTAACTCTTTGCATGAGGTGGCCAAAGTACTGAAGCTTCAGCTTTAGCATCATTCCTTCCAAAGAAATCCCAGGGTTGATCTCCCTCAGAATGGACTGGTTGGATCTCCTTGCAGTCCAAGGGACTCTCAAGAGTCTTCTCCAACACCACAGTTCAAAAGCATCAATTCTTCTGCGCTCAGCCTTCTTCACAGTCCAACTCTCACATCCATACATGACCACAGGAAAAACCATAGCCTTGACTAGACGGACCTTAGTCAGCAAAGTAATGTCTCTGCTTTTGAATATACTATCTAGGTTGGTCATAACTTTTCTTCCAAGGAGTAAGCGTCTTTTAATTTCATGGCTGCAGTCATGTGATTGTACAGACAGGAAATCAGAGGTATAGAGAGGATAAATAATGTACCAATAGAACACAGCTCATAAATGGAAAAAGCAATGTTCAAATGTAGCAGTGTAATTCCAGTGTCTCTGCTCTTAAAGATGAGGAACTTGAGAAAGGAAGTGAAGCAAACAGGCTAATGTTATAAAAGTAAGGGGCAAAGTCAGCAATAAGAATCACCAAGTCATCCAGCACCAACAGGCACCATTGACCACTGCAGCACGCTTTCACCACCTAATCATCCTGATGGTGGTTTAGTCACTAAGTCATGTCCTACTCTTGTGACCCCATGGACTGTAGTTCACCAGGCTCCTCTGTCCATGGGATTCTCCAGGGAAGAATACTGGAGTGGGCTGCCAGTTTCTTCTCCAGGGGATCTTCCCAACTCAGGAATCAAACACGGGTCTCCTGCATTGCAGGCAGATTCTTTACTGACTGAGCTATGAGGGAAGCCCATAATCACTGTGCTCTCAAAAGCAATATGACATATGGAATATAAAACAAGTTATGTTCCTCATTCAATGAGCATTTACTTATTGCCCTGGGAATTGAAAGATGAATAAGATTTGACCTTCTTCTGAGAGTCCCCAGTCTATAAGCAGATAAAGGAACAAAAGAATTTAGCAGGAGGTGTGATGGGTAAGTGCCACAAAAGGAAGGGAATGATTCATGTTGATATGTGGCAGAGCCAATACAATATTGTAAAGTAATTAGCCTCCAATTAAAATAAATAAATTTAAATTAAAAAAAATAAAAAAATGATAGAATAAAATAAAGTGCAAAAAAAAAAAAAAGGAAGGGAATGAAGAAACAGGGATAATTTTGATTAGAAGGAAAAAAGGGAGGAACCTTCAGAGATGGTGCTATTCCTGTTTGACTTTAATGGATGTGGAATAATATTTGTAAAATAGTAATTGATGTTCCATCCTGATATTTTCTAACCTAGCTCCTCGCCTTCATCCTTAATCTGGGGCATTCTGTGCTTATGCTTCAGGGAAAGTATGTATTAACAGAAAGAAGAAGAAAGAAAGAATCTTCTCCTGGTTTCTGGTTTTCAGAATCTTGGTTCTTAGATTCCAAGAATAAGGAATTTCCAAGATTACCTCGTCTCCTAACCCTAACACCTCTCTGCCACCCCAAACATATTTGGCAGGGGGTAATTAGTGGGAAGAGAGAGAGGCTTGTAGGGGGAAGTAAGGGTGACGAGGGAAAGAGAGACGTGAGACATGTCCTGGTGCTCCCAGTCTGAGCGTGATGAAGGTCAAACAATTCTGCAGAATCTAAGAGCAGAGGAATCATCTTTTGTTTTTTTTGGTTCAAAGTCTTTGGTATTAAAAGGCTCAGGGAAAATGTCTGTCTGGTGTGTGTCAGAAGGGGCCCAACATAGCTTCATCAAGAAAATGTCCTGACCTCAGTGTAGCATAGAAAGATAGGAAGAACACTTCCATTTCCTCACTCCCAAGAAAGGCCTGAGCATGGTGGAGAATCCCACCAGAAGAGAGGTGAATGGGATGGGAATGAGAACATCATGGAGCAGGAATAAATAAGGACTGAGCACAAGGACCATGTGGAATGAGGACTATGTCAGCAAATGGTGTGTAGACACACTGCCTCTCTCTCCTCTCCCATCGATGTACTGGTGCTATTTTAGACTCTTAGAATTTAGTATGATCTCAGCAAAAGGGGAGAGCCCCAAACCAACATGACATTTCATTTTCCAAAAACCCGGTGGAATTGCGGGTGGGTGGGTCTTGAAACAGAGATTAAGAGGTATAGACAGATAAGGATAATTATATTTTTATATAGTTCAACTTATGGATTGACATTCACACTTGTTATAGACATATTTCTTTCCTCTTCATTCCTGTTGGATCATTTATTCATTTTTTGAACAATAGTTTATGAAGGATCTCTGGTTGCCAGTCTTTGGCCCAGGATGGATGTGAGAAAATGATCATGAATATAGGACACTCCCAAGAACAAGTTTAATTCAGACACTATAAAAAAAGTTTTTTTGTATAAATAAAACACCATTACCTTGATGTTTAAACTCTCATTCTTTAAAGGGAAACCTTTGGCATTTTTGAGGCTTCTGGGAGAAAACCAGAGGTTAATAGAACTTGTTAAAAGAAAGCAAAGTTTCTTTCTTTGTACCATCTCACTGTTATTTATTAATCTATTCTTATTAAGTGTTAACTTGAAAAATTAACAGTCCAGTGTATTAGTGGGAAAGGGAAAAGAAGGTTGAAAACTGAGTGCTTAAACTGCTAGTGGAAATTTTTTATTGGAATCATTAACTGGATTGCAATTGAAACTGATATTATACTAGCCACTTTTATATAATTTACTTTTGAAACTTTTTTTGTTATGCTACCATTTTGGAAACCTGCTTTGTGTCCTGTTTAGATTCTGTAACTCTAAGCAATATTTATTCAGGCTTCCTCTTCCTGCACCTCTACTTCTGTACATAGAGAGAACTACCCTCGCCTGTATTCCACTACGCCAACTCCCTGGAATTCTATCCATTTCTCAGCACAGAAACCACTTCCTGGGCTCCAGCTACTCAGAAAGTTAATGTTTCAAGTTGGGTTCCCTATAAGCAGACCTTGACATAAGGGTCTGTGTAAAAATTATTTTATTTTCTTGGGCTCTAAAATCACTGCAGACAGTGACTGTAGCCATGAACTTAAAAGATGCTTGCTTCTTGGAAGGAAAGCTATGACAACTTAGACTGTATTAGAAATCAGAGATCTCACTTTGCCAACAAACGTCTGTATAGTTAAAGCTATGGGTTTGTTTTTTTTTCAGTAGTCATGTACAGGTATGAGAGTTGTACCATAAAGAAAGCTGAGTGCCGAAGAGTGGAAGCTTTTGAATTGTGGTGCTGGAGAAGACTCTTGAGAGTCCCTTGAACTGCAAGGAGATCAAACCAGTCAGTCCTAAAGGAAATCACCCCTGAATATTCATTGGATGAACTGTTGCTGAAGCTGACGCTCCTAATACTTTTGCCAGTTGATACAATGGGCAACTCACTGGAAAAGACCCGATGTTGGGAAAGATTGAAAGCAAAATGAGAAGGTGGTGACAGAGGATGAGATGGTTAGATAACATCACTGACTCAGTGGACATGAATTTGAGCAAACTCCAGGAGATAGTGAGGACAGAGGAGCTTGGCATGCTACAGTTCATTGGGCTGCAAAGAGCTGGACATGGCTTATCAACTAACAACAACACCCCCTTTCCCCTTGGGTAATATAAGTTTATTTTCTATATCTGTGAGTCTGTTTCTATTTTGTAAGTAAATTCATTTGTGTCATATTTTAGATTTCACATAAAAGTGATATATGTCATTTGTCTTTCTCTTTTTGACATATTTAGTTGCTAATTGCTAGGCCCATCCATGTCACTGCAAATGACATTGTTTCATTATTTTAAATGGCTGAGTTGTATTCCACTGTATGTATGTACCATATATTTGTACCACCACTGGCATGCATGTATCTTTTGGAAATATAGCTTTTGCCAGACATATGCCAAGGAGTGGGACTGTAAGATCACAGGGCAACTCTAATTTTTCAAGGAACCTCGATATTGTTTTCTTTAGTGGCTGCATCAATTTATACTCTATCAACAGCATAGGAGGGCTCCCTTTCCTCCATACCCTCTCCAGCATTTGTTATTGGTATACTTTCTAATGATGGTAATTCTCAACTGTGTGAAGTAGCACCTCATTGTAGTTTTGATTTGCATTTCTCTAATAACTAGCCACATTTTGCATCTTTTCATGTGCTGATTGGCACGTCGTCTCTGGACAAATGTCTATTTAGGTCTTCTGCTCACTGTTTGACCAAGTTGTTTGTTTTTGTTGTTGTTATTGTTATTATTGAGTTGTGTGAGTTGTTTGCATGTTTTGGAAATTCAGCCCATTTTGCTGTGCAAAAAGCTTCTAAGTTTTATTAGGTTCCATTTATTTATTTTTGCTTTTATTTCTATTGCCTTGGGAGACTGACCTAAGAAAACATTGGCATGATTTATGTCAGAGAATGTTTTGGTGTTATATTTAAATCTTTAAGCCATTTTGAGTTTATTTTTGTGGATGGTGTGAGGGTGTGTTCTGACTTCATGGATTTACATGTGGCTGTCCATCTTTCTGAACATCACTTGCTGAAGATCGTCTTTTCTGCATGCTTTATTCTTGCCTCCTCTGTGGAAGCCTAGTTGACCATAGCTATGTGAGTTTATTTTGAGGCTCTGTATTCTGTTCCACTGAGCCATAGCTTGTTTTTGTGCCAGTACCATGCTGTTTTGGTTACTATAGCTTTATAGTGATGTCTGAAGTCTGGAAGAGTTGTGCCTCCAGCTGTATTCTTTCTCTTCAGGACTGCTTTGGCAATTTTGGGTTATTTATGGTTCCTTATAAATTTTAAGATTGTTTGTTCTAGTTTAGTGAAAAAATGTAGTGGGTAATTTGATAGGGATCACATTAAATCTTTAGATTGCTTTGGGTAGTATGACCATTTTAACAATATTGATTTTTCCAATCCAAGAGCATGAAGTATTTTCCAATTCTTCGAAACATCTTCAGTTTTTTTAATCAATGTTTTATAGTTCTCAGCATATAATTCTCTCACTTCCTTGTCATGTTTATTACTATTTTATTACTTTTGGTATGATTTTCAAAGGGATTTTTTTTTTAAACTTTCCCATTCTGATATTTTTTTCTGAGTGTAGAGAAATGCAACAGATTTCTGTATGTTAAGCCTCCATCCTGCTACCTTGATGAATTTGGTTATCAGTTCTAGTAGCTTTTGTGTAGAGTAGTTAAGGTTTTCTAAGTATCACATAATCTGTATAAAATGACAATTTTACCTCTTCCCTTCCAATTTTAATACCTTTTCTTTTTCTTGTCTGAGGCTAGAATTTCCAATAGTATGTTAAATAGAAGTGACGAGAGTAGGTATCCTTATCTAGTTTCAGACTTTAGTGGGGAGTCTTTCAGTTTTTCACCATTGAGCACTATGTTGGCTGTGGGAAAGAGGTTTCATCATGAATAGGTGTTGAATTTTATCATTTCTTTTTGACATCTATTGTGATAATCATGATTTTTATTTTGTCTTTTGTTGATGTGGTGTATCACATTGATATGTTTATGTTGAACCATCCTTGTGACCCTACAATGAATCCAACTTGATTGTGGTGTATAATTTGTGTGTGTGTGTGTGTGTGTGTGTGTGTGTATGATCCTGTGGTCATGTATGGATGTGAGAGTTGGACTGTGAAGAAGGCTGAGTGCTGAAGATTGATGCTTTTGTAGTGTGGTGTTGGAGAAGACTCTTGAGAGTCCCTTGGACTGCAAGGAGATCCAACCAGTCCGTTCTGAGGGAGATCAGCCCTGGGATTTCTTTGGAAGGAATGATGCTAAAGCTGAAGCTCCAGTACTTTGGCCACCTCATGCGAAGTGTTGACTCATTGGAAAAGACTCTGATGCAGGGAGGGATTGGGGGCCAGAGGAGAAGGGGACGACCGAGGATGAGATGGCTGGATGGTGTCACTGACTACATGGGCGTGGGTCTGGGTGAACTCCGGGAGTTGGTGATGGACAGGGAGGCCTGGCGAGCTGCAATTCATGGGGTCGCAAAGAGTTGGACACGACTAAGCAACTGAACTGAACTGATGATCTTTTTCAGTGTATTCTGGTATTCAGTCTGCTAATATTTTGCTGAGAATTTTTGCATCTATATGCATTAAAGATATTGGTCGGTAATTTTCTGTTTTGGTATTGTATTCATCTGGTTTTGGTATCAGTGTGATTGTGGCTTCATAGAATGATTTTGGGAGTGTTCATTCCTCTTCAGTCTCTTGGAAGAGCTTGAGAAGATCAGTATAAGTTCATCTTTGTTTGGTAGAATTCTTCAGTGAAGTCATCCGGACTTGGACTTCTGTTTGTAGGGAGCTTTTTTTTCTTTCTAATTTTTATTGAAGTATAGTTGATTTACAACTATTGGGAGCTGTTGTGCACAAGCATTTTAAAGAGATCAGGGGGAATATGGGTGGAGCACTGACAGCAACTGACACTGCCATATATTTATAAGCATTTATTACCAGGTTCACATAGCATTCCTATAGAAGAGAATTTATTTGTGTATTGTCCCTTACGCCATTTATTTTATTTTTTAAATAGTTAACTACCTTTATAATAAACTTAATTTTGTATCACTTATGTGTGTCTTTCTTAGTAGTCAAATTTTGTTGCAATGAATAGTCTACATAAGACTATAATACTACATGAAATGATTGTGGACTGATTAAGAACAGAACTGTCCTCGTATGTTTCCCATTGAACTGCTGAGTAAAAATTATACTCCAAGAAGGTTAAGAGAGAAGGGTCAGGGACACATCTTCAAACCCATCTCTTCTCTCTGCTGAATAGGTAGGTCTTTGGTAGTCTGCCAGTTAAAGTCTGGCATTTCATTGGGAGAATAAAATTATGTTGTAAATACTGCATTCAAATGATCTCTTATGTTATATGAAAACCATGTTTGTAATATGAAAACACTACCACATATTTTGAAAGTTTTGATTCAAATAGCATCTTTTCTTAAAAGGGAGACATTCTTCTGAAAAAATAAAAGGTAAAGATTTCAGCCTACTAGTTTGAATGAGACTTTGGGTGTAAATAAGTCATTAGAACTAATGAGAAGTATGCTTGCTGCTATATATTATTGTTTCTCTGAATTGTATTATTTGACCATCTCATTGCTCCTGGCCTAGAGCAAGTACAAATAAAGTGGACAATCATGGTAATGGTGATGGTTAGATGTCAATTTGCACAGATCCATTTTTCTCATCCTTTTCTACTTTTATATTTAAATAGGCATTGGTATAGGAATTCCAAACATCATATCCTCATCCTGGATAAAAGAGATTTACCTTCTGAGCTGGTGCAGTAAGTTGTCTCTTGGGTTAAAACAAAACCATCTGCTCCTTGTTTTGATTTTCAATCAAATGTATACCTTGTTACATAAATATAATCTATGCATGTATTCTTAATAAAATAACACCCTATTTATTTAATGGAAATTTAGAAGGTGATAGATAAATGGCCAGTCACATGATCAAAAGAATGCTTTTCATTTGGTTTAAAGCTCTTTTTTCATGTCTAGAACTTAGCTTTTCAATTTACCTATGAAGAAATGTAATGAAATTGTTTTTTTTTTTTGCTAATCCAGAAATAGAAAATGGAAGGTTTCAGTAATTAGTTTTTGAAAGAGTAGTTATCTAATGTTATTTCCTTTACTTCTTGTTTAAGGAATTTCACAAAGATGCAATCACACAATAAACTCAGGAAAAAACACATGGAAAATTTATTCTATTGGAAAGCACACCTTTCCTTATCAGACTAAAAGTTTTGTCAGTGTTTTACAGGTCAGTCAGTCAGTTCAGTCGCTCAGTCATGTCCAACTCTTTGCGACCCCATGAATCGCAGCACGCCAGGCCTCTCTGTCCATCACCAACTCCCGGAGTTCACTCAGACTCACGCCCATCAAGTCAGTGATGCCATCCAGCCATCTCATCCTCTGTCATTCCCTTTTCCTCCTGCCCCTAATCCCTCCCAGCATCAGAGTCTTTTCCAACGAATCAACTCTTTGCATGAGGTGGCCAAAGTACTGGAGTTTCAGCTTTAGTAGTATTCCTTCCAAAGAACACCCAGGGTTGATCTCCTTCAGAATGGACTGGTTGGATCTCCTTGCAGTCCAAGGGACTCTCAAGAGTCTTCTCCAACACCACAGTTCAAAAGCATCAATTCTTCAGTGCTCAGCCTTCTTCACAGTCCAACTCTCACATCCATACATGACCACAGGAAAAACCATAGCCTTGACTAGACGGACCTTTGTTGGCAAAGTAATGTCTCTGCTTTTCAATATGCTACCAAGGTTGGTCATAACTTTTCTTCCAAGGAGTAAGCGTCTTTTAATTTCATGGCTGCAATCACCATCTGCAGTGATTTTGGAGTCCCAAAAAATAAAGTCTGACACTGTTTCCACTGTTTCCCTATCTATTTCCCATAAAGTGATGGGACCAGATGCCATGATCTTCATTTTCTGAATGTTGAGCTTTCAGCCAATTTTTTCACTCTCCTCTTTCACTTTCATCAAGAGGCTCTTTAGTTCCTCTTCACTTTCTGCCATAAGGGTGGTGTCATCTGCATATCTGAGGTTATTGATATTTCTCCTGGCAATCTTGATTACAGGTAGTATGCATATTATTGACAAAAATATTTTAAATAGTTATATAATTTTTTTGTTATGTTTAACACAGCTATTTGAAATTGTGATTTTATCCATGTAGTAATTTAATAAATTATTTATGAGATCATATACTTAACCAATACATTCTCTTAGGTTATTTCTGCATTACATGACTAGGTTTCAATTACTTATATAAATGACTAGGATATTTAATTTAAACTTTGTTGTCTCTCCTCAGGTTTTCTAGTTCCATGGCACTATTTAGATCCTTAGTTTAACTCTACATGGGAAAACTAACCCTTTCTAAATATTCTTCTCACTCTATTCTCAGTTTTTTCTAGCCCTTCCCAGTGCTTTTTTCTGATGTTTCTCAGAAATTCTCCTGTGCCAAGTAAACATGAGGTTATTCTTAGTATATTAACAGTTATTATCATGGGAGAAGAATTATTTTAATATTAATAAAAATAATTTCCACTTACTGCTGGAAGAAATTAGCTTATTTTTAAAAGTTGGTTCAATGATTGATATTTTTAGAACGTTAATTTAAAAAAACAGCAACTCTGTGTGGAGTCAGTCAGTGTTTGGCGTCTTTGCCTACTCTTCACAATAAGAACCCAGAAACCATTATGCACATCAGTGGAAACCCAATCTCATGAAGCTAAATAATGAGACCCTAGTGCTGATGGTCTAGTATTCTTTTCAGAGTCAAATCACTTAAAAAGAATTAACAAATAAAATCTTCAAGACTCCTCTGAGGTAGGTAAATGTTTTCTTGCTTATTTTTTTAGAGACCACATTTCAGTTTACTTGCTAAATCTAAACGGTCCTTGTTGCTGATTCCAGCAGTGCCAAGAATCTTCTGGTTGTTAGTTCAGTCCTTAGAAGATTATAATTAGAGATTGATATAAACGACACCTAGCTCTGCATGTGGTTCAAACTGACATTGAAGTTTCTTGACCCATTTATTTAGAGTTAATAGAACTGGAAAGTTGGAAAAGTCCTTGGAGATGATCTCGTCCAATCTTGTGTTTTACGAATATGCTGAAAATGGAAGCTCAGAGGTGTAAAACCCTGTTCAGGTCTCAGTCTTCTCTTCAACAGACTCGACTGGTGTGCAAAGATCAGATAACCACGGCTGATATTTAAATTTCTTGGTAGTTCAACAGATTTTCCAAGAGATGCCATTAGATCTATAGAGGAATGGGTCATGGAAAAAAATGGCAGGGGGTGGGGGGCATTTTAGAGAGAGAAAGGATTTTGAGGGGGTTTTGTTTTGTTCTGTTTTATTTCTGAGCAAGCTTCTTTCGGTGCTGAATGACACCATGCCCCAGGAAGTCCAAGTTCTATTTTTTAGAAAAATGCCTCGGCTAAGAGCCATCACCACAGGCCTTCTCAGACACCCAAAATGGGCAAAGAATACTTGCTTGAAAGAATATTTGTAATATTTTCCTTGAAAATTTGAGGGTGGTAGAAGGCGAGGGAAAAGGGAGAGGTTGTGAGGGGAAAAATATGAGTGCAGATGTAGCAAATAAGGGGCAGATGCCACATGAAAATGAATTCTGGCTTCCCAAATATGGCGTGTCCTGTGCTGCTTATAAGAGATACATCCTCTGAACCCAAGCAGAGCTCTGAAAATCTCCCTGTATTTCTGTGATGACATATCAAGCAACTTACAAACTTCTGTATTCTAGTGCTCATTCCAATTGCCCATTTGAAGGGTTTTGGATATCCTAAAAACCCTTTAGATATCCTAAAAGTAACATAGTCAAAACTCGACTTCTGATCCTTTTAAAAACTTTCAATGTCCTTCCTAACTTAGGGAATAACACCATTCTTCTAGATAATTCAGTTCAGTTCAGTTCAGTTCAGCTGCTCAGTCATGTCTGACTCTTTGTGACCCCATGAATCACAGCATGCCAGGCCTCCCTGTCCATCACCAATTCCCAGAGTTCACTCAGACTCATGTCCATCGAGTCAGTGACGCCATCCAGCCATTTCATCCTCTGTCGTCCCCTTCTCCTCCGGCCCCTAATCCCTCCCAGAATCAGAGACTTTTCCAAAGAGTCAACTCTTTGCATGAGGTGGCCACAGTACTGGAGTTTCAGCTTTAGCCTCATTCCTTTTAAAGAAATCCCAGGGCTGATCTCCTTCAGAATGGATGGTTGGATCTCCTTGCAGTCCAAGGGACTCTCAAGAGTCTCCTCCAACAGCACAGTTCAAAAGCATCAATCATTTGGTACTCAGCTTTCTTCACAGTCCAACTCTCACATCCATACATGACCACAGGAAAAACCACAGCCTTGACTAGACGGACCTTTGTTGGCAAAGTAATGTCTCTGCTTTTCAACATGCTATCTAGGTTGGTCATAACTTTTCTTCCAAGGAGTAAGCGTCTTTTAATTTCATGGCTGCAATCACCATCTGCAGTGATTTTGGAGCCCAAAAATATAAAGTCTGACACTGTTTCCACTGTTTCCCCATCTATTTCCCATGAAGTGATGGGACCAGATGCCATGAGCTTCGTTTTCTGAATGTTGAGCTTTAAGCCAACTTTTTCATTCTCCTCTTTAACTTTCATCAAGAAGCTCTTTAGTTCCTCTTCCCTTTCTGCCATAACGGGGGTGTCATCTGCATATCCGAGGTTATTGATATTTCTCCCGGCAATCTTGATTCCAGCTTGTGCTTCTTCCAGCCCAGGGTTTCTCATGATGTATTTTGCATATAAGTTAAATAAGCAGGATGACAATATACAGCCTTGACGTACTCCTTTTCCTATTTGGAACCAGTCTGTTGTTCCATGTCCAGTTCTAACTGTTGCTCCCTGACCTGCATACAGATTTCTCAAGAGGCAGATCAGGTGGTCTGATATTCTCATCTCTTTCAGAATTTTCCACAGTTTATTGTGATCCACACAGTCAAAGGCTTTGGGATAGTCAATAAAGCAGAAATAGATGTTTTTCTGGAACTCTCTTGCTTTTTTGATGATCCAGCAGATGTTGGCAATTTGATCTCCAATTCCTCTTCCTTTTCTAAAATCAGCTTGAACATCAGGGAGTTCATGGTTCACGTCTTGCTGAAGCCTGGCTTGGAGAATTTACTGGCGTGTGAGATGAGTGCAATTGTGCAGTAGTTTGAACATTCTTTGGCATTGCCTTTCTTTGGAATTGGAATGAAAACTGATTTTTCCAGTCCTGTGGCCACTGCTGAGTTTTCCAGTTTTGCTGGCATATTGAGTGCAGCACTTTCACAGCATCATCTTTCAGGATTTGAAATAGCTCAACTGGAATTCCATCACCTCCACTAGCTTTGTTCATAGTGATGGTTTCTAAGGCCCACTTGACTTCACAGTCCAGGATGTCTGGCTCTAGGTGAATGATCACACCATCATGATTATCTGGGTCGTGAAGATCTGTTTTGTACAGTTCTTCTGTGTATTCTTGCCACCTCTTCTTAGTATCTTCTGCTTCTGTTAGGTCCATACCATTTCTGTCCTTTATTGAGCCCATCTTTGCATGAAATGTTCACTTGGTATCTCTAATATTCTTGAAGAGATCTCTAGTCTTT
Source organism: Aepyceros melampus (assembly GCA_006408695.1). Lineage (NCBI taxonomy): Eukaryota > Metazoa > Chordata > Mammalia > Artiodactyla > Bovidae > Aepyceros > Aepyceros melampus. Next base: position 19,147 of record SJXQ01012200.1, read on the forward strand.
CCCATTCTGTTGTTTTCCTCTATTTCTTTGCAGTGATCACTGAGGAAGGCTTTCATATCTCTTCTTGCTATTCTTTGGAATTCTGCATTCAGATGCTTATTAGGCCAGAAAATTTGCAGCTATCTTTAAATCTTCTCTTTTCATACTTTGCATCCAATTAATCATTGAATCCCATTGTTCTTCCCTTGTGGCTCAGCTGGTAAAGAATCTGCATGCAATGTGGGAGACCTGGGTATGATCCTTGGGTTGGGAATATCCCCTGGAGAAGGGAATGGTTACCCACTCCACTTTTCTGGCCTGGAGAATTCCACGGACTGTATAGTTCTTGGGGCACAAAGAGTCAGACAGGACTGAGTGACTTTCACTTTCACTTTCTTTCTTCGTATTGTTCTATATTCTTATCCCTGAGGCATCTTGAGCCCCTGGTAACCTTGTACTCCTAAGACTATGGCTGCCATTTTATTTTTTCATTTACTGTGAATATTGAGAAAAGGAGTACCAAGACTACATGTATGCTTACTCTGTCATGTCCAACTCTTTGAGACCCCATGAACTGTATCTGCCAGGCTCATCTGTCCATGGGATTTTCCTGACAGAGTACTGGAGTGAATAGCCATTTCTCCTTCCAGGGGATCTCCCACCCAGGGATCAAACCCACATCTCCTGCATTGGCAGGCAGATTCTTTACCACTGAGCCACCTAGGAATCCCACCAAGAGTGGTCCCAGTGAATAATGTTTGCCAAGCGAATTCTTCCACACCTATAGTGTATAAAGAGCAGTCTTGCTCCTCTTGATAATCATGGCCTATAACACCAGGATGGTGTTGACTTTCTTTGAATGATGTTTGTTTCATACAGGAGTCTAAAATAATAGGATGGGAGCCATAGCTTAAATATTTAAAGATTTTTGCAACGTACCTTAGTAGAAAGAGTCTGCATCTCCTAAACCTGCAGGTCTCAGGGTTGTAGGAGGAGAGGCCAAAATTCCCCAAATTTTGGGGAGTAACATTAAGCAGAGCAACTTCTACTTCTATCTCTTGGCCCCTAAACTCATCTATTCTATTTATTGACGATAAAGCATCATATGATGACTACTGATTTAGATGTATGCTGTATCCAGAAGGATGGTACTTCAAACTTATAGGATATTATCTTCAAGCTTGAGCTTCAGCTACACCTTTGAAAAGTTGCTCTAGCTTCTGCTTCTGGCAAGAGGGAGTAAAAAAGCCATATTTACCTTCTCTATGAAACAAAAACTATCAAACAAAATACAAGAAACTACTGCAAGGAGATCCAACCAGTCCATCCTAAAGGAGATCAATCAGTCCTGGGTGTTCATTGGAAGGACCGATGCTGAAGCTGAAGCTCCAATACTTTGGCCACCTGATGTGAAGAGCTGACTCATTTGAAAACCCTGATGCTGGGAGGGATTGGGGGCAGGAGGAGAAGGGGATGACAGAGAATGAGATGGCTGGATGGCATCACCAACTCGATGGACATGAGTCTGAGTGAACTCTGGGAGTTGGTGATGGACAGGGAGGCCTGGTGTGCTGCAATTCATAGGGTCACAAAGAGTCAGACATGACTGAGCGACTGAACTGAACTGAACTGACAGTTGTCAAGACGCTAATGCCAAGCAGTGAAGTACAGCAATTCCCTGAAGACAGGAAACAAATATGATTATGCTTGAAAGTGAAAGTGAAGTTGCTCAGTCGTGTCTGAATCTTTTTGACCCCATGGACTGTAGCCTTACCATGCTCCTCCATCCATGGGATTTTCCAGGCAAGAGTCCTGGAGTGGGTTGCCATTTCCTTCTCCATAGGATCTTCCCAACCCAGGGATCGAAGTGGGTCTCTTGCATTGTAGGCAGACACTTTACTGTCTGAGCCACCAGGGAAGTTATGCTTATACGTAAAAAATGATTCCTTGAATTTACTGCCTAGAGGCCATTTCCAGATTATTGTGCATGGAGAGGGTGCTAAGAAACACGCCTGAAAACTCTGAGATTAAGCTTTGGAGCTAAGAGTTCAGACAGACCAAGGCAGTTAGAATTGATAGGACAGTAGACCCAAGAGGAGAATACATCAAAGAGAGAGAACTTCAGAAGGTCCTCTTTGAATTTTTAGCAGATCACTCAGCAGTGCAGGCACAAGCTGGGAAATGTATCAGAAGACAATGTCTGATCCTCTTGTGGGGCCAGGAACAGTGCTTTCTCACCCTAGCCAGACTAAAAAAACTCATGATTAACAGGGAATTAAGTTGAGTATTCAAGAAAATATTGCTCTAGTGGTGGAGAATAATTAGTTATAGACTGACCACTGCTCTGGACTTGCTAACAAGTCGTAAAAGCAATACTTGAAAGGACCAAGCTACTTCCAGGTAACTATAGCCCAGAATGAAGCGCAAGACAACTTACAGAAATTCAAACTTATCCAGCACCCACATAAGTAAAAATCATTATATCAGACATCCAAAAGGAGATTATTAGGTACATACCAAGAAACAATAAAATGTATTCCCACCAAGAGAAAAATCAATCAGACCCAACCCAGAAGACATACAGATGTTAGAATTTGCAGATGAGGATATTAAAAGTTATTGTAAGTATATTCCTTTTATAGATATGGAAATATATTTAAAAATTCATAGAAAACTTGTAAAGATGAAAACTACAATGTTTGAGAGAAAAGTAACCAGGATGGGAGTAAGAAAAGATTACACATAGCAGAGAAAAATGAATAAAATTGAAGGTAGAGCAATAGAACCTCTCCAAAAATAAGAGAAAAAAAATTTAAATGTAAAGATGAGTGAGTTATGGAACAATGTCAAGGAGCCTAATGTAGAAATAATTGGAAAGCAGGATAAGGGCAGAGAGGAAGTCAAACTGAGATGCAGATGCAACAGAAGACTTAGTTGATTTCACAGGAGTCAAAAGCTGGGATGGCTTTTCAGAGCTGTCACAGTGATTTGATGCAGGCTGTCCCCAGGGAGGGAGCAGACTTGGAGCATTACCATGAGCAGTATCTCAGTGAGTCACTTTCCTTCAGCCTAGGGCAATTTGTGTGGAGGACCTTAACTATGAGACTTAAGCAGGCACCCACCCCTGCCAGCTCAGGGAATAGAAACCTTGGTCCTGAAGTGTGGTACCTGGATGGTACACCACAGCATCCATTAGTAACACTGTAGGACTTTTAGCCCCAACAGAGACTTTGCTTAGTATTGACAATTTCTAGGCCATCAGTATTCTCTGTGAAGTGTTCAGTTCAGTTCAGTCGCTCAGTCGTGTCTGACTCTCTGCAACCCCATGAATCACAGCATGCCAGGCCTCCCTGTCCATCACCAACTCCCGGATTTTACTCAAACTCATGTCCATCGAGTCGGTGATGCCATCCAGCCATCTCATTCTCTGTTGTCCCCTTGTCCTCCTGCCCCCAATCCCTCCCAGCATCAGAGTCTTTTCCAATAAGTCAACTCTTCGCATGAGGTGGCCAAAGTACTGGAGCTTCAGCTTTAGCATCATTCCTTCCAAAGAAATCCCAGGGCTGATCTCCTTCAGAATGGACTGGTTGGATCTCCTTGTAGTCCAAGGGACTCTCAAGAGTCTCCTCCAACACTACAGTTCAAAAGCGTCAATTCTTCGGCGCTCAGCTTTCTTCACAGTCCAACTCTCACATCCATACATGACCACAGGAAAAACCATAGCCTGACTAGACGGACCTTTGTTGGCAAAGTAATGTCTCTGCTTTTCAATATGCTGTCTAGGCTGGTCATAACTTTTCTTCCAAGGAGTAAGTGTCTTTTAATTTCATGGCTACAGTCACCATCTGCAGTGATTTTGGAGCCTAGAAAAATAAAGTCTGACACTGTTTCCACTGTTTCCTCCTCTATTTGCCATGAAGTGATGGGACTGGATGCCATGATCTTCTTTTTCTGAATGTTGAGCTTTAAGCCAACTTTTTCACTCTTGTCTTTCACTTTCATCAAAAGGCTCTTCAGTTCCTCTTCACTTTCTGCCATAAGGGTGGTGTCATCTGCATATCTGAGGTTATTGATATTTCTCCCAGTGATCTTGATTCCAGCCTGTGCTTCTTCCAGCCCAGCATTTCTCATGATGTACTCTGCATATAAGTTAAATAAGCAGGGTGATAATACACAGCCTTGATGTACTCCTTTTCCTATTTGGAACCAGTCTGTTGTTCCATGTCAAGTTCTAACTGTTGCTTCCTAACCTGCATACGGATTTCTCAAGAGGCAGGTCAGGTGGTCTGGTATTCCCATCTCTTTCAGAGTTTTCCACAGTTGATTGTGATCCACACAGTCAAAGGCTTTGGCATAGTTAATAAAGCAGAAATAGATGTTTTTCTGGAACTCTCTTGCTTTTTTGACGATCCACCAGATGCTGGCAATTTGATCCCTGTTCCTCTGCCTTTTCTAAAACCTACTTGAACATCTGGAAGTTCAAAACCAGCTATAAATTCAGATATCATGCATCCAAGTTATCTTACACATCTAGGATATAACGAAAGACTTAAAATTGTAATTTGGGGGCTAAATGCCTTGGTGAAATAAAGATGGAGTCTGTCTGCCATTTCTCCATTGTCTCTGTGTATAAGCTACAGTGAGCAATGGAATGTCATTAGTATGCATTAAGTTATCATAACTCAAACACTCTGGATCCTCCTAATTTCATCATGAACTATCTGTTGAATAATTTAGTCTGGATTTTTTTTTTTCCAGGAATCAGTCTTACCCTTGTTGATTCTCAATTTCCAGGATCCTGTCTCATCCTGTGTCTAAGCAGAGTGTTGTTAGTCGCTCAGTCTTGTCAGACTCTTTGTAATCCATTGACTGTTGCCCACCAGACTCTTCTGTCCATGGAATTCTCCAGGTAAAAATACTGGTGTGGTTAGCCATTCCCTTCTTCAGGGGATCTTCCCTATCTAGAGATCGAAGCTGGGTCTCCTGCATTGCAGGCAATTGTTTACTGTCTGAGCCATCAGGGAAGCTCAAGCGGAGTGTACTTTATTTCATTTCACTTTTCTTCTTTAAAATTCCTTAACAAATTCTTCTGATGTCCTTATACCAGTGCCAAGACTTTCTTCCTTCTCTCTCCTTTTCATCAGCGGAGTCAAGTGTATTCTGTTAAAAGAGCTTCCCAGCATCCTCCACTTAGGCCAAGCTTCTCTCGTTGCTTAACCAATTTTCAGTAGTGGGATTCTTACCATTCCTACTTAATATTTGGAAGAGAAAAAGGAAAGAACTTATCACTTATTGGGATATTGAAGTGATGCATCTTAACTCTGTTAGTAAATAAGCCATTTATATTTTGTTATATAGGGATGAACACATGGAGGAAAGCACAGATTATTTCCAGAAATGCCAATGGCAAGCCCAGTACTAAGAGAGGACTCATCCTTGAGGGGGATGGGAAGTTATAAACATACATCTATGCAGCAGTCATGAGAGATTTCTCTGAATGAGCACATTAAGAGTTTATGTGTTGTTTGGATATAGAAATTATTATTAGCTTTTATTAATCCTTGAATTATGGTATGAATGTGAGAGTGATTACACTTCTGAAAAGTTTAGATAAAACTTTATGAGAAATTAAGTGGCTAATAAACTAGAATATGTGATATGAAAAAGCTCAGTGGGTCACACATTTTATAAATGGCACTATTGAAAAATTATTATTTATGAAATTATGGGAAGTATACCATTTAACCTACCATTTCTTCCAAAGTTCTTGGGGACTTAATATTATTTTGTACACCAGATTGGTCTAATAGAATAATAAGCTTAGCCTCATAACATCAATTTCAAGATAATACTTATCAGCTGAAAATCAGTTAAAAATTGTGAGTGTTGTATAACTATAATTATTTTCTTCCATTTTTAATTACTGACTTTGGTAGGAGCTCTCACAGACATCTAAGTTACCTGGTCTTTCTAGCTGTAGTCAGCAAGTCTACAGAGTTCCTGGACTTGTTCTAACAGAGCAAGAAAATTTGAGTCTCTCTCTTTCTCTACTCTGACTTCAGTCCTATAGGGACTAAAAAACCGCTTGAATTAGATGAATGTGTCTTGCATACAGCTGTGAAAATTTTCACACATCAGGAGAAATCAGCAACATGCACTGCTGAAAGAAGGGAAAAAAATGTTACTGCTAAGTGAAGCTTAAAGGAAACATAATCCAATGTTTGTGTAGGCAAATGAGTGGATGCAGATCCTAGAGTCCCTAACACATCACTTTTGTGAATTATTATGCATGATTTGTCCGTACAGGCAAAATGATTAACTGTTTTGCATCTGTAAATTCATGACCCCAAACAGATGAAAAGTAAAAATAAAAAGGTAAATTTTATACTTGATTATAAAATTCTTGTATAAATAATGGCATCATTAAAAAAAAATCTATGTAGGATAAATTCATGTCGATTTTCTTATCAACCACCAGAGCAACCTTGCTATTCTTTCAAAAACTGATGTTATGATATTAATTATCTGTGAAGATACATGAGGAAGATATTTAGGGGCAGAATTTTTGGTTGAAAGAAATGGGTAATAAGAAGTTATAGAGGGGCCCAGCCTCAGGAAAGAAGAGCTTTAAATAGAGCTCATCTAATCACCTACAAAGTGGATGAGCAGGGAAATGATTCTTAACTCAATACTTAAGGGAACCTTCCAATATATTCTGGCTTTAAAGAAACTTGCAGTTTCTTCGCATTTTGTTTCTGACCTCAGAGAGGAAAATATGAAATACAAAAATTTAACTGATATTTCTCAAACAGATGCTGCTGCTGCTGCTAAGTCGCTTCAGTTGTGTCTGACTCTGCGACCCCACAGAAGGCAGCCCACCGTCCCTGGGATTCTCCAGGCAAGAACACTGGAGTGGGTTGCCATTTCCTTCTCCAATGCATGAAAGGGAAAAGTGAAAGTGAAGTCGTTCAGTCGTGTCCGACTCCTAGTGACCCCATGGACCGCAGCCTACCAGGCTCCTCCATCCATGGGACTCTCCAGGCAAGAGTACTGGAGTGGGTTGCCGTTGCCTTGTCCGCAAACAGATGATACTATGAATAATTCCATTTCTTATTTATCATTGTAGGCAAAACAAAAATAATCCTAGGAAATTTATTTAATAGGTGATATTTAAGATAGTATAATTCTGGAAATGTGGGTAAATTTAAAACTGGAGAAAACTAGATAATAAAACTAAAAACAAACAAACCTTAAAGGTAAGGACACGTAGAGAATGGAGTGGATCTTGCCTCAGCAGTCTTAGATGTGTTTTACCAACAACACCATAAACATTTTCTAAAGATAATAATAGAAACATGGAAATTCCATGTTTTATACTTGATTCAAAAGTGATTATAGTATAGTTCTTAGTCGCTGGTCTAGGTTCGATGTGGGGTGCAGGATGCTTGGGACTGATGCACGGGGATAAGCCAGAGAGATGGTGTGGGGCGCGGGGGGTGGAGGTGGGGGTCGGGTTTGGGAGTTCATGTACACTCGTGGTTGATTCATGTCGATGTATAGCAAAACAAATACAGTTTTGTAAAGCAAAACAAACTAAAAAATAAAAATTAAAAAAAAATAAACTGCCATCAATACCAAAAAAAAAGTGATTATAGTATAGTTCTTAGTTGTAGTTATTTAAATGATATCCAGACCAGTGTCTCCCACTTTAGATGTATATGAGTTATCGAAGGTCTTGTGAAAAAGGACTTGCTAATTCAGTTGGCCTGAGAGTCTGTATTTCTAACAAGTTCCCAGATGACACTGATGTGGAAGTCCAAGGGCCTTGAGAGGCATAGATTTAGAAAATTACACTGTTCCTTGATACAGTTCAGAAGAACATCTAAGGGGTGTGCTTTGCTGTGTTGTGTTTAGACACTCAGTCTTGTCTGAGTCTTTGCCACCCCATGGACTGTAGCCTGCCAGCCTCCTCTGTTTATGAGATTCTCCAGGCAAAAATACTGGAGTGGGTTGCCATGCCCTCCTCCAGGGCATGGTCCCAACCCAGGGATCGAACCCAGGCCTTCAACATTGCAGGCAAATTCTTTACCGGCTGAGCTACCAGGGAAGCCCCATCTAGAGAATATTAATTAACAATTGATCAGTTAGATCTCTGAGAAAAGGTGATGACTTTTGGGAAAAATAATAAATGTATGAAAAGAAAGAATAATGAATAATAAGAGGGTCAAAGAAAATAAATGGCTGTTAGCAGAGTTTTCTTATTCTATAAGAAGCAGAATTACAAGTGAGTTTCCTGATAACAAGTCTATGCAGTATCTGGAAAAAATTTATGACAGCGAGAGGTGCTAAATATAAAATAGTTTACTCAGAAAGGTCAATCTCCTATGAAGAGTTTGGGGTGATTTAGGAGTTGTTGTTCTTCCAGAAAGATGGATTTTCATCATTACTTTTGAAAAACCTCTTCCTGTTTAATGTGTGTAGAACAATCATATCAGTTTGGTAATTTTAATAAGACAGGTGTATTTAAAAGTGATTTGGAAGCCCATTCTAAATATCAGAACTAAGAGCAATTCTCATCTAGAAAACAATGCTTGGTTATTTGATTTATTTTGGTGGTATTGGAAGATTTCTCTTGGAGGAAGGCATTTATTAGATCACTTTCAATTGCATGTGAAAGTCTCTACATAGGCTTCATTCTCTTGTTTTACCAATGGCTTACCAGAGGAAAAGTGAAAAGATATGCTACTTGAATTTATATCATTTTAAAAATAGAACTGCACAATTGAATGAAAGATGCAAAAATAATGTCTAAATTTTTTAAAATGTAATAAAAGAAAGTGGCAGACACAGAAAGAAGAAAGAAAACTAAAGATGAAAGAACAAAGAAGAGAGAGTAAGAAAGGAAGGACAATTTTGAGAGTGAATACTTGGTTAAATTCTTATGTTCATTTCCCCATCCTTCACAGAAAACCTTTTTCTGTTTTCAAAAAAGCTTTGTGCTCAAATGGTGGTTTAAGAGTTGTGAAAAGGAATAAGAAGTCATTATATTGTGTTTTTTTTCATAATTTTTCACAGACATTTCTTATGATCTTTTCTAACACTAGGCTTCATGAGCTCAGTACTATAGTAGAAGGCCAAAAAGGAAAATATAGGCAATAAGAGCTAATGTTTCAGCAACAAGGATAGACCTGGAGATTACCATGCTAAGTGAAGTAAGTCAGACAGAGAAAGACATTATGATATGTCATTTATACGTGGAATCTAAAAAGATGAAGCAGATGGACTTATTTACAAAGCAGAAATAGAGACACAGAAACTATGGCTATCACAGGGTCAGGGGGAGGGGATTATTTTAGGAGTTTGGGATGAAAAGATACACACTACGATACATAAAATAGATAACCAACAAGGACCTACTGTGAGCACAGAGAGCTATGCTCGATATCTTATACTAATTATAATAGAAGAGAATGTAAAGAAAGACAATGTATATTAATTATGTATAACCGAGTTACTTTGCATCCATCTGAAACTAATACAACATTGTTAATCAGTTATATCTAAATAAAAATTTAGAAACTAATGTATACAGTGCTCTTTTTGCCAGATCCTATTCTATGTGCTTCTTTTATATTAACTTGTTTAATAGATATAACGATATGGGCAAGCTTCAGTAACAAAAGAAAAAATAATCATATGCAACATAAATAAATATGTGCTTCAAAAAAATAGAAAAAAATGTGAGGAGTACTTGGGATAGCTTTTTATACATCTGATGAACTTCAATGACATTGGCAGCTAGAAGGAACTGAACACAGGGATGTGATAGAAGAACTGAAGGCAGAGGTGTCTGAAGTGATTCAAGTGTTTCCAAGCACATTCCAGCAATGCATTAACATCTCTGACCATAGATCCCAAGGTAAATGCTGGCTGGCACACTGGACCTCACTAGAAACTTACTCAAATTGTTCTGTGTATATTTCTACCTCAATGATTCAACAAGGGATGAATATATTTTTGGAAAATTTAAAAATATTGACCCTTAGAGCAGAGAGTAACCCCTCTTTCTTACCTTCACTTTCTCCTGAATCCCAATGTTACATACCACAGCAAATTATTAAAGGTTGAATTCTAGTAACGATACTTCTTATTCAAAGGTTTGTGAGTAAGTCCTACATGATAAACCCATTTGAATGCAGAGTTCCAAAGAATAGCAAGGAGAGAAAAGAAAACCTTCCTCAGCGATCAATATAGAGGAAAACAACAGAATGGGAAAGACTAGAGATCTCTTCAAGAGAATTAGAGACACCAAGGGAACATTTCATGCAAAGATGGGCTCGATAAAGGACAGAAATGGTATGGACTTAACAGAAGCAGAAGATATTAAGAAGAGGTGGCAAGAATACACAGAAGAACTGTACAAAACAGATCTTCACGACCCAGATAATCATGATGGTGTGATCCCTCACACTCACCTAGAGCCAAATATCCTGGAATGTGAAGTCAAGCGGGCCTTAGGAAGCATCACTATGAACAAAGCTAGTGGAGGTGATGGAATTCCAGTTGAGCTATTTCCAGTCCTGAAAGATGATGCTGTGAAAGTGCTGCACTCAATATGCCAGCAAATTTGGAAAACTCAGCAGTGGCCACAGGACTGGAAAAGGTCAGTTTTCATTCCAATCCCAAAGAAAGGCAATGCCAAAGAATGCTCAATCTACCACACAATTGCACTCATCTCACACGCCAGTAAAGTAACACTCAAAATTCTTCAAGCCAGGCTTCAGCAAGACATGAACCATGAACTTCCAGATGTTCAAGCTGGTTTTAGAAAAGGCAGAGGAATCAGAGATCAAATTGCCAACATCTGCTGGATCATTGAAAAGCAGGAAAGTTTCAGAAAAAACATCTGTTTCTGCTTTATGGACTATGCCAAAGCCTTTGACTGTGTGGATCACAATAAACTGTGGAAAATTCTGAGAGAGATGGGAATATCAGACCACCTGATCTGCCTCTTGAGAAACCTGTCTGCAGGTCAGGAAGCAACAGTTAGAACTGGACATGGAACAAGAGACGGGTTCCAAATAGCAAAAGGAGTACGTCAAGGTTGTATAATGTCACCCTGCTTATTTAACTTCTATGCAAAATAACATCATGAAAAATGCTGGACTGGAAGAAGCACAAGCTGGAATCAAGATTGACGGGAGAAATATCAATAACCTCAGATATGCAGATGACACCACTCATGGCAGAAAGTGAAGAGGAGCTAAAAAGCCTCTTGTTGAAAGTGAAAGAAGACAGTGAAAAAGTTGGCTTAAAGCTCAACATTCAGACAACTAAGATCATGGCATCTGGTCCCATCACTTTATGGCAAATAGAGGGGGAAACAGTGGAAACAGTGGCTGACTTTATTTTTCTGGGGCCTCCAAAATCACTGAAGATGGTGACTGCAGCCTTGAAATTAAAAGATGCTTACTCCTTGGAATGAAAGTTATGGGCAACCTAGACAGCATATTAAAAAGCAGAGACATTACTTTGTCTACAATGGTCCATCTAGTCAAGGTTATGCTTTTCCCAGTAGTCATGTATGGATATGAGAGTTGGACTATAAAGAAAGCTGAGCACCAAAGTATTGATGCTTTTGAACTGTGGTGTTGGAGAAGACTCTTGAGAGTTCTTTGGGCTGCAAGGAGATCCAACCAATCCATCCTGAAGGAGATCAGTCCTGGGTGTTCATTGGAAGCATTGATGTTGAAGCTGAAGCTCTAATACTTTGACCACCTGGTGCAAAGAGCTGACTCATTTGAAAAGATCCTGATGCTGGGAAAGATTGAGGGCAGAAAGATTAGCCTGTCAGGGTCCTCTGTCCATGGAATTCTTCAGGTAAGAATGCTGGAGTGGGAGTGCATTTCCTCCTCCAGGGGATGTTCCCAACCCAGGGATCCAACCCAGGTCTCCCACATTGCAGGCAGATTCTTTACCATATGAGCCATCAGGGAAGCCCAGGAATACTGGAGTGAGTAGAATATCCCTTCTCCAGGGGAACTTCCCAACCCAGGGTTTGAGCCAGGGTCTCCTGCATTGCAGGTGAATTATTTACCAGATGAGCTACACGGGAAGTCCTCATGTATCCATATATATCTATAAAGCAAAGCTATACTATGGTTGGGTAAAAATTAAACTGATCAGAGAAAAATTCCATTGTCCTCAAAAGTAGGAGTAAGAAGTACTGAGAAAGTACTTTGGGCCTTGTAAGTTGTCAGGAAAGGAAATCCATCACAACTTGGGGTTTTCAATTCTCTTTTAATGTCAGGAACAGTAGCACATATTCTCCTTTCAATGGAGTTAGAGATGTTGAGGGAAGGGGGATAGGCATGGAGAGACATCTGCTCTCAAAAGGCACTTGAAATGTACCCAGGCTAGAGTATAGGGAAGTGGGGGGAGGCATGTGTGCAAAGAGAGGCAGATGACAGACATGCAGACAGCCTGATTGAAGGGAGATGGAGAAGAACTAGTAACAAGTCAAAATCCAGCAGCTTGGCTAGAGGTGCCCTGATCTCTGCTCTTTGGATTTTTGCTTTTGGACAGCTGGGAATACAATTCAGGATTTAAAGAAATGCCAAAAGCCATCTTCCAGGTGTCAATATCCAGCTATCCCAGAGCATGCTGGGTGCTTAGATAAACATTTCAATTATGAGGCTCTATCTCTAATTTAGAACTATTTAATTTTAACATATAAAACATGAATTTCTAAACCAAATTAAAAAAAAAAAGATCCTGCTAAAAAAGCTTATTTGACAAGTTAGTAAATTAATTCAAAACTCCCACTTTGGAAAGAAAAAAAAGTAATTTCTCACAATTAACATTATTAATAATCCCTTAGCTGTGAGACTTCCATGCCTGCTCAATTAAAGGGATTCAGAATCTCCAAATATATAGTCTCTGTGTTAAAAATAATAGAGACTACTTTGCCACCAGTATGTGGGTGGCAGGAGGAAGTGGAAAAAAATTCACAATGCCTAATGATTTATTAATGAGTTTCATCTTTTCTTTGGAATGTGGACCACTAATTACATGTGTGTCTAATTACCCAGTGGTGGATGGAAAGTTTTCAGTCATCAGCTCCAGAGACAGACACACTTCATTATTTGAAAAAGGGAAACTTTGCAAGTGACACCCCTTTATCCATGCTCAAGCCTCCACATTTGCAGTCATGCTGGCAAACAAAAATTGTCCTTCAGGCTTTCCATCTGGGCCCACTAACTTAGATGAGTAATTGAAAGCAGGGTTTGTTTGTTTGTTTGTTGCTTTAGAATTTAAGAGCAACCCAGTTTTATGCTAATAATGATGTATCATTATTTTGCTGAGTAAAAGGGTCCAGAATAGCCCATTGCTATCTTATCATCATCCCAGAGATGAAGGAAAAAAACCACCATCCCCTGAATTTCTAACCAATTAAAGAATTTATTCATTCAATAAATGTGGAATTAATTAAGAACTGGATAATTTTAGCATTTAATATTATAAGGATCCCCAATAAGTAATCTTTTCTTCAAACAGGCCTATGCTTTCCTGTCTGTGTCAATGGTTATGGACCTCCAAGAAATAATTTACAGATATAGTTGCTCAGAAAAATTACACCAGTTCTTTCTTGTTGATGTTTTAATTTTAAACCTCTTAACAAATTCTGTATTAGGTGCTTCAATCCCTTTCATTTCTCTTCCCCAATTATCTTCATTTTTCACTACTGTCTAGTGGAATCATCACTTCTATTAGACATGTATATTTATTTGCTTGTTCACCCAACTTTCAAACCGTTCCTCTGGAATGTAACAAGTAGCCCTCACTTCCTCAAGTCCTTAAAACATGTCAGGCACAGCTCTAGATGCTCGGGCGATTGTTATTGTTGTTCAGTCACTCAGTTGTATCTGACTCTTTGCAACCCCATGACTGCAATATGCTATGCCAGGCTTCCCTGTCCTTCACCATCTCCTGGAGCTTGCTCAAACTTATGTCCATTAAGTTGGTGATGCCATCCAACCATCTCATCCTCTGGCATCCCCTTCTCCTCCTGTCTTCAATCTTTCTTAGCATCAAGGTCTTTTCTAAAGAGTTGGCACTTTGCATTAGGTGGCCAAAGTATTGGAGCTTCAGCTTCAGCATCAGTCCTTCCAATGAATATTCAATGATTTTCTTTAAGATTGACTAGTTTGATCTCCTTGCAGTCCAAGGGACTTTCAAGAGTCTTCTCCAACACCACAGTTCCAAAGCATCAATCCTTTGGCACTCAGCCTTCTTTATGGTCCAACTCTCATATTTGTACATGACTACTGGAAAAATCATAGCTCTGACCATACAGATGTTTGTTGGCAAAGCGATGTCCCTGCTTTATATACTGTCTAGGTTTGTCATAGCTTTTCTTCCAAGGATCAAGCATCTTTTAATTTCATGGCTGCAATCACTGTCCACAGTGATTTCGGAGCCCAAGAAAATAAAGTCTCTCACTATTTCCATTGTTTCCCCGCCATGAAGTGATGGGACTGGATGCCGTGATCTTCATTTTTTGAATGTTGAGTTTTAAGCCAGCTTTTTCACTCTACTGTTTCACCATCATAGGATTGAATAAGACAAGGCTTTTGCCCTTGGCTATTTGGATTCTACTGTATGGAGCTTACAGTGTCCTGCTCTTCACCAAAATGGTTTAGTCTCTTCAGAATTCTGGCTGCCTTGTTTCAGGATCAAGTCCAAACAGTGGACTACTGGATGGCAGAAGTCATTTGTTTTTGTATCCAGTGTGGGGGCGGGGGAGAAATGATTGGCACATGGTAAGTGCTCTGTGTTTGTAGGAGGAGTAAATGATTCTATCCAATCTAGCCACTCTCTGAGCTTGTGTATATAGCTGTACCTTCTCTCATTTGACCCTCTTTATTTTTCTAATGAAGTGAAGCAGTTATAACCACCACAGAAACTGAGCTCAGCATGACTAAATAACTTGCCTAAGCTCACAAAGCTATTGAGCAAGGAAGCCAGGATTTTAGAACACTCCATTTTCCATATCACATGTCTTATTTGTGTAACTTTGTTAATATTTGTTGTTTTCTTTCCCCCAATCAGTGATTCTCACATTTTGTTAATCATAATCAGATTTTGGCCCCCAACTCCAGAGTTTCTATTCGGTAGGTCTGCAGTGGGACCTGATACTTTGCCTATTTTAACAAGCTCCCAGCTATCTTTGTGCTTTGAAAACCACTAGCTTAGGCTATAAACTCCTTAAGAACAACCCTGCTTTTCGTTTTGCAGCCAGTTGTCCTCACTCAGTTACTGTCACACAACTGCTTTGTTGTGCCACCTTTAACAACTAACTCAGTCAGGGAGTTCTTTTTTCACTCTGGAACCACGTCTCATGCAGTTTAAATGGATTTCACTTGTTTTGTGGCAGAGATTCAGAACAGCTGTGTGGGCTCCTCTTATACTTATTTAGTAAGCATTTCTCAACTTGTTTTTCAACAAGTGTGGTCCAGGAACCACATGCAATAGCATCATCATGGTGCTTAACAGAAATATCCATTCCCGAGTCTGAATTCAGAACCACCGAGTCAGAGGGTGTGGAGTTGGAGTGTGTTAACAAGTGCCCAAGGTAAGTCGCTTCCATACCAGTGTTGCAAATCTCTGCATTAAAATGATTTTAAGATTCTCTTTTCACATGTATCTCCTGCGAAATGAAAAACTTGGGTTTCTTTAAGTTTCCCTCCTAAAGTTAATTTTCCAGATTTTCTCTGAACCCTCTCCAACTTGTTTGAGTAGCAGGGGATGAATTTTTGGGCATGTTTTCAAAGAGTTCTGCATGCCGTTCCCATGTGTGGGTTTCTGCCCAGTATTTACAGAGAAGTTTTTTAATAGGCAGTGTTTGGAAAGTGACTACTGAAGATGTGAAATGGACTAGGCAAGGAAAATGAAAAAGTTGCTTTAACTTTCACATAAGACTCTTTTGAATTTCTATTTAATCTTCAGTCTGAAACTTTGTTCTTCATAATAATTATCTGAATGAACCTGATTCTATAAATACTGCTTAAAATATGTAATTTATTTATTCACTTTAGATCTCAAAGTCCTCCAAATTCTCTTCATTACTGACTATGATTCATGAATTTTAATTGGAAAAATAACATTGTTTCAGGGAATATATATGTACTTTTAGAGTAAGCCATTAGACATTAGACTAAGTCTACAAGTTTGTTTTATTGTTTTTCCAGGCCAGTGTTTTCAAAAGTGTGGGATTACCTACTTAGTTGAGGAAACATTCTTTAAGGTGTCTTGGGAATTCCAAAGTGACTATAGTGAAAGATCATTAATTGGTCCGAAGTAGCTGATCTTACCAGTTGCTTCCTAGGGCTTAAGACCTTGAAAGTAAAAATTTTTTGGCTTATGCCAACGATAAATATTTTATTTGACTTAGTAGAGAGTTGGTAGACCTCTCATATCATCCTCTGCCTCCTTCTTCCACATTTAAGGACCCTTATGATTACATTGGACCCACCTGAATAATCTAGGCTAGTCTCCTTATCTCAAGGTCAGTTGACAAGCAACTTTAATTTCTTTTGCAACTTTAATTGTCCTATAACTTGTATTGTGACATATTCATAGGTTTCAGATCTTAGGATGTGGCCGTCTTTCAGTTCAGTTCAGTTCAGTCACTCAGTCGTGTCTGACTCTTTGCAACCCCATGAATTGCAGCACGCCAGGTCTCCCTGTCCATCACCAACTCCCGGAGTTCACTCAAACTCATGTCCATTGAGTCAATGATGCCATCCAGCCATCTCATCCTCTGTCGTCCCCTTTTCCTGACCCCAATCCCTCCCAGCATCAGAGTCTTTTCCAATGAGTCAACTCTTCACATGAGGTGGCCAAAATACTGGAGTTTCAGCTTTAACATGATTCCTTCCAAAGAATACCCAGGACTGATCTTCTTTAGAATGGACTGGTTGGATCTCCTTGCAGTCCAAGGGACTCTCAAGGTCTTCTCCAACACCACAGTTCAAAAGCATCAATTCTTCAGTGGTCAGCTTTCTTCACAGTCCAACTCTCACATCCATACATTGATTACTGGAAAAACCATAGCCTTGACTTTAAGGGTGGTTATTCTGCCTGCAATAGATCCTATTAGAGAAACAGTTAATAATTATAACTTAACTTCTTGAAATGTGATCCCTGAGCTAGGAGCACCAACATTACCTGGGAACTTGTTAGATATGCAAATCTCAGGTTGTACCTCAGATCTACCAAATAAAGAACTGGGACTGAGGTCTGGCAATGTGTATTTTAATAAGCCCTTCAAGTGTTTCTGGTACACACCAATATTTGAGAATCATTGTTTTAAGTACTACCTGCTGGTGGCTCAGATGGTGAAGAATCTGCCTGCAGTGTGGGAGACCTGGGTTCGATCCTTGGGTTGGGAAGGCCCCCTGGAGGAGGGCATGGCAACCCACTCCAGTATTCTTGTTTGGAGAATCCTCATGGACAGAGGAGCTGACAGGCTACAATCCATGGGGTTGCAAAGAGTCGGACATGACTGACTGACTAACATTTTCAGTTTTCACTAAAAAATTCAAGTGAACTCTTTATTGTGACTTAACACTGTCAGTTGATTAAGGACTTCACATTTTACTTAGTATTTTTTACTTGGGATTTAAGGTTCCAGGAACCCAAAGAATTCAGGAGATGACTTGGGATCTCTGAAGATGCATGTATGACATCTCCATCTTCTCCATACCACATTGATTTTTATTATTATTTCCTTCTTTAGGGGAGGTGAGGGCATGATTGTATATAATTTCATTTGGAAAAAGTTAACACGGCTGATTTTTTTCTGAAAAGAGCTAAACGTATTGAATGCTAGTTACAACTTCATGATTTAAGTCCAGCAGGGTTACTCTCACATTTTTGCTGTTGACTTTTGCTGTAGGTTTAGCTGAATAAGATAAAACAGAGAAGAACCTAGAACCTTTTATTAACATACTTAGTTAAGGAAAAACAATTTAGGAGCCATCAACTTATCATTTGTGGCAGATTGTGATATCTGAATGAAAAGATGATCCACTAAAAAAAAAAAAAGAAACTCTAAACCCCAAAACACCCAAATAAACAAAAACCTTGTCCAACCACTGTTTGCCTGAAGCTGGCATCTGAGAAGAATTTTCCCAGGAACAGGCAGCACCTGAAATTACTAAGTGTAAATATGATGGGAAGAAATGAGCATGAAAGAAGTTTGAAAAATCCATGGTTTTCGTGTTTGCTTCCTACAGCTTTTCATGAGGGCCTGGTTTCCTCTTTAACCTGCAGAGCTCTTCAAAATAAAAGCAGTAAGTGGACCTCTCCAGGACTCTTACACTCTTCTCAGACTTCTTCCTGTCCACTCCATATCTGCAAGGTGACTATCTTAAATTTGTCGAGTTTTTCTTCTTTCTGTTTATCATTTAGGCCTGTCTGACTTATATCAAGTCTTCAGAGTTTTTCTCAATTAACTCAAAATTTAAAAAATATTAATTGAAATATTATGTGATTCTCTTAGCTCTATCCTGGGGTTATAGAGATGAGCCAAACGGACATAATTCCTACTCTCACTAAGCTGAAATAAGGTCATCTATTTCCCTGTCATCTGCTATTGGATTATGTTCTCCGGTAGTCCAGCTGCTCTAACCATTGTGTGTTGTAACATATTTGTTGTTTTCACATTTATCTCTGATGCACACACATTTTCAAAGCTCACATTATATTAGTCTGAAATTATATGGTATTTTAAGAAAGATTATTTACCTTATATTTCTAACTGCTTTCAGGCTGTTTCCATTTTATGTGAGTTTCTTCCTTTCCTTTGTTTTCTGAATCAAATTAGGCTTGAGAGGCATCGTGAAATAGGTCAAATCGGTTTGGATTTGAATCTCAGGTCTCTCTCATATACGTATATGTATATATGTTTATATTTTTTGTATTTATGTTTATATGCATATATATAAATAATTTTAATGTAATATTTCTAAGCTTCAGTTTTCTCAGTTAAAAAGGGATTATGTATTACCCTGTAAGGCAGTTGTGAAGATTAAAATATATGTACATGTGTAAAGTACATATATGTGTGTAGATATTGCTTCCGTGGTGGCTCAGTGGATAAAGAATCGACCTGCAATGCAGGAGACACAGTTTCAATCCCTTGGTTAGGAAGATCCCCTGGAGAAGGAAGTGGCTACCCACTCCAGTATTCTTGCCTGGGAATTCCCATGGACAGAAGAGCCTGGTGGGCCCAAGTCCATGGGGTTTCAAGAGTTGGACATGACAGTGACTAAGCCACAACTGCCACCATATTATAGTTTAAAATGGAGAGAGCTTTGTGACTTACATATAATGTAATAAGCATCATTTCTCACATCCCCACTGCCTCCCAATCAATTATTCTTATGAAATATAAACTCTTTTGGTTCTTTCTTCTCAATCCCATCGCTATAAGTCAACTGTAGAGATCCCTACATTGACTTCCTATTCTTTTCCTTTCTAATCCTTCACCTGTAATTTTTCTAAAATGTTATTTTCACTGCATTACTCCCTTGCTCCAGTGGGTTCAATCCCTGGGTTGGAAAGCTACCTTGGAGAAGGGAAAGGTAACCCACTCCAGTATTCTTGCCTGGAGAATTCCATGGACAAAGGAACCTGGAGAGGTACAGTCCATGGGGTCACAAAGAGTCGGACACAGCTGAGCAACTAACACACACACACACACACACTGCTTATATTGTGCTTGAATTTTAAATTGTATGTAAGTCCATCTGAAGTTTGAAAGAAAATACTTGAAAGTTCTCTTACAGGTTACATATACTTAATAAGATTTATTAGGTCTCTATGATTATAAGCTATAGAAATCAAGCTAGCTTTAGGCCAGATAGGTATTATTATTATTTCATGGAATCTAAGTACAATTTGCACAACTAAACTAGGAGAATGGGGATTCAACAGAGTCTTAGGAGCAGCTAGAACCAGAGGCCAGACATACTTCAGGACTCATTCTGTTTCTCATCACTGCTTCTCATCTGCTTTTGGATTTACACACTCTCCCTATAGGCTTGGTTCTTCCAAGTTTTTGGCCCCTCACCAAAGGCTCTTCCAAACCAGGAGGCTGACTTTCTTTTAAGGACTCTGACTGGTCTAGCTAAGGTCGAGTGTCTACTCCTAGGCTGTTTAACTCTAGCAGCAGAGTCATATAGAAGTGTGGAGGTTCCCATACACTGTGTATGCATGTATATGACAGTGTATGCCTGGGAGCATTGCCCAGCTTCAGAGAGGAAAGAATGCTAGATGTCAATACTATAGATGTGTTATGATTAACAAAGCTCCTGGATACTTCAGG
Organism: Aepyceros melampus; assembly: GCA_006408695.1. Classification (NCBI taxonomy): domain Eukaryota; kingdom Metazoa; phylum Chordata; class Mammalia; order Artiodactyla; family Bovidae; genus Aepyceros; species Aepyceros melampus. Next base: position 39,518 of record SJXQ01012200.1, read on the forward strand.
GTGGATTCACTGTGCTCTTTTGAGTTTGTCATCACGGAGGGTGATGTTATCTTCACACAACATCTCCTTTGATGTAAATGAGAGAGATATTATACTGATCTTGATAGTCCACTAGCATGACTGAAAATACATTTATTATACCTCTGCTTGCAAGTGCTTTATGTGATGCGGTTCCAAAAATAATTATTATTTATTTTTTAGATGTAATCATTGGGCTTCCCCCCATGGCTCAGTGATGAAGAATCCCCCTGCCAATGCAGGAGGCACAGGAGGTGTGAGTCCGATCCCTGGGTCAGGAAGATCTCCTGGAGTAAGAAAGGGCAAACCACCCCAGTATTCTTGCCTGGAAAATTCCATGGACAGAGGAGCCTGGCAGGCTGCAGTCCATGGAGTCTCAAAGAGTTGGACATGACTGAAGAGACTTAATACATACCAGTTCTATAATATTTATAACAGTGTCACATAGTTTAAACTTAAGGTTTCAGTTGTTCTGAGCATATACTTCTGCAGCAAAGTAACATGTGAAGTCATCTATATTCACTGTCAATTATACCTAGGCCACTGCTAAACACCAAATGACCCAATGAATAAATACAATACTTTAATAACTGCCAGTATTTTAAAAACTATATCAGTCTTTATTTTAGATAATGTCTGTCTTTTTTTTTTTTTAGAATTTTTGAAAAGCTTTTTACTTTGTATTGAGGTTAGCTGATTAACAAACAATGTTGTGATAGTTTAGGTGAAACAGCAAAGAGACTCAGCCATACATATACATGTATCCATTCTCCCCCAAACTCCCCTCCCATCCAAGGTGCCACATAACAAGATAATGTCTTTTGATACATTAAAATATTGCAAAGAACAGGAGTGGTAGTTTGGGACCAAATATTTATTTTCCAAAATGGAATCATTCATTTGATAAAGTTGATTCTAGTAACATATGGAACTTTAATTTCGCTTTGCAATCTTTTTCATTTTGATGAGAGCCTTGAAATTTAAGAAAATCTTTGTTTGCATCTGTCAAAATTAAAAAAGCAAACAAAAGAAATGTAGGCATCTAATATAAACTTAGGTTTCTAATGATCCTGTGGTTTTTCTCTACCTGTAAGTAAGTTTAATAACTGAAATGAAATGTTAGTACTTAACAGTTGGAATCCTCTTTGATTTTGGTTACCTTACTAAATAAGCTGCTGACACAGCATGAGAGCTTGTAAAAGATAAAAAAAAGATCGTCTCTGGTATGAACTGAAACACCCTCTCCTACTGCTTTGCCTTACATATGTCTGTATGGGGCTAAACATCTGGTGGACCACTTATTATTTGTGAATGAGGGCAATTATCCATGGCACAGGTGTGTTATCCTCTGAAAGATCTTATTTCATTCTAATATAGACATGTCTGCAAATAATTTATGAGGTGCTCTTAATTTATAGTCATTTTTCCCATGGAGAATAATTGCTAAGCTGCTTTTCTTCACTTTACCTTTCATTTTTCTAAGTGAAGTATTGGACTATGACATTTTTAAGCTAGGATGGTTATTGTAGCATATTTGATGAACACATAAGTGCTAAATAAGATACTGGATTTTCCATATAAACCTTAGAGGAGTTGCTATAATTTTCAAAATAATCTATGTCAAGACCACATTACCTTGGCAGTCAATAGGTTCTTGGTAGAAGCTCTTGGTAGCACTTTCCTGTAATTTTGGCCATTCTCTCTTTTTACTGCAGTGTTGGATATAGAGATCTAGTGCCCGGGAATGTACTCATTCATTTCTTTTTTAAATGTGCATATTCTATTAGCTTCACTTTTGTTCTGCTCTATTGTACATAGCTTGATTCTGTGACTGTTTCCTTGAAAGTCAAGGAGCTTCTAATTATTTGAAATTCAAAAATTATTATTTGCATTTTACATGTTCACAAATAAATAATATTATTCATTAACAGACAGGGAAGACTTTTGACTCTTTCCCTTAACAGGCCACATTCTTCTTAAAGTCCATTCTGAGTTACTTGAAATTAAAAACAATGGAATCTTTCTTCTCTACAGAAGCTGTGTTTTTCTATACAGAGTATCTTCAATAGAAATTTATAAATGGAATCAGAAATTATGGACCAAAACTGGTGCGTAGTAGCCAGATAACTCTGGACAAATAATCTTTCAGAATTCAGCAAACTTTTAAAGCATATGGACTCTAAAAACACAGACCTGGGTTCAAATCCTGGCTCTGTTCCTTCACTCACTATGTGACCTCTCTTAAATGTCAGTTTTCTAAATATAAAATGGGGATCAAAATCATGCTAATGTAAGATTTGTCTACAATGCTTAGCATAGTGCTCTATAGAGGAAGTATCTGTACTTACTAACCATTGCCATTAGGAAATACGAAACAAGAATAATACCTGCTCTGCCTGTCTCAGAGAGTATTATAATTGTCAAATGGTGACATATGTATAAAGCACGACATAAATGTAAGATACTATTTTAATATTTTGTAAGATATATCTACCCTGTGTAAAAGAATCCTTGCTTTTAGCAGTGCCAAAATTTTGAAGATTCCTTCTTGTTCACTGTTGTATCCATAGCACTTAGCATGGTGCCAGGCACATTATATAGTAGTTCCAGAAATTCTTGTTGAATGAAGTGATTGTGCTGCTTACTTTGCCACTTTCTGAAGCTTGAAACAAATTCTTATCCTCTCTTCTACCAGTGAGGTTTTTAAGTTTCACTTTGTTGGAAATCACTGGGAAATTTTGAGGTTAAATCTTGGGTTTTTCTATTTGAAGACCTGGAAAAGCAATATAATACATTATCTTTGAAGGTGAAACAAAAGCAAATCAGAAGGCAGCTTCATTCTTACCTTCTCCAGTTTATCAATTAGTTTTGAGTGGATTTGACTGGTAAGGGGAATAAAAGTAGAGAGCCTTCTATGACTGAATAATCAGGTAGAACAGGAGATCTGGCTAAGTCAGGCTTAAGGTAAAGACTTAAGCTGCTTTGTATTAGAAAACATTAAGAAGAAAGACAACATTTTAAAGACTACCTTTCTCTCACTTTTACTGAATACAGCACAAAAATGTTATTACAAAATCAAATGAAAATAGGTGACAGGAAAAGAGAAACCATTTTTGAATAGTTAAAGAACATATGATCTTTAATCTGTTGCAACAAGTTTAAACATGTTAGGTATTTGATTTCTTATGGGCCTAGAATATTCTTCCAAAAATATGGTCACCCGTCCTCTTCATAAATTTAAATTTTCCTCTCTATCAAACCACAACCATGTCTCCTATGATATTTATCTGGAGGGACTGAATAGAGAGTGACACAATGTCCATTTTTGGCTTCTATATCAGGCCTTGTTTTTGTTGAATGAAGAGATCACTGGAAGCCTAGAGATTGTCTAATTTAGATTAAATAACAATATTGATTAAGTAATCCAGTGGTTTTCAACCTGAGTTGGGCATCATAATTACTTGGGAAACTCCTTAAAAATAGATTCCTTTTCAGACTTCCTTATTCAGTAAGTTGAGGAGTTGAAAGTGAAAGAGGCATTGTATTTTGAAAAGATTCTAATGCAGGAGATTTTGATAGTGGAAACCAATGATCTAGCTCAACATAGCTTTTTTTTTTTAAAACAAAGAATTTTGAACCAAGAGAAGGGAACTGATTTCTAAGAGTGTGTTGCCCAACTATTAAAGAGTTGCCAGTGCTCTAAAATAAGGTTAGGAAAATGCACAGCATAGAAAGAATGTATTTTTAAGGTCAATAGAGATTTTGTCTCCTACCAGAGGCCAGAGTCACTAGCAGATAATGAGTAAATCCTCAAAACTGAACTTTTTCTCTCTTCATTCAGATTCCCAGCCATTTGCTCCCACCCAGCATGTGACAACATTGTTGGAATAGATAGGAGCTCAAGCATAGTGAAAAAGAAATTAATACCTCACCTGCTGGAAACAAATGCAGGAAACTGTGAGACTCTCATGTCTCCTTATGTAACCTGTGTTCTTATTAGTTAAGATTTTGAGGGCAAATCTAAATATTAGTTATCTCTCTCCCATTAATTATTGTCACACAGATTTAAAGGGTCAGAGACTTCGAAGTTAATGCCTCGTTCAGTGTGGGAAAAGTAACACTATGCACTTTGGCTGCTGTTTTTCTTTCTGGCTGACTGCAGACCAATTGTTTCTATCCCATCTCAGCTGGCTGGCAAAATGCTAATTTGTATAGAGCAGCAATTTTCGTGGTGGGAAGGGGCAACATCAAACTCACTCTTGATTTCAGGTGAGATTCTGGATTTCAGAACTTATATGCAAAGTATCCATCATGTTTTATGCCCACTCTTTTTCTCTTAGGGACTTCCCTGGTGGCTCAGACGGTAAAAAGCATCCACCTACAATGCGGGAGACCTGGGTTTGATCCCTGGGTTGGGAAGATCCCCTGGAGAAGGAAATGGCAGCCCATTCCAGTACTGTTGCCTGGAAAATCCCATGGACAGAGGAGCCTGGCAGGCTTCAGTCCATGGGGTTGCAAAGAGTCGGACACGACTGGGTGACTTCACTTCACTTCACTTTTTCTCTATAGCAGACATCTGTGGGTGTTCCTTTACTATGGCTACTCTGGATTTCTTTTATGGCAAACAATTTTCTTTCCTGCAAACTAATTAAAGAAGTCCAAAGTACTTGTGTCATTTTATTTAGAGGCAAGTGATACAGCATGGAGTTAGGAAGTTAAAACAAACAAACAGAAAACTAGGCTGTAGTGTTAGCTAGCAGTGAGTTTTGAGCCTATTGTTATGCCTTCATTGTCTTGGATTCCTCATAGAATGAGAACAATAGTAGCTGCTTCTCCTATCACATAGATTAACTGAAGATTTTGAAGGTAAAATGGTAAAGCAAGCAATTTGCTGTACTAAAAACTCTGTGCTCAATCTTGACCATCCCATCATTGATTGCTCTTCTCAGTGGGATTGAATTTTCCTAAGGATTCCTTTAGAGAAATGATACTTCTGTGCAGCACATTAAAATCCAGTTCAAAGTGAAGAATACACTTGAAAGAGTTGAGGAGTCAGTTCTTAACAGGTGGTAAGATCTTATGAAGATACCACCAAACATGTGGACAGATCAGCGGGAGAGCATCATCTGGCAGTCAGGAGGAGCAGTGGCTGGATACGCTCACCTGGCAGGAGACAGGTGGAGAGGCAGCAGGAGAGCCACACCATTGGCTCCAATGCTTGACAGTAATCACATTCCTATGGAAATGCTGTGATTTTTATAGTACACTCATGGAAGAAAACTGTCAAGTTCTATTGGATGTTCACTTACACTTTATCTAAGAATAAGACAAACAAACAAGTTAAATCACCAAATAAGTTTGTCCCAGCAAAATCCTGAAACAGAATGGAAATAATATTAAGTTTATCACGGTGGCCAAACCTTGAGAATCCTATAATGTTTTGAAGGCATAGGCTTCTCTTTTGTGGTAAGAAAGATTTTTGCCAGAAAAATACTGGCTAGTATGCAGTTTATTTCTTTCTTTAAATGCCCTCTTAGTTTCAGGATGGAGTTTAATATCCCCTTAGAAGCACTGGACAGTGTTGCTTCTGGCCAACAGGATTTTACTTATTTGCCTGTTGAGGGAGCAAAGTGGTAATCATGAATAGAATTGACAGAATAATTTGCTCAGGCAATGCAACTCCTTGGTTTGCTCCAACACCTCTTGGTTCACATTTTACCGTAAAAGAAAGATAGATTCATTTGACTATGGTGGTTGCCTGGATACATGTTTAATAAAAGTTTATCACTGAATAAAGGAAGAGTAGTATTTCTATTGCCTACTTACTGAATACAACCATTTGCTTTAGACTTCTATCCCAGTAGTCTTAACACCTTGTTAGTGAACGACAAGTCTTCAGCGGAAGGACCTAGATTTGCTTTGCAATTCAATGAAACCACCAAGGATCTGAGCTTCTTGCTTTGTCATACTCAGTGAGTTGATAGTATCTCCCCTCGTAGTCTCAAGATGCTATTGCAGCTCCAAGCATAAGTTTGAAGCAGAAAACAAGGTTGGAGAAAGAGAGTCTGTTCTTATCATGGAAGAAAATTGTTCCCAGTAGTCTTCCAAGCCTACGTAAATCTCACTGACTATGATGAGATTCCATGTCTATCTCAGGAGTCATTGGCAAAGGGGAATGGGATTCTTAACCGTTGTCTTACATAGTCACGATTCATACTGGGGTTAGGTAAATTCTCTCTTCCACAAAAAATTGGGATTTTATTCAAAATGAAGAAGTAGAAAATAGCTACCATCACTGTCTATCATATTTCTAGATGGTGGAATCTACCTCATATTGTCTATCTATACCTAAGCATCTACCATAGTGTTTGGTCAATAGTAGAGCTTCAAGAAATCAAGTAAATGGTAAATGGATGAATCCAGAAAGTGAAAGTGAAGTTGCTCAGTTGAGGCCAACTCTTTGTGACCCCATGGACTGTAGCCTACCAGGCTTCTCCATCCATGGGATTTTCCAGGCAAGAATGAGAGGCAATCAATTAAAAAAAAAAAAAAAGTCCAATAATGTGTTTGTTGAGCAACTAGTATATTCTAGGTAGTAATATATATAATGTCTAATTTTTATAGATATTCTATAAGGTGGATTTTAAGATCTTCATTTTATATACAGAGAAACTAAGGCAAAGAGAGCTTGAATAATTTGCCTAAGTTCATATAGCTAGAAAGTTGTGAGTCTATGTGGTTCTAAAATCCAGTCTTCTTCCATATCATAGTGTCTATATTTGGATATAATTTTTGGTTCTTGGCCTACCTGATATAATTATCCCAAGACTAGAGAATCTCTGATAGAAACTGAAGTCTTAGCTTATATCTTCTCTAAGCAACTGTATCTGTAAATCAAACTGAATGGGAAAGTAGTAGGCAAAAATCAAATATAGGTAATATACCAGTTTCTAGAGTAATTTTCCTATTGACCTTTTCAATTTGTTCAACTCAGCTGCTTAGTTGAAAAATAAGCCACCTTAGTTAGGAGAGAGAATATATAGAATAAGACTTATTTCTGGCCAATAGAGATATGAGTAATTTTGGATTTTATGAGAAAACTAGTCAGTTCTTACTTAGACCACTGCAAGGGCTGGGCTGTGTAACTGGTACCCTATATCCACTTGGGTCTTTTTCCAAATGGCAGCCCAAATGATTTTTCAATCAATGTGTCACTCACTAGGTTAAAATTTTCAGTGGCTTCTTAATGTACTTAGAATTAAAACTGGTGATGGTGATGCTTTAGTCACTATAAGTCATGTCCAACTCTTGTGATCCCATGGACTGTAGCCTGCCAAGATCCTCTGACCATGAGATCTCCCAGGCAAGAATACTGGCATAGATTGCCATTTCCTTCTCCAGGGAATCTTTCCAACCCAGAGGTAGAACCCAAGTCTCCTTCATGGTAGGCAGATTCTTTACCACTGAGCCATCAGGGAAGCCCTAACATGACTTTAATTCTCTGATGCTCCATTAGAACTGGCCTTCTTTCTACCTCTTCCATCCTCACCTTGCACTACTCCTTCCTTTTTGCCTTTCAGCCACTTCAGTCTCAGTTTATTCCCCACACTCACCAGACTTCCTCCTACCAAAGAGTTTTCATACACTGATCCCTGACTGGAAAGTTCTTCCCTGATGCCAAGTTAAGTTGCACTCAGGTTTCATGGCTTAAGTGACATTTCTCTGACAGCTAACCCCTCCACCCCCAACCCCAAGGTAAGACTTCTTTATCCTGTGTTCTCTTTGAACTCTATTTCCTTTCTTTTCTAGCAGTTATCTCACTTTGTGATTACACACTGATTTACTAATCATAGGATTGATGTCTGCCTCTCTTCACAATGCACTAAGGATGAAGAGTATGGGTGATGGAGCCAGGTGACCTGTGTTCAAAGTGCAGTTCTAACATTTAAACTAGCCATCTGACATTGAACAAGTTACTTTCCATGCCTCAGTTTCCTTAACTGTAAGATAGGGACTATAATATCTACTTCTCAAAAGTAGTGAGGATTTAATAGCTTAAAGTGAAAGTATTAGTTGCTTAGTCACGTCCAACTTTTTGTGATCCCAGGGACTGTACCCCACCAGGCTCCTCTGTCCATGGAATTCTCCAGACAAGAATACTGGAGTGGGTTACCTTCTCCAGGGTATCTTCCCAACTAAGGGACTTTAACCTGGGTCTCCTGCATTGCAGGTAGATTCTTTAATGTCTGAACCACTGGGGAAGCCTGTAATAGCTTAATTCATATATAAAGTATTTAGAGCAGTACCTACTACATTTTAAGTACTATTTAGCATGATTAGCTCTATAAGAAAAGAACCTCGTCCACCCAGCTCACCATTGTAACCTTACTATAGTCTTCATATAGTAAACGCACAGCAACCATTTCTTAGGTGAATGGATGAAGATAGGGACAGCTACTTAAACACAAATATCACCTAATTTTTCAGTCATCCTTACAGCTTTTCCATAGGGTATAATAAAAAAGACATGATATTTTTTGTTGTTTGAGAATGTCAGACGTTAATATCCATCCATCCAGGCTATTTGGAACCCAATTAAATCTTTAAAATTTGCCTCACTACTGAAATACATTGGTGTTTGAAATGGGATAGGCTTCCAGTCCATGTGGATAAGGTTATCTCTGAACTCCCTTACAGTTCTAAAATAGGGCCGTTTTACTTCTCTATATTTTAACAGACTTGTCAATAACATTTGAGTTTCTAGGTGAATCTCTTTCTTTTCTCTTGGAGAGCCTCCAAATTTGCATGGTCTAATTGGTTGACCTTCAGAAATTTACTGAATTTTCTGGCAAGACTGTTGATGAAGAAGATAGATTTTTTTTCCCCCAGCATTTTCATTTACCTCATCTTTGACTTTATTCTTTTCCTTTATAATATGTATGGTCTCTACCCACAGACCCTTTGAACATCTGTATAAAGGGGATGGGTCACTAATGTCATCAATTTGCCTATTAATCAGCAGGTAGAATGCATTGGGCTGTTGGTTCATTTGTTGTTCATTCATTCGTTTTAATTTTATCCATCTGGAATCCACTAAAAGTAGGAATCCTGAGATGAAGGTCATGAATATTATTGCAATAGCTGAGATACAAAAGGTTGTTGATTGAACCCTGATAGGATAAGATTCAGGGAGACACATGGTCAGGTAGGAGGGCAAAGTAGGAAAGAAAAAGAGAATAAGACTGAGAAGAAATCGGCCAGTGAAAGAGTAAAATTAAAAAAAAACAAACAAGTAAACTCTTTAGAAACCTCCTTTAAAAATGTCAGCCTGTACAGACAAGCTTTTCTTTTACAGGCAGCAATGGATCTGAAATGCATTATTCAGAAGACAATATTACTGAAGTCAACATGTATGGTGACAACTTTGCCTTGTTGCAGAAGGGAAAAAAATAGTGATGTGGAAGGGCTTCAAGTAAATGAAAATGAATCCAGTTCATAATCAAGTAAAAATGTTATGGGTCCAGAGCCAGAGAATATTCTTATAGTGGGCTTTTTTCAGCACCCTAAATTTAACCAGATGGAATGCTTTTTAAAGCACCACCCTATTCAAACTTTGGAAGTGAAGAATTTGTCTTTTAATGGTAAATTTGCATTCCATCAGAAGATGGAACACATCATCCTCAGCTTACTTTATTGCCCAGAAATAAATTATAATTTATTTTACTTTATGGTCTATGATGAATACCTAGATTTCAGAAAATTTATTTCAGACATGATCCAGTAGAGGTATACAAACAACATGGGTTGAGAATATTAAAAATGTGAACTCCATTCCTGGTATACTGAAAGCCATGTAACCACAAATTCTTGTTGGTTTTAATATGAATACCTATTTCACAAACCCCAAATAGTGAGGTTAGAGAGAGAATACTACCCTGAATATGGAAAAATTAATGTAGCTGAATTATTAGCAAGGGAGGATCTAGTTGCCGAAATGCAAATGGGTCAACAGCAAGTTAACACAGTCCAACAGGGAAGCGTGGGGACTGTCAAAAATTCTTGGTTTGGAAATAGTCCCATATGCTACTGAAACAGCATCTTGATTTTCTGATAGCTACGACAAGTGGAAGCTGTAGTGGTGGAATTAGTGCCTCTGTTGTTCTGATTTTTATACAGTGGGCTATGCCTTTATCAGTTTAGCAGGTTCATTTAGACATCTGTTGGTGCAAGGAGTGTAAAAGCAATTTTAGGTCAACAAATATTGATTGAGCTAAATATTTATTAAGCTTTGTAATAGACCCTAAGATCATGAGAGGTGGTAGATACAAAGGGAACCGAGACACTTGCTTATTCTTGTAGAATTAACAAACCCAGAGAAGGATCCAGACATGGAAACAAGTTGTCATATTGTCATTCAGGCTTTACTTGAGATTTGCATGCAATGCAAGGGGGCTCAGAAGGCAGCCACTACTGCTTCTGGAGTGAAGGAGGGAACTTTAGCCAGAGAAGTTTATATTTACATGGGCCTTTTTAAGTCACTAAGACATTGCCGAGCCAAGAAGGAGAAGGCAGAGTGTACAGGTAAGCATATTTGATAACTCATCTGGGAATGGCAGACTAGTTGATGTGGCTGGATCAGAGTTTATAAGAGGCATAACATCATTACTTTTGAGCCTCAAGATAATCCTGGAAAGTAGATGGCTATTAACATCTTTAGTTGACAGATGAGGAAGCTGAAGCACTGAAAGGCTGAGTGACTTACCCGACCTCACCCAGCTGAGGGTTGTTTCACAGCTTCAGCTTCATAATCTTGAGAAGTAGTTTTATAGATAGAACACAACTGAGTTTGTTCAGTGATATTAAAAGGAGACTGTGGGAGAACATTGATATTAAAATGCTAAAGTGGGAGACATTTTATTATGATGTCTTAATAAAAATAATGCCAAACAGGGTAAACTGTCAAATGCTTGAAACTGAATTATTCATTACGTATAAGCCTGTCTTTGGAGAAGGAACTGGCAATTCACTCCAGTATTCTTGCCTGGAGAATCCCATGGACAGAGGAGCCTGGCAGGCTCCATAGTCCATGGGGTCGCAAGAGTTGGACACGACTTAGCGACTAAACCACCACCACCCCCAACAAGCCTATCCTACATCACCCAGTATATTTTTGCTTGCCTACTTTCATCAGATAGTGATCTTTCTTGGGACACATTAGATGAGAGGATTCTTCTGAGATCTCCTTCAGATATAAGTGGTTCTCTTAAATTCATTTGAATGGTCTACTACAGAGTACTGTTGCACCTTAAAAGGAAATTTAACTTTTGTGATGGAAGAAAGAGATTGAGAGATGGGGAGCGGTTCCTGGTCTGGGGGCATGAAAATAATTCCTCACAGTTAATAGGAAAGGATGAAGGAAGGTTTAGTGTGTGGGAAAAATAAAAGACAAAGTTTTGATTTATCATCTAGGAAATGGAGTAAGAAAATAAAGCCCAGGAAAATATAGTCAAGGGAATATCAATTATAATGAACTCTTAAGTGGCTTATTGGAGTCCAGGCAGGAGAGGGGACAAAAGGAAAAACACATTAGGAGAATGGGCTTTATTATACTGCTATTGTAGAGAAAAAAATATGAGTGGGAAAAATTGGCCTGTTTTGGAAGAAGAGAGATAAGCAGGCTCAATTCTTGGGATAGGTTGCATTCCAGTGCTCTGCGACAATCTACAGTGATGGGATGGGGTGGGAGGTGGGAGGGAGTTTTAAGAGGGAGGGGACATATATATACCTATAGCTGATTCATGTTGATGTATGGCAGAGACCAATACAATATTGTAAAGCTATTATTTTCCAGTTAAATAAATTTTCTAATAATTGCAAGTATTCAGATTTATCTCTTTGAAAATAAATTTTAGTGATTTACTGAAAGTTGTGTCAACTCTTTGCAACCTCATGGACTATACAGTCCATGGTATCCTCTAGGCCAGAATACTGGAGTGAGTAGCCATTCCCTTCTCTGGAGATCGTCCCAGCCCAGGGATCAAACCCAGGTCTCCCATATTGCAGGTGGATTCTTTACCAGCTGAACCAACAGGGAAGCCCAAGAATACTGGAGCAGGTATCCTATCCCTTCTCCAGGGGATCTTCCTGATCCAGGAATTGAACTGGGGCCTCCTGAATTGCAGGCAAATTCCTTACCAACTGAGCTAACAGGCAAACCCCTTAAGCCCAAGTAAAAATTCAGAGCTTCTCAGGTCTTTAATTGTGTATTCTAGGTATGGTATTTCTGACAAATTTTTCTCAAGTCTAACTTCAAGATCTTTTCTTAAGGCTAACTTCAAGATCTCCAAATTCTTTTTAAATAAAGTTAAGGTTTTAAAAAACTTGATGTCTTATCACCAGAAAAGACAGTTGTCTGCTGCTGGTTTATTGTTTCTACTTAAGTAACAATTTTTAACAGTAATAAGAGGATGGAACAAATTGAGAGAGTAGCATTGAAAAATATACGTTACCAAATGTAAAATTAGACAGCCAATGGAAATTTGCTGAATGATGCAGGGAGCTCAAATCCCGTGTTCTGTGACAACCTAGAGGAGTGTGATGAAGTCGGAGATGGGAGGAAGGTTGAAGAGGGAGGGGACTTACATATACTTATGGCCAATTCATGTTAATATATGGCAGAAACCAACACAATATTATAAATCAATTATTCTACAATTAAAAATAAATTTAAAAATAATAATGAAAGTATGATTCTACAAACCACCATTTTTTTAGGTAGAAATCTGTATGTACCTGGATTTGGTCTGATCCCCTAACAATACTGCTATCACCTGGCCCAGCATCTTCAGTATCATCAAAACACAACATCATGGCCACAAATGGAGACTTCATGATTTGCAAGGCCGCTCTGATCTGGCTCAGATTTGGCAGAACTGTTCTGGTCACAACAGATTGAGAGAATACTGGTGAATAATCCACCCAAAACCAAGCCAGTATCTGACATATAGGGAATACAGTAAAATATTGATTAGTGATCCCCGTTTGTTGAGTAACTTTTTTCATCCTGTGCTCTTGAAGATCTTGTCCTAGTCTCCTGCTCACTGGATAAGAAGCAAGGGAAAATGGATAGAGCTCTTACAATGGCAGTTGAGTGACTTGAGCTCCTCCTGAAAAGTAAACAATGTATTTCTACATAACTAAGGGCCAAAGATGAAATTAAAAGATGTTTGCTCCTTGGAAGAAAAGTTATGACCCACCTAGGCAGCATATTAAAAAGCAGAGACATTACTTTGCCAACAAAGGTCCATTTCATCAAAGCTATGGTTTTTCCAGTATTCATGTATGGATGTGAGAGTTGGACTATAAAGAAAGCTGAGCTCCGAAGAACTGATGCTTTTGGACTGTGGTGTTGGAGAAGACTCTTGAGAGTCCCTTGGACTGCAAGGAGATCCAACCAGTCCATCCTAAAGGAGATCAGTCCTGAATATTCATTGGAAGGACTGATGCTAAAGTTGAAACTCCAATACTTTGGCCTACTTGATGTGAAGAAATGACTCAATGGAAAAGACCGTGATGCTGGGAAATATTGAAGATGAGAGGAGAAGGGGATGACCGAGGATGAGGCAGTTGGATGGCATCACCGATTCAATAGACATGAGTTGAATAAACTCTGGGAGTTGGTGATGGACAGGGTGGCCTGGCAAGCTGCAGTTCATGGGGTTGCAAAGAGTTGGACATGACTGAGTGACTGAACTGAACTGAAGGAAAAAAAATCACAGGATAAATTAGAAGATATTTCTAAGTATATGTAATGAGAGCACAACATAACAAAATGCAGGGGTATTAGATAAAAGAATGCTTATAGGGAAGTAAGTATTATTTAAAGCTTGCATAGAAAGGAACAAAGGCTTAAAATCAATATTCTAAGTTGCCATCTCAAAATAAAGAACAGATTAGATAGGTCTGGAAAATAGAATATAGTAGATGAAATTAAGAAAGCTAAAAGTTGGTTCCTTAAATTATGAAATTTAATAAGTATCTGGCAAAGAATGATCAATTTAAAAATAAAGAAACTATATACATTTTCAATATCAGGAACAAAATAGTAAATATCACTGTAAATCCTATAGATAATAAAACAATGAGCAAGAAATATTATGAACAATTTTAGGTCTATAAATTTGGCAACTTAGACATAATGGACACATTTTCTAAAACATCAACTTATTAAAATCAACATAAGAAATAGAATATCTGAATATCCCTGAATCTCTTAAAGAAGTTGAATTCATTATTCAAACCTCCCTGCCTAAATAAAAATTGAGGTCTAGTTATTTTCATCAAATATTGAAAGGACAAATAAGACCACTCTTTATAAATTGTATCAGAAAATAGAGGAGGAAGAAATATATCCCAGTTCATTTTTTGAGATCAGGGTAGCACAAAAACTCAAGAAAATAAAATTACAGAGAAAAGCCCCTTATGACATCCTTATAAAAATACTAGCAAACTGAGTCTAGTAATATAAGAATTATAGGCCAAGATGACCAAACGGAACTTATTTTCAGAATACAGTTACTTTCACATTCAAAAACCAGTAACATTAATGGAAAATAAAAAGGCATATAGTCATCATAAGAGAGGCAGGGAAAGCATTTGTCAAACGTTAACTCCCATTTGTTGATATAACCTCTCAGTGGACTAGAAATAGATGAGAAATACCCCAATCAGATAAAATCTTATTTATGATGAAATGATGAATGCTTTCTTCTTAATATTAGAAACAAGACAGGGATGCCTCTTATCATTTTTGAAAGTAAAAGTGAAAGTTGCTCAGTTGTGTTGGACTCTTTGGGAGCCCACGTACTGTAACCTGTCAGGCTCCTCTGTCCATGGAATTCTCCGGACCAGAATATTGGAGTGGGTCTTGCTGCTACTGCTGCTAAGTCGCTTCAGTCGTGTCCGACTCTGTGTGACCCTATAGAGGGCAGCCCACCAGCTCCGCTATCCCTGGGATTCTCCAGGCAAGAACACTGGAGTGGGCTGCCATTTCCTTCTCCAATGCATGAAAGTGAAGTCGCTCAGTCGTGTCCGACTGTTTGTGACCCCATGGATGGCAGCCCACCAGGCTCCTCTGTTCATGGGATTTTCCAGGCAGGAGTACTGGAGTGGGGTGACGTTGCCTTCTCCAGGAGTGGGTCTTCCCAACCCAGAAATCAAATCCATGTCTCCCGCATTGCAGGCAGATTCTTTACTACCTGAGCCACCAGGGAAGCCCAAGAATACTGGAGTGGGTAGCCTATCCCTTCTCCAGGGGATCTTCCTGACCCAAAGATCAAACCAGGTCTCCTGCATTACAGGTGGATTCTTTACCAGCTGAGCTTCACTTTTAACCAATATTGTATGCCCAAACTCATATATTAAGACAAGAAAAGGTCATGAAGACTGGAAAGAAGGAAATAAAACTATATTTTTGGATGAAATAATTATGTAGAATTCACAAATTACTATTCAAGGTGTGAAGTTAGAAAACTTACAGGGGACAAGGTCAATATACAAAAACAAGTGTATTTTTATACTAACAGAAAATAATTGATAAACACAAAACTCAGTGCTATTTATAATGCCTCCATAAATTAAAAAAATGATTTCAGATTAAATTTAGTAGATGTATAAGACTTCCACACTTAAAATGGAAAAATATTGCTGAGAGAAATTAAAGAAGACCTAAAGAAAGAAATATCTTTTTCATGAATTTGAAATCTGAAGAATGTTATGACATCACCTCTCCTCAACTGATATTTAAATTCAATGCAATTCCAGTAAAAATTCCAACAAACTATTCCTTGTAGAAAATGGCACTTGATTAAAATAGATGTGAAAAAAAAAAGGATTTAGAGTAGCTCAACAATTTTGAAAAAAGAGCCAAGCATGAGGACGTTAAGAATTACCATAAATCCATAGTATCAAAAGAGTGTGATATTCATGTAAGAATGTGCAACTACGTCAATGGAACAAAACGATTCCATCATTAGACCTACATTTCAATGGTCCATTGGTTTTCAAAAACATAGTTGCCAAAGATATTCAATGGGAAAAGAAAATTTTTTATTAAATGATTCTTGAATAACAGCATATGTACATGGAAATGCATGTGGAAAAAATGAACTTTGACTTATACCTCACATAATACAAAAATTAATTTAACGTGGATCATGGACACAAATACAAAAGCTAAAACAAACTGTTTGGAGGAAAAGTTAGAATATCTGTGACTTAGGGAGAGTGAAGGGGCTTCTCTTGTGTTTCAGCTGGTAAAGAATCCGCTTGCAATGTGGGAGACCTGGGTTCGAAATATTCCATGGATAAGGGAAAGTCTACCTATTCCAGTATTCTGGGCTGGAGAATTCCATGGACTATACAGTCCATGGGGTCACAAAGAGTCAGGCATGACTGAGCAACTTTCACTTTCAGGGAGAGTGAAGAGCTTTTTAGGCAGTTCATAGGAAGCAATAACTATAATAGAAAAACATCAGTAAAATGAACTTCAACTTTTGGAGTTCATATTCTGAAGTTATGAACTTCAATTTCTCAAAACACCTTCCAAAGAAAATAAAAAGATATTATATGTGTTGGAAAAGAATAGTCTCAATATATGTGTCTGACAAAGGACTTGTGTCTGGAATATATAATGAATTCATACAAATAAATAAGAAAAACTTGAAATCACTGGTAGACATGAATAGGAACTTTGCAAAATAATATGTACAATGATCTATAAGAAAGGTACTCAATATCATTAGTCACCAGAGAAATGCATATTAAAACCACAATGAGATATCATTTTATATCTATTAGAATGACTAAAACTAAAAAGATTAAATTATCCAAATGTTATTTGGAATGTGAAACAATTGGTACTTCCATATATTGTTGGTGAGAATGGTACAACCACTTTAGAAAACTAGAAGTTTTAAACAATAGATTAGCCATCCTAGGAATTTATTCACAAGAAAGGAATACACATGTCCATAGAAAGACTTCACAAGACTACTCATAGGAGTTGTATTTGTTATTATTCCCAAATAGAAAGCTGAAAATGTCTGATCCTGAGAAATAAATAGATAACTTTCTATGTATTTTATACAATGTATGAGGTATTTCATACAAGGAAATGTTCATTAGCAGTTAAAAAAAAAAAAGGAATGAGCTACTGTTTCATGCCACAACACAGATGATTGTCGAAAGCTTTGTGTTGGAGAGAAGCCAGACACAAGAGTATATTTGTATGATTCAATGTATAGGAAACTCAAGAATAGGCAAAACTAATCTGTAATAGTAGATATCACCATGGTGGGTAACTAGAGGGGTGTGGTGGTTGAATAGGAGCCCAGCAGAGATTACTGGGGTAAAGAAACAGTCTATAACTTTGTTGTGGTTATATACATTTTTACATTTTCTTCAGTTCTCATTTCTACATTTCACTTACTAAAAACAAAACAAAAATGGACAAGGATTACCTTTGAGTGAAATCAAAGCATTCTAAAACCATGTAACTACTTCTGAATGCTAACTGGCTTCTTAAGAATCCTTTGATGTCTTAGAGCAATTGAGACTATATTAACAGAGATTGCACACTCGTACTTTCAGTAAACAGGATTGTTAACAACTTTCAATTGCTCTTCTCCCGCCTTCAAGGCATCTCCTGCTGCTACTCAAAACCAAGATTTAAAGAGGGGAAGTTGTGTAGGACAGTCTCAAATTCCCCCAAATTAAGGTCCCATGGGAGTGGGTGGTAGAGGAAACAGTACCAAAGGAGAAATGGGAGAGAATTTGGTATTCAGCCTAAGGGGGGAAAAATGTGTCCAAATAAACAGAGACTGAAACAGCTTGTAAAGTCCAGATATGGAGCATGAGTGAACCAAGGAATTGGAAGCAGGGAGCTACTCACTAGCAACTAAAAAATGTTAACTATAAGCATCCTTCATGATCTTCTGATATTTAATAGATGGCAGATGTTATAAAAATACCCGATATTTGTCAGACTCCAGGTGAAATAGCCTTTCTGTTTTTAAAATGTCAATTGTTCCACATATTGTATGGTGATGTTCTAAAATTGATTGTGTTAGTCTGAATATACTAAACACTGTTGAATTGTACATTTTAAATGGGTGAATTACCTGGTATATGAATGATATCTCAATAAAGCTATTAAACATACCAGCTTAGTCAGCAATTACTTTTAATTGCTGTTAAAAAGATTTTTCACCAGGTAAAAATATTTGCTTTTGACAACCTGAGTCACATCACCAGAAAGGATCATTGATAGACTCTTAGATTATCTCATCCCTTGAGGGATTAAGGAAAAGGGAGAACAGTTCAGTTCAGTTCAGTCGCTCAGTCATGTCCGACTCTTTGCGACCCCATGAATCGCAGCACGCCAGGCCTCCCTGTCCATCACCAACTCCCGGAGTTCACTCAAACTCATGTCCATCGAGTCAGTGATGCCATCCAGCCATCTCATCCTCTGTCGTCCCCTTCTCCTCCTGCCCCAAATCCCTCCCAGCATCAGGGTCTTTTCCAATGAGTCAACTCTTTGCATAAGGTGGCCAAAGTACTGGAGCCTCAGTTTCAGCATCATTCCTTCCAAAGAAATCCCAGGGTTGATCTCCTTCAGAATGGACTGGTTGGATCTCCTTGCAGTCCAAGGGACTCTCAAGAGTCTTCTCCAACACCACAATTCAAAAGCATCAATTCTTCAGCGCTCAGCCTTTGCTTCACAGTCCAACTCTCCCATCCATATATGACCACAGGGAAAACCATAGCCTTGACTAGAGGGACCTTAGTTGGCAAAGTAATATCTCTGCTTTTAAATATACTATCTAGGTTGGTCATAACTTTTCTTCCAAGGAGTAAGCGCCTTTTAATTTCATGGCTGCAGTCACCATCTGCAGTGATTTTGGAGCCCAAAAAAACAAAGTCTGACACTGTTTCTACTGTTTCCCCATCTATTTCCCATGAAGTGATGGGGCCTGATGCCATGATCTTCGTTTTCTGAATGTTGAGCTATAAGCCAACTTTTTCACTCTCCTCTTTCACTTTCAACAAGAGGCTTTTTAGCTCCTCCTCACTTTCTGCCATAAGGGTGGTGTCATCTGCATATCTGAGATTATTGATATTTCTCCCAGCAATCTTGATTCCAGCTTGTGTTTCTTCCAGTCCAGCATTTCTCATGATGTACTCTGCATATAAGTTAAATAAGCAGGGTGACAATATACAGCCTTGACGTACTCCTTTTCCTATTTGGAACCAGTCTGTTGTTCCATGTCCAGTTCTAACTGTTGCTTCCTGACCTGCATACAGATTTCTCAAGAGGCAGGTCAGGTGGTCTGGTATTCCCATTTCTTTCAGAATTTTCCACAGTTTATTGTGATCCACACAGTCAAAGGTTTGGCATAGTCAATAAAGCAGAAATAAATGTTTTTCTGGAATTCTCTTGCTTTTTCCGTGATCCAGTGGATGTTGGCAATTTTAACTATGCTCAAACACATTTTTATTCATCACAATGGGAGCCATTAAAATCAATACATTTTTGCCAATGAAAACTAAGTTTATTTATTCCTGTAGCATAAAAAATCCATGCTTCAGGATTCAACAAACTCCCGGAAAGCATTTTCTCCCTCCTGTTGGTTGTGGAAGCGTTTTCCCTGCAAAAAGTTGTCAAGATACTTGAAGAAGTGCTAGTCAGTTGGCAAGAGGTCAGGTGAATATGATGAATGAGGTAAAACTTTGTAGCCCAGTTCGTTCAACTTTTGAAGTGTTGGTTTTGTGGTATGTGGTTGGGCACTGTGATGGAGAAGAATTGCACCTATTCTGTTGATCAATATTGGCTGCAGGCATTGCAGTTTTTAGTTCATCTCATTGATTTGCTGAATATACTTCTCAGATGTAATGGTTTCACCAGGATTCAGAAAACTGTAGTGGATTAGATGGGTAACAGACCACCAAACAGTGACTGTGACCTTTTTTGGTTGCAAGTTTGGTTTTGAGAAGTGCTTTGGTGCTTCTCAGTCCAGCCACTGAGCTGGGCTTTGTTGGTTGTTGTATAAAATCAACTTTTCATACATGTCACAATCCGATTGAAAAATAGTTCATTGTTGTTGCATAGAATAAGAGAAGACGACACTTCAAAACAGTGATTTTTTTTATTTGTGGTCAGTTCATGAGGCACCCACTTATCAAGCTTTTCACCTTTCCAATTTGCTTCAATTGCTAAATGACCATGGAATGGTCGACACTGAGTTCTTCAGCAACTTCTCGTGTATTTGTAAGAGGATCAGCTTCAGTGATGGCCATTTTTGAGTTCATTGTCAATTTCTGATGGTCAGCCACTATGCTTCTCATCTGCAAGGCTCTTGTCTCCTTTGCAAAATTTCTTGAACCGCCACTGCACTGTACATTTGTTGGCAGTACAGCGCCAAATGCGTTGTTGGTGTTGTGAGTTGTTGCCAATGCTTTATGATCCATATTGAACTCGAATAAAAACATTGCTTGAATTTGCTTTTTGCCTAATATGATTTCTATTATCTAATTCATGTCAATGTGTAACAAAACGAATACAGTATTGTAAAGCAAAACAAACTAAAAAATAAAAATTAATTTAAAAAAATAATAAAATAAAAGAAATATAAATAGCAAGTAATGTCATTAACAAAAAAACTCCATAAAGTGAGAAATGCTCATTAAAATGCTCGTTTCCAATATGAAATGACAAAGTTCAACAATGCAAATCCTCAGTTATTTTTGCACCAACCTAATAGTTTTTATTTGCATGTAATACCTTTTTCCATCTCTTCATATTCAGTCTATGTGTGTTCTTAAAGCTGAGGTGAGTCTCTTGTAGGCAGCATATAATTGGTCTATATGCTTTTTTAATTCATTTAACCACTCTCTTTATTTTTTAATATTCATATTTATTTGGCTGCACCAAGTCTTAGTTGCAGCATGCAGAATCTTGGATCTTTGTTATGACTCATGGGCTCTTTAGCAGCAGCATGGGCGTACACACCTGGAGTGCTATAGTCCATGGAGTCACAAAGAGTCAGTGACTGAGTGACTGGACTGAACTGAAAGGGGTACAAATTCAGTTGTCAGAAGAACTAAATTAGGTGTAAGGCTCCAATGCATGACACAGTGATTATAAATTTTATAACTGAAATGTGCTGAGAGTAAAACTTTAGTGTTTTCATGAAAAATAACATAACATAAAATAAATATGTGTGGCAAAGATGTGTTTACTTGATGGTGGGTATCCTTTCATGGTATACACACATACAAAGTCATTATGTTGTACATTTTAAATATATTACAATTTTATTGGTCAGTTATACCTCAGTTTTTAGAAAAGAATACACATCACCACACAAATGTTATAAGGCAGGCACTGGATCACTAATATTTCATTCCACCTTTATCAAATTTCAGCATTTTCATTGAAACTAAAGATTTAGTAATCTCATGGACAAAAATTAAGCCTTGTAGTTTATTCTTCAAATTTGTGTTTGTTTTTCCCATCACTTTCAATGACTTTCAGGATTTTTACTGGTCATTTGTATTAAAAATTGTATGCAATTGTATGCACATTAGCACGGTTCTTTGTGGGTAAGAACTGGCTGAGTCCTTGGAGCATTCTTCTTTTAATTTTTTCATCTGTGAACTGCAGAAAGTAGTGGTTAAGAGCTTGTGTTCTGAAATGTGACCACGTGTGTTGAAATCCCTGCTCATGTGGCCATGGCAAGTTACCCAACCATCATTTGTAAAACTGAAATAATAAAACATCCAGTAGTATTAAATTCAACAACCTATGCTACATGCTGAAATACAGGAGGAGA
The DNA here is from genome assembly GCA_006408695.1 of Aepyceros melampus. Taxonomy (NCBI): domain Eukaryota; kingdom Metazoa; phylum Chordata; class Mammalia; order Artiodactyla; family Bovidae; genus Aepyceros; species Aepyceros melampus. The sequence goes on from SJXQ01012200.1 coordinate 61,426, forward strand.
AACACGGTTTCTATTGTGATCAAGTTTACTCTTTATGGAAAATAAAACCTTTTAACACTGTGTTTGCCCTAAGTATCACATTTTGTCAGAGTCTGCAATATGCCTTTTATTGAGGGGTGCTTTTGAGGTTCATAGGTTTTCCTAAGTTATATAGGAAAACCTACCAACATTTTCTCTGAGTTCTTGTTATTACATTTAGAAAGTTCTTTACCATTCTATATGCAAAAAGAAAATCATCTATATTGCAGCTAGTTCTTTTAACACATCATTGTTTTTAAAAACCACAGTTATTCTTTATGACAAAGAAGACACAAACCATCCAAGAGAAGCTAGAGAAACAAAAAAAAACTTACTAATCAGGAGCAATGGAAGTTATGCAATATTCTTATTCTTAAATATAATCCTGTATTAGGGCTAACTCTACAACCTGGTTAAAGTAAAAGGAGAAACAATCTTTCAACTCCCTTTTAGTTAAAAAGTAACTAAACATTCCACAGAAGCATCAGTAACTTACACAGTAAATTTCCATGTCCTCAACAGCACTCTTGTACTTAGATGAAGTTGTAAAGTGGGGAGGGGGTGGAGGAAACTGTATAATATGTTTATCCAAAGTAGACTACTGCTAGAGTGAAAAGGCACTATTAATAATGATGCTGGGTCAAACGCATAAACCAAGTTCACCCTGGGCAAAGACAGATGTACTATTACCAACCGCTATGTCAAAGAAGAGGCTCACCATTAGATCTTTCAACAAATGGCTTCAACAATAAATAATTCTTTAGTTTTCCATGAGTTTTACAATCCTATAGTTGTGTTGCCACAATCTATGACAGTCAGTATATTCACTCATTGTCTCCAAGAGCTCATCTACCACTTTTCGTCTACCTGCAGTTGTGTCTCCTGCCACTCCACTCTCCTGAAACTGTCCTAAAAGTGGTCTGTGTTGTGTTGTGTGTTTCAGTTGCTAAGTCATGTCTGACTCTTGTGATCCCATGGACTGTGACTGCCAGGCTCCTCTGTCCATGGGATTCTCCAGGCAAGAATACTGGAGTGGGTTGCCATTTCCTTCTCCAGGGGATCTTCCCGACCCTGGAATTGAACTCGGGTCTCCTGTGTTGCAGGCAGATGATTTACCAGCTGAGCTATGAAGTTACTCCTAAATCTAATGGCACTTTTCTGCAATTTTCTTGCAACATGTGATTATAGTGACTTCTCTGCCACCTTGAAAGTATCTTCCCCCTGCCATGTGAATTGTGAATACTGATATGGCTCAGCTCTCAGGTGTGTGAGACGAAAAAGGTTGAAACCTACTAAAAAAATTATGTAAAAGGGTAACACTAATTTCTGTAACAAACAAACCCCCAAACTTCAATGTTTTAACATATTAAGAGTTTATTTTTGTTCACATAACACTTTAATCAATTTTCCTGGTCAACAGGCAACTTTCCCCTACACAGTGATTCAGGGACCCTGAACCCATCCATTCTGTGGCTTCCCCATCCTCTAAGGCTTCAAGGACCTTTGTATTCAGTTGGTGGAAAGGAAACAACACACGCACATGGAGGGCTATGTGAATTGTGAATACTGATATGGCTCAGCTCTCAGGTGTGTGAGACGAAAAAGGTTGAAACCTACTAAAAAAATTATGTAAAAGGGTAACACTAATTTCTGTAACAAACAAACCCCCAAACTTCAATGTTTTAACATATTAAGAGTTTATTTTTGTTCACATAACACTTTAATCAATTTTCCTGGTCAACAGGCAACTTTCCCCTACACAGTGATTCAGGGACCCTGAACCCATCCATTCTGTGGCTTCCCCATCCTCTAAGGCCTCAAGGACCTTTGTATTCAGTTGGTGGAAAGGAAACAACACACGCACATGGAGGGCAGCAGTTAGAAGGTTCTATGGGCCAGGCCTGGAGATGATATATTCTACATACACACATGTATCACATGGCCACACTGAACTGCAAGAGAGGTTGGGAAATGCCATCTAGATATGTTCCCACAAGAAGAAATAGGTTTGGTGAAGAGCATGACAGTGTCTGTCACAAACAAGGCTTTTCATGAAATCCACAGTATTTTAAAACTCTATGTCCATGGGAAAAAAAAAAATCCTTAAAAGCAGGAGCAGAAATTGCGTTATTGCTGGAACCTACACCAAATCTTTGTGTTTCAACCATGCCTGACTCCCCTGTTATGATGGTAGGTGACTCACCACAGGTATAACTGCATCAAGGGCTAAGGAGCCTGAAGAAAAATAATTCATCTCAATGACCATAAAACCAGGAAGGATAAAAAAGAGGACTCAAGAACGTTTCTCAGGGACTTCTCTGCTGGTCCAGTGGCTAAGACACTTCACTCCCAATGCAGGGGGCCCAGGTTACACCCTTTGAAGGAGATTAGATCCTGAATGCCACAAATAAGAGCCCACATATACAACTAAAGGTCCTGCATGCTGCAACTAAGACCCAGCACAGCCAAAAAAAAAAAAAAAAAAAAAACAGCAAGTGTCTCATACACAGAGGGAGGAGGTCCCAAATAGCATAAGGTGCTTACTTGTTCCTTTGCCTCTAGGGGCACCTGCTGAACCCAGAGAGGGCACAGGCTACAAGAGAGGAGGAAAGTGCTGAGAGCGCGAAGAAGAGCAGCTTCTGTCCACTTCTGCCCACAGCACAGTGTGACAATGCTGCCCTGAGAGCTGCAGATGACTCATCTGGGCCTCAAAGCCTTCACTGCTGGTATCCATCAGGCTTTCCTGACTGGGGTCACAGAAGCACCTAGGGAGCACAAACAGCCTGGAGCATCAGTCTATCCTGAGCACACGCACAAGCAAGCTCACAGGTGACACTGATGATACCCAGCAGAGCAGGGCGAGAGCAAGATGCCAGATGGACATAGAAAACCTTGGAATCAACTACAAGAATGGCCATGAATTCTTCCCCATGTTTTGATATCAACAAACAGTCTCAGATGTATCTTTTTGAAAAAACAAATGCTAAAGTGACAGGACTACTAAATATTCAACTAAAATATTCAACAATCTGAACAAGATTAGCCTAGCTGATTTTGTTTAATAGAGAACAACTATCACTTTCAAATTTTCTGCATGATCAAAGGAAATAGAATTAAGTACAGGGAACATATATCAACATCTTATGTCATCATTATCCCCATGAGCAGCCATGAGGTTTATCTTCAAAAAATAATAAATCATCACTAGATTTGTTTTTAATAGATCTGCTCAAAGACCATGACACAAGTACATGAAAAGGAAAGCTATAAATTCATTTGCATGTGATTTTTATATATCTGCATACGATTTCAGAGAAGGCAATGGCACCCCACTCCAGTACTCTTGCCTGGAAAATCCCATGGATGGAGGAGCCTGATGGGCTGCAGTCCATAGGGTCGCTAAGAGTCGGACACGACTGAGCGACTTCACTTTCACTTTTCACTTTCATGCATTGGAGAAGGAAATGGCAACCCACTCCAGTGTTCTTGCCTGGAGAATCCCAGGGACAGGGGAGCCTGGTGGGCTGCCGTCTACAGGGTTGCACAGAGTCGGACATGACTGAGGCGACATGGCAGCAGCAGCAGCAGCATAAGATTTCAAAGACCTATAACACTATTTATTGACTTTCAGGGTTTGTTTCACCACCACCCTTTGAAACAGAGTAATGTTTTGATACTTGCAAAATGAAATGTGCTATTTAAAAAAAATGCCAGATATGGACTACTTTGGGTGTTACCAATGGTGAATATGGGGAACAGCAAAAAGTTCTTATCCTAAATTCCTATATTAGAATATTTTTTCTTTTCCAGGAAAAAAAAAAGTCTAGAAAAAATTCAACTCCCTATCGTTGACATCTGAGAAGGCAATGGCACCCCACTCCAGTACTCTTGCCTGGAAAATCCCATGGATGGAGGAGCCTGATGGGCTGCAGTCCATGGGGTCGCTAAGAGTCGGACACGACTGAGCGACTTCACTTTCACTTTTCACTTTCATGCACTGGAGAAGGAAATGGCAACCCACTCCAGTGTTCTTGCCTGGAGAATCCCAGGGACAGGGGAGCCTGGTGGGCTGCCGTCTACAGGGTTGCACAGAGTCGGACACGACTGAGGCGACATGGCAGCAGCAGCAGCAGCATAAGATTTCAAAGACCTATAACACTGTTTATTGACTTTCAGGGTTTGTTTCACCACCACCCTTTGAAACAGAGTAATGTTTTGATACTTGCAAAATGAAATGTGCTATTAAAAAAAAATGCCAGATATGGACTACTTTGGGTGTTACCAATGGTGAATATGGGGAACAGCAAAAAGTTCTTATCCTAAATTCCTATATTAGAATATTTTTTCTTTTCCAGGAAAAAAAAAAGTCTAGAAAAAATTCAACTCCCTATCGTTGACATCACAAATCATTATTCTTGAAAACTAAAATCTGATAGGGCAGACATAATATTAAGCAATAATTACAAATGTATATTCATTTATCAACATAGCAATACAATTTCACAAAGAATCAGGGAGATGAGTACAGACCTTATGTTAATTAATACACATACTACTTAAAAGTAAGCTTAGTTCATGGTAATTTGGATTTCCAAGTAAAGAATCACCACTGAATTTTTGTTGACTAGGCAAGAAATAATTGTAACAAATGAGAAAGAAAACAGTCATAAGAGACAGAACTGGGGAACTCTTTATTACGCCAAACCCAGGTCTTCTGACTAATTCCAAGAATTTTCTTTTTCTATTATAGAAAGAGAAGCAATACTGCTACTGTTTCCAAGTTCCCCTTTGTGTAAAAGAACAACCATACTCCTCACAACATATACTCATTGGGTTCTAGTTTCACCAAAAAAATTAAAAGAGGCCATGTAGAAAATATGAGCTCCATCATCTACACTGACAACTCTCATTTTAAAATAATCGTCTTTTCTTCATAAGCCATCCAGAGTCAAAATATTATGCTTAAACCACAAAAACTGTAATTTTTGTCAAATACCAGCAATTTCATATGGTTCAGCTTATATATAATACGGGCTTTCCAGGTAGCACTAATGATAAAGAACCTGCCCCCCAATGTAGGAGACATAAGAGACACAGGTTCAATTCCTGGGTCCAGAAGATCCCCTGGAGGAGGGCATGACAACCCACACCAGTATTCTTGCCTGGAGAATCCCACAGATGGTGAGACTTGCGGGCTACAGTCCATAGGGTCGCAGAGAGTTGGACACAACTGAAGTGTTTGCACATATATAATATAGTTCAAGATAGTTCATGAATTATGGCCACTGATTAATACTGACCAATTAGTAGTAAATGTTTTATGTACTTTATGTTTCATCACTCTGGTATTTGGTTCCTCAGAAGATTAAATGTATAACTTAGATCTCAAATTGATACAAATACAAACTGTACTGAAAAGAGAGCTTCCATCTGAGGAAAAACAAACAATATGTAAACAAACAAAAATAACTGCCTCTGTTCAATTATATTTAAACATGTATTTCATCAGCTAACATTTTTTGAGCACACATTCACATGTTAGGCACTATAGTGAAGGCCTTACATACAACATTACCTATTTTAATCTCCTCAGAAACTGTACAAAATAGACAAATAGGTTTTCTTGATTAATTAGTTGATGTTGTTGACATACTGCCTGCCTTTATATTTTAATCACCCTATATGTCTATGTTCACTTAGATCAAATTTGTAGAATTAATAAACTAACTCTCATATATATAAATAAATGCACTGAGAAGCTATATACAAAGATAAAGACTGCCTTGTTATTATTAAATTGCTAATGTGTTACTTTTATTCTTTTCTCATCCCCCCAAAAAAAGTCCATCTCCTTTGGCATGTAATAATAATTTAGTATCATTCCTATTTTTTTTAAATATTCTTATTAGAAATCCTAACGCAAGAGTTGGACACGACTGAGCGACTGAGCTGAACTGAAACTAGGAATTTTGAATTTCATTTAATCTTTTAAAACTTAGTAACATATTTTCCATCATACTGAATAGCGCAGGTTCAGGAAGAGTAGAAGATAGTAAGTATAGAAGAGATATTTCAGTACTTTTTAAACTGTTGTTTCATTTATTGTAAACCTTCTTGTGAGTATTTTGAAGGATATTCTTTTTTATTTTTTTTCAGGGGAGGTTTGTTTCTTAGTTTTGTTGTTTGATTTTTCATTTGTATTTTTGCAAATCTGGGCTTTTTTTTTTTTCCTGCAACAAAACTAAAAGCTTTTTTCATTAAATATTCAGAAAGAACGCATAATATAAAGGGAGGGGATTATTGACTAACTGTGCCTAATTCTTGTCTCAACAAATCTTTACCAAATACTATGCTGCACTTCCTAAAGATGGAATGAAGAATGCTTTCCAGATTCCTTTTAGATCAGCTGGTGCTAGAGAAAGAAAGAATGTGAAACAAGGTTGTATGGATTACATAGGAAATTTGACATTGAAAAGGAAAGGATACAACTATTACCTTATATTNCCTTTTCCAGTCCTCTGGCCACTGCTGAGTTTTCCAGATTTGCTGGCATATTGAGTGCAGCACTTTAGGGCAGACACACTGAAACCATACTCACAGAAAACTAGTCAATCTAATCACACTAGGACCACACCCTTGTCTAACTCAATGAAACCAAGCCATGCCTGCGGAGCAACCCAAGATGGGAGAGTCATGGTGGAGAGGTCTGACAGAATGTGGTCCACTGAAGAAGGGAATGGCAAGCCACTTCAGTATTCTTGCCTTGAGAACCCCATGAACAGTATGAAAAGTATATACTATCTAGGTTGGTCGTAACTTTTCTTCCAAGGAGTAAGCGCCTTTTAATTTCATGGCTGCAGTCAGGGTTTAAGTTGCTTTTCCCTCACCTGAAAAGGCTTTTGCAGCCCCACTGTTCTCCCAGAGGTCTTCTTGGAGCTTCCAGGATTACATTAGAAAGAGTGAGCTGAGGTACCTGAGTAAAAGTGTCCATCACATACTGGAAGTAAGAGGACCTGTGTTTGAAATCTTTCTGGCAGTTTTAAACTCTGCTAATGTAAGCAATTGAACTGCAAACATACAATTCCTGTTGTACCCCTATTCTAAAAAATGAAGGTGAGAACATACATAATGTAGCTCACAGAGGGACTTATTACATTTTATGCCTTATCAATGGTCATCACACTTGTTCAATAAAAAGTTGAAAGACCGTGTGTTATGAAAAATTATAAATTGCCATTAAAAATGTAACATATTAGGACCGTTTCATAGCTCTTTATATCATTTACAGGACTTTAAATGTCATGTGTAGGACCCAAGGGACTTAGTAGAAAGAGCGAAGGTTTGGGAACTAGACATGTCTGAATTTGAATCCCCTCTGTCCCAACTCTACCAAATTACTTAATGTTTTAAGCCTCTATTTCTTCATAAAATGGAAAGCTTGTAACTCATAAAGTTATTTATGTATTTAATGGATGGAAAACATCACTATCCTATTCAAAATATAGGTATAAATTATTTCTAAATCAAGCATTTAATTAAGTTGTATATTATCTATGAAAGTGTTATGATAAAATTATTCTTAAAAACATTTGGTGTGAATCAAATTTTAAATGTAAACATGCAATGATAAAAATTCTAGAAAAATATACATAATTTAATGAAGACATACAGATTTTTATAAATATGACAGGAAAACAAAGATGCAAAGGGAAATATTGATAAAATACCTTGAATTTGTATATGCAAAAACCATAGTAATCAATATTGAAAGAATAACTACAAACGTGGGAAAATATTTGACAAAGGCTTCATATTCTTAGGGCTTCCCTGGTGGCTCAGATGGTAAAGAATCCACCTGCAGTGTGGGAGACCTGGGTTCAACCCCTGGATTGGGAAGATCCCCTGGATAAGGGAAAGGCTACTCACTGCAGTATTCTTGCCTGGAGAATCCCATGGACTGTATAGTACATGTGTTCACAAAGAGTCAGACACGACTGAGCAACTTTCACATATCAGCCCCCTGCACAGCAATAAAGAGTCAATCAAATATAGTTTTTGACAAAATTCAACATCCATTTATGATAAAAACACTCAAGAAAGCAGGCATAGAGGGAATATACCTCAACATAATAAAAGCCATATATAATAAGCCCACAGCAAACATTATCCTCAATGGTGAAAAATTGAAAGCATTTCCCCTAAAGTCAGGAACAAGAAAAGGGTGCCCACTCTCACCAGTACTATTCAACATAGTTTTGGAAGTTTTAGCCACAGCAATCAGAGAAGAAAAAGAAATAAAAGGAATCCAGATGGAAAAGAAGAAGGAAAACTTTCACTGTTTGCAGATGACATGATCCTCTACATATAAAACGCTAAAGACCCCCCCAGAAAATTACTAGAGATAATCAATGAATATAGTAAAGTTTTAGGCTATAAAATTAACACACAGAAATCCCTTGCATTCCTATACACTAACAATGAGAAAGCAGAAAGAGAAATTAAGGTAACAATTCCATTCACCATTGCAATGAAAAAAACAAACAAACAAAAAACTTAGGAATAAATCTACCTAAAGAAACAAAAGAAGTATGTATAGAAAACTATAAAATACTGATGAAAGAAATCAAGATGACATAAATAGATGGAGAAATATACCATGTTCATGGATTGGAAGAATCAATATAGTGAAAATGATACTACCCAAAGCAATCTATAGATTCAATGCAATCCCTATCAAGCTACCAACGGTATTTTTCAGAGAACTAGAACAAATAATTTCAAAATTTGTATGGAAATACAAAAAAACCTTGAATAGCCAAAGCAATCTTGAGAAAGAAGAATGGAACTGGAAGAGTCAACCTGCCTGACTTCAGACTATATTAGAAAGCCACAGTCATCAAGACAGTATGGTACTGGAACAAAAAAATATAGATAGATGGAACAAAACAGAAAGCCCAGAGATAAATCCATGCACTTCTGAACACCTTATCTTTGACAAAGGAGATAAGAATATACAATGGAGAAAAGACAATCTCTTTAACAAGTGGTGCTGGAAAAACTGGTCACCCATTTGTAAAAGAATGAAACTAGAACACTTTCTAATACCATACACAAAAATAAACTCAAAATGGATTAATGATGTAAGTGTAAGACCAGAAACTATTACTCCTAGAGGAAAACAGGCAAAACACTCTCTGACATAAATCACAGCAGGATCCTCAATGACCCACCTCCCAGAGTAATGGAAATAAATGCAAAAATAAACAAATGGAACCTAATTAAACTTAAAAGCTTTTGCACAACGAAGGAAACTATAAGCAAGGTGAAAAGACGCCTTCAGAATGGGAGAAAATAATAGCAAATGAAACAACTGACAAACAACTAATCTCAAAAATATACAAGCAGCTTATGCAGCTCAACTCCAGAAAAATAAATGACCCAATCAAAAAATGGGCCAAAGAACTAAATAGACACTTCTCCAAAGAAGACATACAGATGGCTAACAAACACATGAAAAGATGTTCAACATCACTCATTATTAGAGAAATACAAATCAAAACCACAATGAGTTACCATCTCACGCCAGTCAGAATGGCTGCTATCCAAAAGTCTACAAACAGTAAATGCTGGAGAGGGTGCGGAGAAAAAGGAACTCTCTTACACTATTGTTGAGAATACAAACTAGTACAGCCACTATGGAGAACAGTGTGGAGATTCCTTAAAAAACTGGAAATAGAACTGCCATACAACCCAGCAATCCCACTGCTGGGCATACACACCAAGGAAAACAGAATTGAAAGAGACACATGTACCCCAATGTCCATTGCAGCACTGTTTACAATAGCCAGGACATGGAAGCAACCTAGATGTCCATAGGCAGATGAACGGACAAGAAAGCTGTGATACATACACACAATGGAGTATTACTCAGCCATTAAAAAGAATACATTTGAATCAGTTCTAATGAGGTGGACGAAACTGGAGCCTATTATACAGAGTGAAGTAAGTCAGAAAGAAAAACACCAGTACAGTACATTAACACATATATATGGAATTTAGAAAGATGGTAACGATGACCCTATATGTGAGCCAGCAAAAGAGACACAGATGTAAAGAACAGGCTTTGGGACTCTGTGGGAGAAGGTGAGGCTGAGATGATTTGGGAGAATAGCACTGAAACATATATATTAGCATATGTGAAACAGATCACCAGTCCAGGTTCAATGCATGAGACAGGGTGCTCAGGGCTGGTGCACTGGGATGACCTTGAGGGATGGGTTGGGGAGGGAGGTGGGGGGGTGTTCAGGATGGGGAACACATGTACACCATGGCTGATCCATGTCAATGTATGGCAAAACCACTACAATATTATAAAGTAAAATAAATAGTTAAAAAAAATGAGTCAATCAACTAAATTAAAAATGGATAAAAGAAAAATGGTTACTGCAGTCATGAAATTAAAAGATGCTTGCTCCTTGGAAGAAAAGCTATGACAAACCTAGACAGCATATTAAAAACAGAGACATGGAGAACAAGATGGCAGAGGAGTAGGTGGACATGGAGAACAACTCTCTCCACGGATACATCAGGAATACATCTTCAGACACAGAAGTGCGTGCAGAACACCAGCTGAAAGTAGACAGGAGTACCTGAATATAGGAAAAGAATATTTAGAACCATGCAAAACTTGGTAGGATGAAGGAACTAGGGGGAAAAATAGGAGTGTTAGTAGGACTGGACCTGCCCTCAGCAGGTGGGGGAACTGAAGCAGGGGTCCGATCCCCACATTGGGGCAAAGGTCTGATTCAGAGAAGAAACATTTAAGACTGAGAGTCAAACTGCTGATCTGTGGCAGCCTAAAGGGAATGAGAATCAGACTGTCATTGCTGCAGCCATACATATCCCAAACAGGAAGGCAGGTCTCCTGGAAGGTGCAGCGGCTGGGATCTGAAGTTTAGGGATTGTGAAGCAATCCCAGGGTGAGGGCTGCTGTTGACTCAGGAGAGATGGATGGAGGGGAGGTGATGGAAGAGATTGTGGTGGGAAATGCCTATGGAGGAAAGCCCGGCAGCCATAGAAGCAAGGTGATCCTGCTGAATCACACGGAGGGCCATCACCATAGCCTCTTTCTCCCCACATGCCAGCATTGGCAGCTGAACAATAGAGAGGCTGACCCATCAGACACATGATGCACTGAACTACAGAGTAGGATCCTACCCAGGGGGGCTTTGAAGTGCCTGACGTGCCCATCTGCAGAGTAGGACCCCTCTATGTGCCAGACATGCCAAGTAACAGAGAAGGACCCCAGGCAAGGGAGCCCTCTAAGTGCCTGAACAGCAGAGCTACTGAGAAAGACTGGCCAAAGAGGCCTTCTTATACCAGCTACAAGAGGCTCGAAAAAAAGACTCTGATAGGGCCTTAACTCCTGTGGTGGAGTCAGTTTGTGTCCCTGCACACTTGGCACCGCCAGGGTCCCCACAAGCCAAGCAGCTGAGCCAACTTCATGCTCAACTCTCACTGGGGCAGAGCTGCCACAGGCAAAAAAAAAGTCCTGTATCTATGCATGCAGGCTCACTTCAGTAGTGTCTGACTCTGCGACACTGTATAACCTCAGATATGTAGATGACACCACCCTTATGGCAGAAAGTGAAAAAGAACTAAAAAGCCTCTTGATGAAAATGAAAGAGGAGAATGAAAAAGTTGGCTTAAAGCTCAACATTCAGACAACAAATATCATGGCATCCAGTCCCATCACTTCATGGCAATAGATGGGGAAAGAGTGGAAACAGTGGCAGACTTTGTTTTTCAGTTCAGTTCAGTTCAGTCGCTCAGTCGTGTCCGACTCTTTGCGACCCCATGAATCGCAGCACGCCAGGCCTCCCTGTCTGTCACCAACTCCCAGAGTTCACTCAGACTCACGTCCATCGAGTCAGTGATGCCATCCAGCCATCTCATCCTTGGTCGTCCCCTTCTCCTCCTGCCCCCAATCCCTCCCAGCATCAGAGTCTTTTCCAATGAGTCAACTCTTCGCATAAGGTGGCCAAAGTACTGGAGTTTCAGTTTTAGCATCATTCCTTCCAAAGAAATCTCAGGGTTGATCTCCTTCAGAATGGACTGGTTGGATCTCCTTGCAGTCCAAGGGACTCTCAAGAGTTTTATCCAACAACCACAGTTCAAAAGCATCAATTCTTCTGCGCTCAGCCTTCTTCACAGTCCAACTCTCACATCCATACATGACCACAGGAAAAACCATAGCCTTGACTAGACGGACCTTAGTCGGCAAAGTAATGTCTCTGCTTTTGAATATACTATCTAGGTTGGTCATAACTTTTCTTCCAAGGAGTAAGCGCCTTTTAATTTCATGGCTGCAGTCACCATCTGCAGTGATTTTGGAGCCCAAAAAAACAAAGTCTGACACTGTTTCTACTGTTTCCCCATCTATTTCCCATGAAGTGATGGGGCCAGATGCCATGATCTTCGTTTTCTGAATGTTGAGCTTTAAGCCAACTTTTCCACTCTCCTCTTTCACTTTCAACAAGAGGCTTTTTAGCTCCTCCTCACTTTCTGCCATAAGGGTGGTGTCATCTGCATATCTGAGATTATTGATATTTCTCCCAGCAATCTTGATTCCAGCTTGTGTTTCTTCCAGTCCAGCATTTCTCATGATGTACTCTGCATATAAGTTAAATAAGCAGGGTGACAATATACAGCCTTGACGTACTCCTTTTCCTATTTGGAACCAGTCTGTTGTTCCATGTCCAGTTCTAACTGTTGCTTCCTGACCTGCATACAGATTTCTCAAGAGGCAGGTCAGGTGGTCTGGTATTCCCATCTCTTTCAGAATTTTCCACAGTTTACTGTGATCCACACAGTCAAAGGCTTTGGCATAGTCAATAAAGCAGAAATAGATGTTTTTCTGGAACTCTCTTGCTTTTTCCATGATCCAGCGGATGTTGGCAATTTGATCTCTGGTTCCTCTGCCTTTTCTAAAACCAGCTTGAACATCAGGGAGTTCACGGTTCACATATTGCTGAAGTCTGGCTTGGAGAATTTTGAGCATTACTTTACTAGCATGTGAGATGAGTGCAATTGTGTGGTAGTTTGAGCATTCTTTGGCATTGCCTTTCTTTGGGATTGGAATGAAAACTGACCTTTTCCAGTCCTGTGGCCACTGCTGAGTTTTCCAAATTTGCTGGCAAATTGAGTGCAGCACTTTCACAGCATCATCTTTCAGGATTTGAAACAGCTCAACTGGAATTCCATCACCTCCACTAGCTTTGTTCGTAATGATGCTTTCTAAGGCCCACTTGACTTCACATTCCAAGATGTCTGGCTCTAGAGTAGTCATCACATCATCATGATTATCTGGGTCATGAAGATCTTTTTTGTACAGTTCTTCTGTGTATTCTTGCCACCTCTTCTTAATATCTTCTGCTTCTGTTAGGTCCATACCATTTCTGTCCTTTATCGAGCCCATCTTTGCATGAAAAGTTCCCTTGGTATCTCTAATTTTCTTGAAGAGATCTCTAGTCATTCCCATTCTGTTCTTTTCCTCTATTTCTTTGCATTGATCACTGAAGAAGGCTTTCTTATCTCTTCTTGCTATTCTTTGGAACTCTGCATTCAGATGCTTATGTCTTTCCTTTTCTCCTTTGCTTTTTGCCTCTCTTCTTTTCACAGCTATTTGTAAGGCCTCCTCAGACAGCCATTTTGCTTTTTTGCATTTCTTTGCCATGGGGATGGTCTTGATCCCTCCTCTCCTGTACAATGTCACAAACCTCATTCCATAGTTCATCAGACTTTATTTTTAGGGCTCCCAAATCACTGCAGATGGTGACTGCAGCCATGAAATAAAAAGACGCTTATACTCCTTGTAAGAAAAGTTATGACCAACCTAGACGGCATATTAAAATGCAGCAATGTTACTTTGCCAACAAAGTCCATCTAGTCAAGGTTATGGTTTTTCCAGTAGTCATGTATGGATGTGATAATTGGATTATAAAGAAATCTAAGTGCCAAACAACTGATGCTTTTGAACTGTGGTGTTGGAGAAGACTCATAACAGTCCCTTGGACTGCAAGGAGATCCAACCAGTCCATCCTAAAGGAGATCAGTCCTGGGTGTTCATTGGAAGGACCGATGTTGAAGCTGAAACTTCAATACTTTGGCCACCTGATGCAGAGAATTGACTCTTTTGAAAAGACTCTGATGCTGGGAAAGATTGAAGGTGAGAAGAGAAGGGGATGACAGAGGATGAGATGGTTGGATGGCATCACCAACTCAATGGACGTGAGTTTGAGTAAACTCCGGGAGTTGGTGATGGACAGGGAGGCCTGGTGTGCTGTGGTCCATGGGGTCACAAAGAGTCAGACACAATTGAGCAACTGAACTGAAATGAATTGAACTGAACTGAAGTGAACTGAGACTGTGGCCTGCCAGGCTTCTCTGTAAGGGAGGGGTGTTCTCCAGGCAAAAATACTGGAGTGTATTGGTCAATACTGGTTGCCATACCGTTCTAGAGTGCTATATTTCCTGATGCCCTAGCCGCAAACTCCCCTGAGTACCTGGTGCTGCCAGAACCCCTGTGACCCAAGCAGCTGCACCACCTGCACACATGGCCCTCAAGGGGCAAACCCAGGTCCTCCAGGGCAGCCTCAGGAGCAAACCTCAATGGACAACCCACATACAGAGGTGGAAATAAAACCACAACTGAAACTCAGGGGCAGTGTGGCTAAGGAAGAAGACCCAAAACCTTCCCACCAGCTGTATAAGCTGCAGATTAAATCCACATGATCAGCTAGGCAGACTCTGTGTCATTGAGAGCTCCCACAAAAAAAATGCACTAGTTCTGATAGCTGTGGACATTGGAGGCAAGAACAGATAGGAGTAGGACCAGATTAGAATCTGAGCTGCCCCCACAGCAGATAGAGATCAGCACAGTGTTAGCGGGCATCCTAGGGAGGTGAGGTGGACTGTGACTCCCAGCGAGGGAAAGGATTCTGACTCAGAGACTCAAGAAAAACATTTATTATTCTTATGTTTTGACTTGTTCTGTAGATGTTTTTGGATTTTTTTTTCTTTTTCCCTTCTTTGTTGTAGTTGTTGATTTTATTGGCACTATGAAATCTAATTAAGCTCTTGAGCTTTTTTTTCCCTTTCCTTTTTCTTCGTCACCTTGTTTTTTTTTATTGTTGTGATAAACCTCTGCCTCTGTTGGCCTTTTGTAGTTCTGTGGAGTTTTCCTTTTTTTCTTCTCTTTAATTTTAATTTTTTAAACCTATTATTTTTTTTTCTACGTTTATTCTTTTGTTGGATTTTCCTACTGTTCTTTTCCTCTTGCAGCTAATCTTTAATGTATATAAATCTTCTTTATCTATCTCTGTTTAACTTTGCTTATCTATTCTTTCTTTCTTTTCTTTCATTCCTTTCCTCTCAACATACTTGTTAGTTTTGTTACCATTGCCTTATTCCCCAGTTGGCCCCTTCTTTTAGTTTTGTTTTCCAGTTTATGCCTTAGTTAGTTTTGTTCTGGTAGAAATAATTTTTGGTTTCCTTTGCTCACCAGGTCAATCTATTGTACTTTATTTTTGTTGGACTGTTTTGATTTTGCTTGTGGGTGTATATGTACATGTGTATATTCAATCACACTTTTTCTTGTTGTTATTTACCTCTGCCTCTGTGTTGGACTTTTGAAGTTCTGTGGAATTTTTCTATTTTTCCCTCTTTTGCTTTCTTCCTTTTTTAAAATCATTTTTTATAATTCTAATTTTTTAAACCTACTATATTTTTCTACATTTATTCCTTTGTTTGCCTCTCCTATTAGTCTTTTCCCTTGCAGTTAATCTTTAATGTATATCTTCATCTACCTCTATTTAACTTTACATATCTATTCTTCCTTTCCTTTCCTATCAATGTATTTGTAAGCTTTGTTTTCATTACTTTATTCCCCACTTAGCAACTTTCTTTAGTTTTGCTTTCCAGTTTGCACTTTAGTTAGTCTTCTTCTTAACTGGTAAATATTTTTGATTTCCTTTGTTCACCAGGTCAATCTACTCTTCTTTATTTTTGTTGGACTGTTTTGACTTTGCTCATGGGTGTATATGTATATATGCATATTCCATTATTTTAATTATTATTTACCTAATTTTGTAACTGCCATTTGTCTTGGTTCATCTTTGGTTTCTCATTTATGGACATTTGTTTTTTTCTCACATGCCATTACAAACCACTTGTTGAATCTTCATTCTTGACCAGAGATCAAGCCTTGATCCTTTGAAGTGGGAGCACTGACTCCATGACTTTAGACTATCAGAGAACTAACCCTAGTGAGTATCAAATAGTGAGAACTCACACAAAGGGATCCACTTGAATACAAGACTTGGTGTCACCCAACCACCAGTAGCACCCTGTGCAGGACACCTCATCTAAACAAACAAACAAACAAAAAAACACACAAAAATACAAACTCAATAATCAGCAGACAGGATTACCACCTTAGTCAGCCTTGTCCATCAGAGGAAAAACAAACAAACAGAAAGTCCTCACAAATCTCGCCCTATACGAAGCTTACATAAACCACTGGACCAACCTTAGGAGGGAAGAAAACAAAAGGAAGAAAGAATTCAAACTTCTTCAAGGAAAGAATTCAACTTTCCTTGAAACCTGGGAAAAGGAGACCTCAAACACAATAAGTTTAAAAAAAAATAATGAAAAGGTAGAAAAATACTACACAAATGAAAGGAACAAACTAGAAACAAAGAAGTCCAAATAAATGAAGAGGAAATAGGCAAACTACCTGAAAAAGAATTCAGAATAATGATACCAAAGATTATCAAAACCCTCAAAAACAAAATGGAGAAAATGCAAGAATCAATTAACAAGACCTAGAAGAATAAACATACAAACAACACAATCGCTGAAATTAAAAATACCCTCGAAGGAATCAATAGCAGAATATCTGAAGCAGAGGAACGAATCAGTGAGCTGGAAGATAAACTGGTCGGAAATAACTTCTGAAGAGCAGAATAAAGTAAAAAGAATGAAAAGAACTGAGGACAGTCTCAGATATCTCTGGGACAATATCAAACATACCAACATTTGAATTATAGGGGTCCCAGAAGAAGAAGAGAAAAAAAAAAGGTATGAGAAAATTTTTGAAGAGATTATAGTTGAAAATTTCCCCAACATGGAAAAGGAAATAGTCAATCAAGTCCAAGAGGCACAAAGAGTACCATAGAGGATAAACCCAAGGAGAAACACTCCAAGACATATACTAACCAAACTAACAAGTCAAACTGACAAAGACTAAACACAAACAAAGAATATTAAAAGCAGCAAGGGAAAGGCAACAAGTAACATACAAGGGAAACCTCATATGCTTAACAGCTGATCTTTCAGTGGAAACTCAGCAGGCCAGAAGGGAATGGCGGTATATATTTAAAGTACTGAAATGGAAAAATCTAGAGCCAAGATTACAGTACATGGCAAGGATCTCACTGATGGAGAAATAGCTTTTCAGACAAGCAAAAGTTAAGAGAATTCAGTACCACCAAACCAGCTTTACAATAAATGTTAAAAGGACTTATATAGTCAAGAAATACAGGAGAAGAAAAAAGATCTGCAAAATCAACTCCAAACAATTAAGAAAGTGGCAATAGGAACCTATATATCAATAATTACTTTAAATGTAAATGGATTAAGTGCTCCAACCAAAAGACACAAACTGACCAAAAGGATATGAAAACAAGACCCACATATATGCTCTCTACAAGGAACCCACTTCAGACCTAAAGACACATAGACTGAAAGTGAGAGGATGGAAAAATATATTCCATGCAAATGGGAAGCAGAGAAAGCTGCAGAAGCAATCATCATGTCAGACAAAATAGAACTTAAAATAATATTACAAGAGATAAGGAAGGACACTATATATTGATCAAGGGATCAATCCAAGAGGAAGACACAACAATTGTAAATATCTATGCACCCAACATAGGGGCATCTCAATGCATAAGACAAACACTAACAGACATAAAAAGAGAAATTGACAGTAACTCAAAAGCAGTAGGAGACTTTAACACCCCACTCACACAAATGGACAGATCATCAAAACAGAAAAATAAGGAAACACAAGTCTTAAAGGATACGTCAGATGAGGTGGATCTCATTGATCTCTTCAGGACATTTCATCCAAATGCAGAAGAATACACCTTCTTCTCAAGTGCACATGGAATATTCACCAAGATACACCACATCTTGGGTCACAAATAAAACCTCAGTAAACTTAATAAAATTGAAATTGTATCAAGCATCTTTTCTGACCACAATGCTATGAAACTAGATATTAATTACAAGAAAAAAAAAACTGTAAGAAACACAAATGCCTGGAGATTAAACAATATGTTTCTAAATAACCAGCAAGTTACTGAAGAAATCAAAAGGGGAATAAAAAAATTCATAGAAACAAATGACAATGAAAATACAGCAACTCAAAACCTATGAGATGAAGCAAAAGCAGTTGTAAGAGGGAAGTTTATAGCAATGCAATCCTACCTTAAGAAACAAGAAAAACATTGAATAGACAACCTAAATTTACACCTAAAACAACAGGAAAAAGAACAACCCCCGTCCCCAAAATTAGTAGAAGGAAAGAAATCATAAATATCTGAGCAGAAATAAATGAAAAGGAAATGAAAGAAACAATAGTAAAGATTAATAAAACTTAAAGTTGGTTATTTGAGAAGATATACAAAATTGAAAAGACTTTGGTGAGACTCATCAAGAAAAAAAGAAAAAAAGAGAGAGAAGAATCAAATCAACAAAATTAGAAATGAAAAAGGAGAGGTTGCAACAGACAATGCAGACATGCAAAGGATTATAAGAGACTATTATGAACAACTATATGGCAATAAAATGGATAACGGGAAGAAATGGACAGATTCTTAGAAAAGTTCAATCTTCTAAGACTGATCCAGGAAGAAATAGAAATTATGAACAACCCAATAACAAGCACTGAAATAGAAGCTGTGATCAAAAATCTCCCAGAAAACAAAAGCCCAGCACCAGATGGCTTCACAGGAGAATTCTATCAAACATTTAGAGAAGAGCTAATACCTACCTTCTAAAACTCTTTCAAAAAGTTGTAGAGGAAGGATCACATCCAAACTCATTCCAGGAGACCACCATCACCCCGATACCAAAACCAGGCAAAGACAACACAAAAAAAGAAAACTACAGGCCAATATCACAGATGAAAATAGATGGAAAAATCATCAACAAAATTTTAGCAAACAGAATTTATCACCATGTCCAAAAGCTCATATACCATGATCAAGTTGGGTTTATCTTGGGAATGCAAGGATTCTTCAATATACACAAATCAATCAATGTGATACACCATATTAACAAATTGAAAGGAAAAAACCATATGATAATCTCAATAGATGAAGAAAAAGACTTTGACAAAATTCACCACCCATTTATGATTAAAACTCTTCAAAAAATGGGCATAGAAGGAACCTACCTCAACAAAGTAAAGGGCATATATGATAAGCCTATAGCAAACATTATTCTCAATGGTGAAAAACTGAAAGCATTCTCCCTAAGATCAGGAACAAGATAGGGTGTCCACTTTTGCCACTGTTATTAAACATAGTTCTGGAAGTCCTAGCTACAGCAATCAGAAGAGAAAAAGAAATGAAAGGAATCCAGATTGGAAAAGAAGCAAAGCTCTCAGTGTTTGCAGATGAAATGATACATAGAAAATGCTAATGATAGTATCAGAAAATCATTACAGCTAATCAGTGAATTTAGCAAAGTTGCAGGATACAAAATCAATACACAGAAATCATTTGCATTTCTATATACAAACAATGAAAAGTCAGAAAGAGAAATTAAGGAATCAATCCTATTCACCATTGCAACAAAAAGAATTAAATATCTAGGATAAACTTACCTAAGGAGACAAAAGAAATGAATACAGAAAATTATAAGACATTAGTGAAAGATGACATAAACAGGTGGAGAGATATTCCATGTTCCTGGGTAGGAAAAAACAATATTGTGAAAATGACTATACTACCAAATGCAAGCTACAGATTCAATGCAATCCCTATCAAATTAGCAATGGCATTTTTCAGATAACTAGAATTAAAAATTTCACAATTCATATGGAAACACAAATGACTCCAAATAGCCAAAGAAGTCTTGAGAAAGAAGAATGGAGCTGGAGGAATCAACTTTCCTGCCTTCATATTATGCTACAAAGCTACAGTCATCAAGACAGTGTGGTACTGGCACAAAAACAGAAATATAGACCAATGGAACA
Organism: Aepyceros melampus; assembly: GCA_006408695.1. Classification (NCBI taxonomy): domain Eukaryota; kingdom Metazoa; phylum Chordata; class Mammalia; order Artiodactyla; family Bovidae; genus Aepyceros; species Aepyceros melampus. Next base: position 81,770 of record SJXQ01012200.1, read on the forward strand.
AGATAGAAAGCCCAGAAATAAACCCATGCACTTTTGGGTACCCTATTTTCAACAAAGGAGGCATGAATATACAATGGGGCAAAGGCAGCCTCTTCAATAAATGGTGCTGGGAAAACTGGACAGCTACATGTAAAAGAATGAAATTAGATTACATCCTAATACCATATATAAAGATAAACTCAATGGATTAAAGACCTAAATGTAAGACCAGAAATGATAAAACTCTTGGTGGCTCAGATGGTAAAGCGTCTGCCTACAATGTGGGAGTCCCAGGTTTGATCCCTGGGTTGGAAAGATCCTCTGGAGAAGGAAATTGCAACCCACTCTAGCACTCTTGCTTGAAAATCCCATGGAAGAAGGAGTGTGGTAGGCTACAGCCCATGGGGTTGCAAAGAGTTGGACACGACTGAGCAACTTCACTTTCACAGGAAAACATAGGCAGAACACTCAATGACATAAATCAAAGCAAGATCCTCTATGACCCACCTCCTAGAGTAATGGAAATAAAAACAAAAGTAAACAAGTGGGACCTGATTAAACTTAAAAGCTTTTGCACAGTAAAGTAAACTATAAGCAAGGTGAAAAGACAACCCTCAGAATGGGAGAAAATAATAGCAAAGGAAACAACCGACAAAGGATTATTTCCAAAATATACAAGCAGCTCATACAACTCAATGCCAGAAAAACAAACAATCCAATCAAAAAGTGGTGAAAAGACCTAAAGAGACATCTCTCCAAAGAAGATATACAGATGGCTAAAAGATGAAAAAAATACTCAATAGCACTCATTATTAGAGAAATGCAAATCAAAACTGTATTGAGATATCCCCTCACACTGGTCGGAATGGCCATCAACACAAAAGTCTACAAACAATAAATGCTGGAGACAGTGTGGAGAAAGGGAACGCTCTTGCATTGTTTGTAGGAATGTAAATTGACACAGCCACTATGGAAAACAGTATGCAGTTTCCTTAGGAAAACTAGGAATAAAACTACTATATGACCTAGCAATCCCATTCCTCGGCATACACCCTGAGGAAACCAAAATTGAAAAAGACACATGTATCCCATTGTTCACTGCAGCACTATTTACAATAGCTAGAACATGGACGCATCCTAGATGTCTATCGACAGATGAATGGATAAAGACGTTGTGGTACATATACACAATAGAATATTATTCAGTCATAAGAAGGAACACATTTGAGTCAATTCTGATAAGGTGGATTAACTTAGAACCTACTATACAGAGTGAAGTGAGTCAGAAAGAGAAAGATAAATATCATATTCTAACAACTATATACACAATCTAGAAAATGGTACTGAAGAATTTATTTTTAGGGCAGCATTGAAGAAACAGACATCGAGAATAGACTTATGGACATGGGGAGAAGGGAGGAGAGGGTGAGGCTGTATGGAAAGAGTAATATGGAAACTTACATTACCATATGTAAAATGGATACCCAACAGGTATTTGCTGTATGGCTCATGAAACTGAAACAGGAGCTCTGTATCAATCTAGAGGGGTGGGATGGGGTGTGAGATGGGAGGGAGATGAAAAGGGAGGGGATATATGTATATCTATGGCTAATTCATGTTGAGGTTTGACAGAAAATAACAGAATTCTATAAAGCAATTATCCTTCAGTTAAAAAAAAAAAAATTTTTGCCTTTTTGCATTTCTTTTCCATGGGGATGGTCTTGATCCCTATCTCCTGTACAATGTCACGAACCTCATTCCATAGTTCATCAGGCACTCTATCTATCAGATCTAGACCTTTAAATCTATTCCTCACTTCCACTGTATAATCATAAGGGATTTGATTTAGGTCATACCTGAATGGTCTAGTGGTGTTGCCCACTTTCTTCAATTTAAGTCTGAATTTGGCAATCAGGAGTTCATGATCTGAGCCACAGTCAGCTCCCGGTCTTGTCTTTGTTGACTGTATAGAGCTTCTCCATCTTTGGCTGCAAAGAATATAATCAATCTGATTTCGGTGTTGACCATCTGGTGATGGTCAATCCTAAAAAGAAATCAACCCTGAATATTCACTAGGACTGATACTGAAGCTGAAACTCCAATACTTTGGCCTTCTGATGTGAAGATACGACTCATTGCAGTGGACCCTGATGCTGGGAAAGATGGCATCACTGACTCCATGGACATGAGCTTGAGCAAAGTCTGGGAGTTAGTGAAGGACAGGGAAGCCTAGTGTGCTGCAGTTCATGGGGTTGCAAAGAGTCAGACATGACTCAGCAACTGAACAACCAAAGAAACAAGCATCCAACAGAAAAATTATTTTAAAAAGCTAATAATCATGAAAAATGATATTTACTAATAATTTTAAAATATCAATTTAAATTTGAGGTTCACTTTTACCTATATATTTTGCAAGATTAAACAGTGCTGTCAGGAATATATACCAAACTAGACTATATTCTAGGTCACTAAACAAATGTTAACAAATTTGGCACCATTAAAATTGTGTCTTTTTCTGATCAAAATAGAATTAAATTAGAAATCAATAATAGAAAGATAATAGAAATGTTTTCAAACACTTGGGAAGTAAAATAATGCATTGGTAAATAACCTAGAAATCAAAGAATAAGTACCAAATAAAATTTACCTAGAGTGAAATTTATAGCATGAAATGCATACATTAGAAAAGGTGAAGTCTCACTTTAACAATCTAAGTGCCCCTCTCAAGAACCCAGAGAAAGAACAAAAATAAACTCAAAGCCTCAAAGTGGA
>SJXQ01012200.1:84800-119632 GCA_006408695.1 Aepyceros melampus
AGATCTACAAAATCAGCCCCAAACAATTAAGAAAATGAAAAAAAGAAATTATATATATATATATATATATATATATATATATATATATATAAAAGCAAAAATGTCTGGTCCTAAACAATGAATATGATAAATTTTCAGGATAAAAAATTAATGGACAGAAATCCTCTGCATTTCTATACATTAATTATGAGAGATCAGAAAGAGAAATTTAGGAAACAATCTCATTTACCATTGCAATAAAAAAAAATACCTAGGAAAAATCCTACCCAAGGAGGCAAAAAACCTGTACTTAGAAAACTATAAGATACTGATGAAAGGAATCAAAGATGGTACAAACAGATGGAGAGATATATCATGTTCCTGAATTAGAAGAATCAATACTGTGAAAATTTCTGCTGCTGCTGCTGCTGCTAAGTCACTTCAGTCATGTCCAACTCTGTGCGACCCCACCAGGCTCCCGCATCCCAGACGGCAGCCCACCAGGCTCCCGCATCCCTGGGATTCTCCAGCAAGAACACTGGAGTGGGTTGCCATTTCCTTCTCCAATGCATGAAAGTGAAAAGTGAAAGTGAAGTCACTCAGTCGTGTCCGAGTCTTCGCGACCCCATGGACTGCAGCCTACCAGGCTTCTCCGCCCATGGGATTTTCCAGGCAAGAGTACCGGAGTGGGTTGCCATTGCCTTCTCCCGTGAAAATGGCTTTGTACCCAAAGTAATCTACAGATTCAACATAATCCCTGTCAAATTACCAATAGCAGTTTTCATAGAATTAGAACACAAATTTTTACAATTTGTGTGGAAACATGAAAAGCCCTCAATAGTCAAAGCAACCTTGAGAAAGAAAAATGGAGCTGGAAGAATCAGGCTTCCTTACTTCAAAGTGAAGTTGTGAAGTTGCTCAATCATGTCCAACTCTTTGTGACACCATGCACTGCAGACTACCAGGTTTCTCTGTCCATGGAATTTTCCAGGCAAGAATATTGGAGTGGGTTGCCATTTCCTTCTCTGGGAGATCTTCCCGACCCAAAGATTGAACCTGGGTCTCCCGCATTGTAGACAGATGCTTTACCATCTGACTCATCAGGGATACTGCAAAGCTACAGTTATCAAGATAGTATGGAACTGGTACAAAAACAGAAATGCAGATCAATGGAATAGGATAGAAAATTAAGAGATAAACCCAATCATCTATGGCCACCTAATTGAAGACAAAGGAGGCAAGAATATACAATGGAGAAAAGATAGTTTTTTCAGTAAGTGGTGTTGGGAAAAATGGACAGTTATAAGGAAAAGAATGAAATTAGAACATTCCCTAAACCATATACAAAAATAAACTCAAAATGGATTAAAGACCTAAATGTAAGGCTGAACACTAGAAGACTATTGGAGGAAAAGAATGGCAGAACATTCTGTGACAAATCACAGCAAGATATTTTTTGACCCACCTCCTAGAATACAAAAAAGATCTTCATGACCCAGGTAATCATGATGGTGTGATCAGTCACCTAGAGCCAGACATCCTGGAATGTGAAGTCAAGTGGGCCTTAGGAAGCATTGCTATGAACAAAGCTAGTGGAGGTGATGGAATTCCAGTTGAGCTATTTCCAATACTAAAAGATGATGCTGTGAAAGTGCTGCACTCAATATGCCAGCAAATTTGGAAAACACAGCAGTGGCCACAGGACTGGAAAAGGTGTTTTCATTTCAATCCCAAGGAAAGGAAATGCCAAAGAATGCTCAAACTACCATGCAATTGCACTCATCTCACACGCTAGTAAAATAATACTCAAAATTCTCCAAGCCAGGCTTCAGCAGTACGTGAACTGTGAAATTTCAGATGTTCAAGCTGGTTTTAGAAAAGGCAGAGGAACCAGAAATCAAATTGCCGACATCCACTGGATCATCAAAAAGCAAGAGAGTTCCAGAAAAAACATCTATTTCTGCTTTATTGACTATGCCAAAGCCTTTGACTGTGTGGATCACAAGAAACTGTGGAAAATTCTGAAAGAGATGGGGATACCTGACCTGCCTCCTGAGAAATCTGTATGCAGGTCAGGAAGCAACAGTTAGAACTGGACATGGAACAACAGACTGGTTCCAAATAGGAAAAGGAGTACGTCAAGGCTGTAGATTGTCAGCCTGCTTATTTAACTTATATGCAGAGTACATCATGAGAAACCCTGGGCTGGAAGAAACACAAGCTGGAATCAAGATGCTGGGAGAAATATCAATAACCTCTGATATGCAGATGGCACCACCCTTATAGCTGAAAGTGAAGAGGAACTCTTGATGAAAGTGAAAGAGAAGAATGAAAAAGTTGGCTTAAAGCTCAATATTCAGAAAACGAAGCTCATGGCATCTGGTCCCATCACTTCATGGCAAATAGATGGGGAAACAGTGGAAATAGTGGCTGACTTTATTTTTGGGGGCTCCAAAATCACTGCAGATGGTGATTGCAGCGATGAAATTAAAAGATGCTTACTCCTTGGAAGGAAAGTTATGAGCAACCTAGACAGCATGTTGAAAAGCAGATACATTACTTTGCCAACAAAGGTCCCTCTAGTCAAGGCTATGGTTTTTCCAGTGGTCATTTATGGATGTGAGACTTAGAGGATAAAGAAAGCTGAGCACCAAAGAATTAATGCTTTTGAACTGTGGTGTTGGAGAAGTCTCTTGAGAGTCTCTGGGACTGCAAGGAGATCCAACCAGTCCATCCTAAAGGAGATCAGTCCTGGGTATTCATTGGAAGGACTGATGTTGAAGCTGGAACTCCAATACTTTGGCCACCTGAAGCAAAGAGCTGATTCATTTGAAAAGACCCTGATGCTGGGAAAGATTGAGGACAGGAGAAGAAGGGGACAACAGAGGATGAGATGGTTGGATGGCATCACTGACTCAATGGACATGGATTTAGGCGGACTCCAGGAGCTGGTGATGGACAGGGAGGCCTGGCATGCTGCAGTTCATGGGGTCGCAAAGACTCAGACATGACTGACCGACCGAACTGAACTGAGCTAGAGTAATTAAAATAAAAACAAAAACAAATAGGACCTAATCAAACTTAAAATCTTTTGCACAGCAAAGTAAATGATAAACAAGACAGAAAGAGAACCCTCACAATGGGAGAATATATTTGTAAATGATGCAAAACTGACAAAGGATTAGTCTACAAAATATATAAGCAACTTACACAGCTCAATAAAAGAAAAGAACACAAACAACCCAATCAAAAAATGGCCAAAGACCTAAATAGATATTTCTCCAAAGAAGGCATATAGATTGTCAATAAAAACATGAAAAGATGCTCAACATTACAATTATTAGAGAAATGCAAATCAAAACTACGGTGAGGTATCACCTCACATTGATCTAAATGGCTATCGTTAAAAAAAGAAATCTGCAAACAATAAATATTGGAGAGGGTATGGAGAAAAGGGAAATCTCACACACTGCTGATGAGGTATAAACTGATACAGCCACCATGGAGAACTTTAAAAACTAAGAATAGTGTAAATCGAAACAGCCAAAATGGGCGTCCCTTAAAAACTAAAATTACGACTATCATATGACCCAGCAATCCCACTACTGGGGATATATCCTGAGAAAATCATAGTTTTCTGTGCCCCAATATTCATTGTAGCACTATTTACAATAGCCAGGATGTGGAAACAACTTAAAGTCCAATGACAGATGAATGAACAAAGAAGATGTGGTGCATATATACAATGGAATATTACTCAGCCACAAAAAGGAATGAAATTGGGTCAATTGTAGAGATGTGAATTGACCTAGATAATCATGCATAGTGAAGTAAGTTAGAAAGAGAAAAACAAGTATTGTACATTAATGCATATATGTTGAATCTATAAAAATGGTACAGATGGATCTATTTGTAAAGTAGAAATAGAGACACAGATGTAGAGAACATGCATATCAACACCCAGTTGAGAAAGGGAAGGATGGGATGAATTGGGAGATTGGGATTGACATACATACACTATAATATATATATTATAGTTTATATAATAGCTAATGCGATAGCTAATGAGAAACTACTGTATAGCACAGAGAACTCTACTCAATGCTCTGTGGTGACCTAAATGGGAAGGATATTAAAAAAAAAAAAAAAAAAGGAGGGGCTTCCCTGGTGGCTTAGTGGTAAAGGATCTGCCTGCCAATGCAGAAGACATGGGTTGGATCCCTGGTATGGGAGGATCCCACATGTCATGGAACAAATAATTTGTGTCCCTCTTCACACTCCAGTGCCCAAGTACCCAGATCTGGGGTGGGAGACAGACTCTCCTGGTGAAAGGGTCACCATTGCCCAGCCTTTAGGCATGCTGCCTGGGTACATCTGGGCTTCTGCAGGCCTCTTCTCCACCATGGGCACAGCATACCTTGGGAAGGATATTAAAAAAAAAAAAAAAAAAGGAGGGGCTTCCCTGGTGGCTTAGTGGTAAAGGATCTGCCTGCCAATGCAGAAGACATGGGTTGGATCCCTGGTATGGGAGGATCCCACATGTCATGGAACAAATAATTTGTGTCCCTCTTCACACTCCAGTGCCCAAGTACCCAGATCTGGGGTGGGAGACAGACTCTCCTGGTGAAAGGGTCACCATTGCCCAGCCTTTAGGCATGCTGCCTGGGTACATCTGGGCTTCTGCAGGCCTCTTCTCCACCATGGGCACAGCATACCCTGGAACCTATGAAACCCCACCCTGGGGTGCTGCCTGCCCACTTCTCCAAGGGAGCCTCCACCCGCTGCTGGGCTTGCAGATGGCTCCTGGGCCGCCTCTGCTGACCAGGGCAGCCTAGCCAAATGCTGCCTGCTCCTCTCCATCCAGCTCTGGGCCCTGGTGGCTTCTACCCCTGCCTCTATGTGACTGAGCTTTACATGTTCCACTAACCCAGGCAAGCGGTGGGTGGAGGCGCCAGCCTTAGGCTGCCTCCAAGGGTAGAACCTGATAGCCTGATATCACTAACCTGATAGCCCGACCTTGGCAGGCTTGCCACGCTTGACCCAAAGAAAGAAATTCCAACCTTGAAAGAAAGAAAAAGAGGAAGGAAGGAGGGAGGGAAGGAGGAGAAGGAATGGAGAAGGTATTTGACAAGATCTACACCCAGTGTTGATAAACTTTCAGTAAGTTCATATTAAAGAGGAATGACCTCAACTTGAGAAAAAATGCTGGTGCACTACAAAAAGCTATAGCTAACATTCTGCTTAATTGTAAAGGAGGTTATACTTTCCATCTAAGATGAGAACAAGGCAAGAATGTCTGCTCTTACCACTCTTATTTAACATCGTTGTAGAAGTGCTTTATTTATAATAGCTCAAAATTGGTACAACTGAAATAGGGCAATGGTTGAACAGTGGTATTTCATTCTGTGGAATACTGTGCAGCAATAAAAAGGGGGGAAAGCTATTAATGTGACAACTTAGATGAATTTAAGGCTATTAAGGCTGAATGAAAAAGAAATCTTAAAATGTTCCATACTATATGATTCCATTTATGTAACATTTTTGTAATCACAAATTATAGAGATGGAAAACAGGTTTCTGGTTTTCAGAGACTGAAGAGGGGATTAGAGGTAGAAGGCAAATAGATGTGGCTATTAATAAAAGGGCAACATAAAGAATCCTATATTGATAGAAATGTATATTCACTGGCAGTGCCAATATCCTGGTTGTGATAGTATACTGTTGCTTTATGGTACCATTGGGAAAAACTGGGTGAAGATTATAGGGAGTCTCTGTATATTTTTACTAGGACATGTGAATCTATTAAGATAAAAAGTTTAATTAAAAATAATAATAATGCTATGAAAAAATTGGACATTATCATATACTTTTTGGATGAAAGATTGGTTCAACATTTTAAAGGAATGTTGCATATTTTAAAAATTGCATATCTTAAATAAGAATTCTACTTTTAGGACTTTATCTTAAGAAATTCCTTCATAAAATGCTTATTTTAGCATTTAATGCACATAATGGTATAAATTATATATATATATACTTATTCCTGGCATTGCTTTCCTTTTTCATTAGATATGTTTCTATTTATGAAATAAGCAATAAATATCCACATAGGATTTTAACATTAGAAGAGACATCTTTTTAGGTGCACAATGTCATTTAATAATCAAACAGCCAATCAAGACTGTGTTCTTTTGAAAGCCTATGAAAGTGAAAGTGAAGTCACTCAGTCGTTTCTGACTCTTTGTGACCCCATGGACTGTAGCCTAGCAGGCTCCTCCATCCATGGGATTTTCAAGGCAAGAGTTCTGGAGTGGGTTGCCATTGCCTTCTCCAGGGAATCTTCCTGACCCAGGGATCAAACCGAAGAATCCTGAGTTGTGGGCAATGCTTTTACCATCTGAACCACCAGGGAAGTCCCTTGAAAGCCTATAGAGTAGGAATAAACTCCTACCACTCCTTCAGCAGGTGTCCTTTAAGGGCTGCACTACTCAGTTCAAACTCGAATGGCTTGCACTGCATTCAGGATGTATTTACACACTACTACATTTTCTTCAGTGTGAGTCTTTTATATACTCAAGGAGAGTTTGTGATGTTGAAGGCAGGGCCATAGAGAGAGAGAGTTTCTTTTTTTGTCTCTCCATTGATGGGAGATGAAGTCTTCAGCTGAAAACAAGCCTTAGTTCAGTTCAGTTCAGTTGCTCAGTCATGTCCAACTCTTTGCGACCCCATGAATTGCAGCACGCCAGGCCTCCCTGTCCAACATCAACTCCCAGAGTTCACTCAAACTCACGTTCATTGAGTCAGTGATGCCATCCAGCCATCTCATTCTCGGTCATCCCCTTCTCCTCCTGTCCCCAATCCCTCCCAGCATCAGAGTCTTTTCCAATGAGTCAACTCTTTGCATGAGGTGGCCAAAGTACTGGAGTTTCAGCTTTAGCATCATTCCTTCCAAAGAACACCCAGGACTGATCTCCTTTAGGATGGTCTGGTTGGATCTCCTTGCAGTCCAAGCGACTCTCAAGAGTCTTCTCCAACACCACAGTTCAAAAGCATCAATTCTTCGGTGCTCAGCTTTCTTCACAGTCCAACTGTGACATCCATATATGACTACTGGAAAAACCATAGCCTTGACTAGACGGACCTTTGTTGGCAAAGTAATGTCTCTGCTTTTGAATATGCTATCTAGGTCGGTCATAACTTTCCTTCCAAGGAGTAAGCCTTAAGCAGTTCACTATCTGGCTTAACATCATCTTTTAAATTAGCATGCAATAGCAGCTCACCAAGAACACAGTGTTCTTTTCAATTGCACTTTGGCCACCTCATGCGAAGAGTTGACTCATTGGAAAAGACCCTGATGCTGGGAGGGACTGGGGGCAGGAGGAGAAGGGATGACCGAGGATGAGATGCTGGATGGCATCACTGACTCCATGGGCGTGGGTCTAGGTGAACTCCGGGAGTTGGTGATGAACAGGGAGGCCTGGCGTGCTGCGATTCATGGGGTCGCAAAGAGTCAGACACGACTGAGTGACTGAACTGAACTGAACTGAAGAGAGGAGAAGCACAAAATGCCCCCAAATTGATAAAGGTTAATACGGAATTCTCGCACCCCTAAACTGAGAGCCACTTTTCTCTGGAAGTGTAATGACATGGCTTAAACCAGCTAGCATCTCATTACTAACGTGTTTTTTATTTAAAGATAAAACACTTTTGTCAGCAGCCACGTCTATGCTATATCTTCTATTCATGTTGAGTTTACTTGGCTGCTGTTCAAGTGGGAATTTGACTCTGTTGATAAGTTGTCTGACCCTGAAACTGTAAAAGTTCAACTCTTTTGCTGTTGGTTTGACCTCTCATTAAAGCTTTTGGCTCCTGCCTGCTTCTGGTTATGTTAACCATGGGGTGGGTTTTTCTATGCAGTTATAGGATCAAGACCAAAGTTTTGAAATCTGATCAACATTCATAGTCTTGTTTATGATCTCTTACCACAAATGATCTGTTAGACTGTCTCTTACTAATCATCGCTTATAAAGGAGGAGGGAGGCACTTTGCCTTATCTTTTGTTCATAGAAAGATTCTCCTTCATTTACCCTTACTGGAGGGGACTATAATAATTATTTCTTTTGCTGATGGGTGGCCATTGTATTGTTTGCTCTTTCATTCAGGTGGATGGGAGGCATTTACAGTGTGAGCACTCCATTTTACTTGTGGTTGAGGAGCTGAGGATTGGGGTGGGGGAGAGGTAAAGCTAAGGAGGCAAAAGTTACCTCCAGGATGAGATTCCAAAATAAGCTGAAAGGGTTCCATCCTAGCAACCCTCAAAAAATACATAGAAACACATCTGTCCCTTATTTTTTCAGCTTGCTTTATAGTGAGTCATTCAAGTTCTTAAAACCATACAATTACACATGCTAACAGCAGGGGAAAAGAGAGATAATAAACCTGGCAGGGGTAATTTAACCAAACCATGCGTATCAGTGGTTTATACCAATAAGCGAGATTTAAGAATTCTTTTCAAGACATACACACAATTCCCTCAATATATATATATGTATATATACACACACACACCTCTCTCTAAATATATTTATATATAAATATATATATACATACATGTATATATAAAAATAAATAGAATTATACAAACATATGTATAAACACAAATACACATTTGTATGTACACACACATATATGGACATATATGTATCACATATAATATCTCTGATATGTTCAGAGGAGATAGTATATGGGATATTCTGTTGGAGAAATGCAGGGTAGAATAAATGTGGTTATAAGGTTAAAACAACAAACAAAATTCACTCCTGTATGCTAAATTATCATACTCCTGCAATTTGGCAAAGAAATGTCCCTTCCTAGGAAATTATAATGAAATAAACAATAGTTTAAGCACTAAAAAACAATTGAGTGCATACAGATCATTGATTTCTTTAAGGAAATGAGTAGGGAACACAAGCTTCCTCTGCACACATAATTTGTGCTAACACTATTGTATTTGTTAAACTCCCACTGTGTGTGTATATACACAAATATACACATACATATATGTGTGTGTTTATACATATAGGTATGTATATATACATACACTTAACATTCTAAAATCATTTAAAAAATCTGGAGAGTAATATCTCATGGAATATTATTAATATGCTGTAAACAAATGAAGAACTAGAACTAGTTATAGATATGACATTGCTCAAGAAAAGAAATCTAACAGATCGCTGGGTCCCAGGTCATCTCTTCAATATATTCAATATAATTTTGTAGATGTTAATAGTAGTGCCTTAGAAGTTCAGGGAAAGACTCTAATTACCTAAAGTTATCCATGAGAGTGAACCTTCAGTTCAGTTCAGTTCAGTCGCTCAATCGTGTCTGACTCTTTGTGACCCCATGAATCATGGCACTCCAGGCCTCCCTGTCCATCACCAACTCCTGAGTTCACTCAGACTCACGTCCATTGAGTCCGTGATGCCATCCAGCCATCTCATCCTCGGTCGTCCCCTTCTCCTCCTGCCCCCAGTCCCTCCCAGCATCAGGGTCTTTTCCAATGAGTCAACTCTTCACATCAGGTGGCCAAAGTACTGGAGTTTCAGCTTTAGCATCATTCCTTCCAAAGAAATCCCAGGGCTGATCTCCTTCAGAACGGACTGGTTTGATCTCCTTGCAGTCCAAGGGACTCTCAAGAGTCTTATCCAACAACCACAGTTCAAAAGCATCAATTCTTTGGCTCTCAGCTTTCTTCACAGTCCAACTCTCACATCCATACATGACCACTGGAAAAACCATAGCCTTGACTAGACGGACCTTTGTTGGCAAATTACTGTCTCTGCTTTTGAATATGCTATCTAGGTTGGTCATAACTTTTCTTCCAAGGAGTAAGCGTCTTTTAATTTCATGGCTGCAATCACCATCTGCAGTGATTAGACTTTAACATTTATTCTTACAAAACAATTCTAAGTATGAATAGTTTTTGCTTAAATCATGATTTACTATGGAATGAGAAAGTAAAATTCTTGTTGTTTTTTTTCAATGCTTATAATTATTGTAGCCTTTTATAGATGTTTATTTAGAAGGTATATTTTTGAGAATAGCTGATAAAATGTTACAAAGACCTATATTTACTCCCTGAAATTTGCTTTACCTCTACTTACTAGTTCATCAGATCTTTAGCTTTCCTATCTCAACTTCTTGTCCAGAGTAATAAAAGGAAGTGCTAAATATGTTTCTTACCTGGGATTATTTTAGGTATGGTTAACAGGCTCATAGGAGATATCTATATCCCTATATCTATGTCTCACATACATATGTACACACCATACTTATTTTCAGTAATCCTAAGGATAATTTAATTCAGGTCCTGAAGTTACCATTTGTCTATAATGTACAACCATTTATTATATACATTTATTATATATTGTACTATATATTGTCATGATGTAATTAATAGCTTTTATGCATTGCCTGCATATGATATTGGTCCTAAGAGTATTTCAAGGTACATTTTTTTTGGAGCTGAATATGAAAGCCATCTGAATTTCAGTAGCATACTTCAAATTAGAAGTGTTTTTACTCATTTTCCCAATTAAGAGTACTTTGAATGTTATGAGTGTATGTGTTCTGAGAAAAGAATTTATGCATGAATCTGAATTCAGGGCACATTAAAAATATATCTATCCTAGAGCATTTTTACCTTAAATGTATTTCTTTTTGTACATATGGCATCATTTCAAAAACTTCTTTATGTAGTGCATTTAAGTGGTAGTTTTCCTTTGAAACAAAAAATGAGTAAAATTTGTTTTGTTCATGCTTAATATACTTATAAATGAAATTTAGAGATTATTTTTTAAAATGTTTTCTATAAGAATTTTCATGACATAAAATTTAGGAGTGTCAAATGATATTTACTTTTTATTATTGTGAATTCCTTATTATTGATGAATGAAGGAGAGTTACAAGCTGAACTCCTTGAGTAATTTGTTAGTCACCCTCCATTTTACCCAGAGCCCAGTAAAAGGTGTATCTGGAGACTTCCTTGTTGAACAGGTAGCTAGGACTTTACACTTGGAATGCAGGGGGCCCAGGTTTGATCCCTGGTTGAGGAGCTAGATCCCACATTCCACAACTTATTAAAAAAAAAATGCTACAACTAAGACTCGGCACAGCGGAAATAAATAAATATTAAGATGTACCGGACTTGTAAGTTTTTTATCTGTGGTATATGATATCTTGGTGTATTTGAGTCAAGTAACTAACTTAACTGGATTGCTGAGTTAACATCACACTTGCATCAAATGGTTTATAAATGCAAAGCCATAGTCATGTGTGTAGCAAATAACCAGAGGATGTCAATGGCATCCAACAATAAGCATTTATTCTCAGACTCATGGGTCAGCTGGGGTGGCTCTTCTTTAGTCTTGGATCTATGAGACAGCTGGGATAGCTTTGCTTCATGTATCTAATTTGGGAACCCAGAAACTATGATACTGGGGCAAGTTTTTCTCAGGGCAGAGGCTGAAAGGGAGCTAAGAGAACCCACGCTTCCTAAGGGCTGGAGCATTGTCACTTCTACCCATATTCCCAGGTCATATAGCTAGTATCAATGGAGTGGGGAAAATTAATTTGCCTAATAGTAGATAGGAGCAAATGTTTGCTAAACTATAATCTGCTACAGATTGTACGTGGGCTTCCCAGGTGGCACTAGTGGTAAAGAATCCTCTTGCCAATTCAGGAAACTCAAAAGACCTGGGTTCAATCCCTGGTTTGGCAAGATCCTCTGAAGTAGGAAATGGCAATCCACTCCAGCAATCTTGCCTTGAAAATTCCATGGATAGAGGAGCCTGGCAATTGTGTCTGAAAGAGTCAGACACTACTGAGCAACTGAGCACAATAGCACAAAATATTGCAGTTTGTAAGTAATTTTGTATTTCTTCATCATAATTTGATAATTTTACACTTTTTTCTATTCACTGAATTTTCATTAGGACTAGAACCCCTGGCTCTTCATAAATGGTTTGTCTTCAATGTAGTGATCTTGGGTTTCAGATTCATGAAAGAGTATGTGTCCTTCCTTCATGGAATTCTTGGCCAGAATACCATGTGTCTGATGCTATTTGTCACCTGCTCATGGTCTTGCTCTTAGTATGCACATCTGACAAACAATTTCACAAACATCACACCCAACATCTATGGATTCATTTTAATATTTATGTTTACATCTTTACAAAATATAATTTTGATTTGAAATGATTTGCATAGGAGAATTACTTAATCTTGCCTTGGGTGTATTTATTTTCTATTGCTAAATAACAATTACTGCAAATTTTGCTATACAAAATAATATACATTTATTTCCTTTCAGTTTCCATGGGTTAGGAGCCCAGGTACATCATAGCTGGGTCTTCTGCTTAGATGTGAGACCCTGCAAACAAGGCATCAGCCAGACAGATACTTTCAGAAGCTTGGCATTCTCTTCTGATTTCATGTCGTGTTTGCAACATTGTTCTTGCCATTTTCCACTGAGATCCCTAGCTCCCTGGGGGCTACTCTGAGTTCTCAAGAGACACCTGAAATCCCTCCTCACAATCTCATCACAGGCCTCCTCACAACATGGCAATTTACTTCAAAACAAGCAGAAGAATCTCTTGCTTCAGTCTGGTGAACTGGAGGTTTATATAATGCAATGTAATCACAGAAGTTATTACCTATCACCTTTGCCATGTTGTTCAGTCGCTAAGTTATGTCTAACCCTTTGCCACCCCATGGACTGCGGCACGCCAGGCTGCCCTGTCCTTCACTAGCTTCTGAAGTTTGTTCAAATTCATGCCCATTGAGTCGGCGATGCCATCCAACCATTTCATTCTTGACCACCCTAGTTTCCTCTTGCCCTCAATCTTTCCCAGCATCAGGGTCTTTTCTAGAGAGTCATCTCTTTGCATCAGGTGGCCAAAAAGTATTGGAGCTTCAGCTTCAGCATTAGTCCTTCCATTGGATATTTCAGGTTGATTTCCTTTAAGATTGACTGGTTTGATTTTCTTGCAGTTCAAGGGCTCTCAAGGGTCTTATCCAGCACCACAATTGCCATATACTGTAACCTCATTAAAGGAGAGATTATTTCACCACTTTTGCCATATTCTTTTAGATAGAAGAAATCAGCAAGTCCCTTTCCCAGTCAAAGAGTGAAGCTTATACAAAGGTTTGAGTCATTTAGAGAGGTCATGTTAGAACTCTTCCTGCTAAGTTGCTTCATTCATGTCTGACTCTTTGCAACGTTAGGGACTGTAGCTGACCAGGCTCCTCTGTCCATAGGATTCTCCAGGCAAGAATATTGGAATGGGTTGCCATTTCCTATTCCAGGGAATCTTCACAACCCAGGGATTGAACCCATGTCCCCTGTGTCTCCTGAATTGGCAGGTGGTTTCTTTACGACTAGTGCCACCTGGGAAGCCCAGAGATTCTGCCTACCATACATGAAAATCTACCAAGCAAAGGCCACAGGTCTAGCACTTGGAAGAATCATATTTATCTGAGAAATTCCAGTTCCTCTAACCAGTATCCAGCACTGAAGCATTGAAAACAGCAGGTGATTAGTGGCTTCAAAGCTAATCTAATCTTCCTAAGGACTAACTCCCAGAATCTTAATCTGAACCTAAGAAATATTATCAATGGTGGAATGGGCATAGAAGTGATTAGATTCTTCTTCAAAAAATAGGAAAAAGAGAATAAAACAGCTAACAGTAACACCTAGGTTTTAAAATCATGCCTAGCTTGTGTTTGACAATCCTTCTGATAGCCCAAATACTATAAATTTAGTTGACGATAACAGAACAGATGGAAAAAACATATGGCTTGTAGGTAGTGTGTGGTGGTTGATATTTGTGGTACATTAGGGGAATTTATTTTATTTTGTCTCTTTCCTTGTGTAACTTTATGATACTTTATCAAGTAAATTTTATAAAGCCTTTTTGACTTATCTATGTTATAGCTATTAAATTCTGTGACTTGAACATTATATTAAAAAAATATTAGTTTCATAATTATTTCACAGCAGGCATTTAGATACACTGGCAGGAAGACTGTTTCATTCAGGAAAGCATATATGTAGCCACTTGGTATCATGTAGAATCCTTTGATAGAAATTATACAGGTAAAAGAGGTGAAAGTTTGAGGAGATTAATTCATTGAAGAACTATTGATGAAGGTCAGATTAACCAACAGTCAGGTTAGACGTTATCTAAAATACCATTAAAACCCCATAGATCTTCATTTAATGCTGATTGCTACAGCTTCACGTTTTCTAAAGAAAATTTAGTCAACAAAGCAGGGGGTACTGACAATGCCGCTTTTTGATGTTGTAAATAGTAAGAAAATTTTAATGTATAGAAAGTGGCATAAACACACTCGTTGAAATATGACCCTCAATTTGATTTTTGGGGCTAGACAGCAGCCTTGGAAGCCCTGTATCTCTTTGAGATTTATCTCAATTGAAATGTAACTTTCTGATATTTGCCTATTAGTAATACTGTTATTTAAAAATAATCTCAGAATCATATTTTTAAAAGGCTTTTCAAAGGACAATATGAGAAGAGAAAACTTCTCTTTAGAGGGAGTAGGGATAAAGGCAGACTTGGGCAATTTAATATAAATGAGCGTGTGTGAGAATTCCTACTGATTTTGACTATTTAACACTAATGAGGCCATATTAAAAATAAAAATTGAACTCTTGGCAATAGTTCTTCTCTAGGATTCATTCAGTTTCTTGACATGGCTCTTTCCTTTGCCTTATCTCTTACATCAATATATTGACAATGTATTCCTGGTTATCTTAGTAAATGAAGTACTTTCTTTTAATCTCATCTATATTCCTTTTCCTTAAGTAGATGAATTTATGGATTCTCCTTGTTTCCCTGCTTTTGAACACTCTGATACACAGGCACACAAACCCCTGGAGTAGAATGAACAGAGATGTTTTAGACTATCTCATTCTCTAATAAAATATCCATTTATTGTGTATATATATCTTGCCCCCTAAAACAAACATGTGAAATAATGTATTTAGGCACATTTTAAACTTTCATATATATAAAAATATGTTCAGGTTTAATTAGTCAGTAGTATTCATCTTGAAATATTATTAAAAGAACCAAATACATTTTCATCTTCTTTAAATTCTATAATTTTACAATAGCATATTTAATCATATTCACAAGTAAGTGGAAAGACTCATTGGAAAATACCCTAATGATGGGAAAGACTGAGGGCAGGAGGAGAAGGGGATGACAGAGGATGAAATAGTTGGATAGCATCACTTACTCTGTGAACATAAGTTGAGCAAACTCCTGGAGATACTGAAGGGCGGGGAATCCTGGTGTGCTGTAGTCCATGGGATTGCAAAGAGTCGGAAAAGACTTAGCAATTAAACAATTGAAGATAAGGTTTCTTTTTTAATCAAATAAAAATTGCACAAAACTTAGAGTAACTTGAGAATCATGAAGTACATTTTGGCTTAAAAGTCAACATTAGTCTCTAGTTTGTGAATATTAACATCCTCCCAAGCTCCACTGTGGTCATTTCTCTTAAGAAATTTTGTGTTTTAACATGTCTTAATGAATTTCACTGTGGCTTCAAATCAAGGTAAATGAATAATGTATTGTTTTGAAAAGAAGTTGCATAATCTTGCTATTCCAGTGTTTACTTCTTGTTTTCCAAGATATTCTTTACCTTTAGTTTGATCTAGTTTCCTTTTTGTTTTCCATTTCTTCCTATTCAGGAAAGAGAAATGGGTTAAATAATTTTCTAGTCACTCCCAGGCTTATGAAAATGTGTTTTAAATCCAGTTTCTTTATCTCCTTAAATCTATTCATAAAATAGGTTCATTATAAGTAACAGTCCAAATGGACCAAATAAATGAATACTAGTTACCTCGTTGATGGATATTTACAGTGATCCTCACATAGCCTTGTTGAGAGAAGGGCCTAAATTTACTTATTCATGAAGTTTTCATCATTTTAAGCTTTTTTTTTTTTTTTTTTCGGGGAAACATAATGCTACCAAGTATCCTTATTTGCTGAGCTCAGCCACTTCCTTCCTGGTCTGATCCATTGTTGCCAAAACCAAATCTCTTTCCTACAACAAGCTGAAATTTCTGTCAGTGCAATGACAGCGTACTGTGCCACTCTACTTGTTTTAAAATATAAACTACAAAGGATGGATGGTCAAAGTTTTCTACTTTGTGCTAAGATCATTTGAAATGAGTCTTTTTTCTCTGTACTTATGTCACAAGGATGGTAAAATTAGATTCATTCATTTAAAACTGTTTCTGATATTTGGAGATTGTTTTTTTATTTTTTAATTTATATTTTTGGATACATCATTTGTATGATTCCAAAGTCAAGATTCTGTAACAAAGTATATTCTTAAAAGTCACACTTTTTATAAAAATCCCTGCCATACCTTACACTCCAAAGGTTACCATTTTTATTAGTTTTTGGTTATGCTGCCAGTTTCTTCTTTTCCTTTGCAAATGTAATTAAATATGTATGTACACATATCTTTTTATCTGTTTCTACTGATATATGTGTATGTTCATGCATTGTGCACGTGTGCTCAGTCACTTAAGTCGTGTCCAACTCTTTGTGACTCTGTGGATTATAGTCCACTAGGCTCCTCTGTCCATTGGATTCTCAAGGCAAGAATAATGGAGTGGGTTTCCATGACCTTCTCTAGGGGATCTTCCCCACCCAGGGGTAGAAAGCGCATTTCCTGCATTACAGTCAGATTCTTTACCCACTGAGCCACCTGGGAAGCCTGTGTATATGTATACACATGTACACAGATTTTATGCATATGTTTAATATATATATGTGTGTGTATGTGTGTGTATATATGTATCAGTTCAGTTCAGTCACTCAGTCCTGTCTGACTCTTTGCGACCCCATGAATTGCAGCACGCCAGGCCTCCCTGTCCATCACCAACTCCCGGAGTTCGCTCAGATTTACATCCATTGAGTCAGTGAAGCCATCCAGCCATCTCATCCTCTGTTGTCCCCTTCTCCTTCTGCCCTCGATCCCTCCTAGCATCAAGGTCTTTTCCAATGAGTGGAGTTTCAGCTTTAGCATCATTTCTTCCAAAGAAATCCCAGGGCTGGTCTCCTTCAGAATGGACTGGTTGAATCTCCTTGCAGTCCAAGGGACTCTCAAGAGTCTTCTCCAACAATACTCATTATTTCTGTATCTTGACCTTTTTCACTTTGCAGTGTAGCCTAAAAATCACCAATATTAATATATGGCCTTTTAATTATTTGTTTATGAAGCCATATAATATTCCATTGCATAATATGCTATAGTTTGTTAAACTTGATTCTATTAATGGATAATAAGGTAGTTTCCAATATTTTGCTATTATAAATAATATTAAAATAAATACTGTAAACACTATAGCTCTGTTTACTTTTAAAGTCCACAAACTCTAGAATACTTTCCTCTGAGTAAATCCACTGATTTTTTTAAAATTTATTTTTTAATTGGAGGATTATTGTTTTACAGTATTGTGTAGGTTTCTGCCATATATTAACATGAATCAGCCATAGGTATATATATGTCCCTTCCCTCTTGAGTTTTTCCATCTTTCCATCCCATCCCACCCCTTTAGATTGTCATAGAGCACCAGATTTGAGTTCCATGCATCATACAGCAAATATCCACTGATTATCTGTTTTACACATGGTAAGGTATATGTTTCAATGCCACTCACTCACTCAGTCCCACCTTCTCCTTCCCCTCCATGCCCACAAGTCTTTTCTTAAGTCTGTTCTCTATGTCTGCATCTCCATTGCTTTCCTGCTGATAGGTTCATCATTACCATCATTCTAAATTCCATATATATGCATTAATTTAGAGTATTTGTCTTTCTATTTCTGGTTTATGTTCTAGGTTCATCTAGTCATTAGAACTTACTGAGATGCATCCTTTTTATGGCTGAGTAATATTCCATTGTATATATATACTACAACTTCCTTATTCATTCATCTGTGGATAGACATCTAGGTTGCTTCCATGTCCTAACTAGTTTAAATAGTGCTGCAATGAACATTGGGGTACATATGTCTTTTTCAATTATTGTTTTCTCAGGGTATATGTCCAGTAGCAGGATTGTTGCATGATATGGTAGTCTTATACCTAGTATTTTTTTTTAAAGGAATCGTTATTCTACTCTCCATAGTGGCTGTATCAATTTGAATTCCCACCAACAGTGCAAGAGAGTCCCCTTTGCTCCACACCCTCTCCAGCATTTATTGTTTGTAGATGTTTAATGATGGTCATTCTGACTGGTGTGAGGTTATACCTCATTGTAGTTGTAATTTGCATTTCTCTAATAATGAGTGATGTTGAGCATCTTTTCATGGGTTTATTAGCTATCTATCTGTCTTCTTTGGAGAAATGTCTATTTAGGTCTTCTGCCCACTTTTTTTATTAGGTTGCTTGTTTTTCAGGTATTGAGCCAGATAAGCTGCTTACATATTTTGAAGATTACTCCTTTATCAGTTGTTTCAGCTGCTATTATTTTATCCCTTTCTGATGGTTGTCTTTTCACCTTGTTTATAGTTTCCTTTGCTGTGCAAAAGCTTTTAAGTTTAATAAGTTCCATTTGTTTATTTTTATTTCCCTACTCTTGGAGGTGGGTCATAGAGAATCTTGCTGTGATTTACATCAAAGTGTGTTTTGTCTATGTTTTCCTCTAAGAGTTTTATTGTTTCTGGTCTTACACTTAGGTCTTTAATTCATTTTGAGTTTACTTTTGTGTACGGTATTAAGAAGTGTTCTAATTTCATTCTTTTACATGCAGCTGTCTGCTTTTCCCAGCACCATTTATTGAAGTGACCATCTTTTCTCTGTTGTGTATTCTTTCCTCCTTGGTCAAAAATAAGGTGCCCACAGGTGTGTGGGTTTATCTCTGGGCTTTCTATCTATTTCCATTGGTCTATGTTTCTGTTTTTGTGCCAGTACCATACTGTCCTGATGACTGTAGCTTTGTAGTATAGTCTGAATTCAAGCAGGTTGATTCCTCCATCTCCGTTTTTCTTTCTCAAGATTGCTTTGGCTATTTGGGGTTTTTTGTGTTTCCATACAAACTGATTTTTTTTTTCTAGTTCTTTGAAAAATACCATTGGTAGTTTGATAGGAATTGCATTGATTCTGTTGCTTTAGGTACAATGGTTGTTTTTATAATACTTATTCTTCCAATCCAGGATCATGCTATATCTCTCCATCTGTTTGCATCTTCTTTGATTTCTTCTCCAATATTTTGCTATTATAGATGATATTGTAATAAATACTATAAATCCTTTAGCATTGCTTATTTTTAAATTCCACAAATCTAGGAAACTTCCTTCTGTGTAAATCCTTGGCTTTTTTAAAGAGGTAAGAGTAATTGCTGCTTCTTTTCATGAATATTTTGGATTATTATATTTGCATATATATTTTTAGGTATCTTGCATTTTTTGTCTTTTCTACATACCACAAGTGTCTTGAGTTCATAAATAACATCTGGTTATGTTATTTGTTTTATTCATATTGTATATATTAGGTGTGAGATGGTGTGATTTGTGCATTCTGATCTTTCTTATCTATAAGCTTTTTCTACTATTCATACTTATGAACAATATGTGTGTTGGTGTACAGGTTCCTTTGCTTGTTAATTTAGAGAATATGAAAGGCCTACTATATGTGGGTCTGTGTATGATTTAAAACTAAAAAAAAAAGACCTCCATGGAGCTTATGTTTTACCTGTGATTAGCCTTGTGACTTGAAGTAAGCCAACTTAACTTTTTGAATCTCAGTGTTTTTATCTGAAAAATGGGAACTATAATCCTATTTTGACTGGTTAGTGGTATTCCTTAAAGAACCCATTGCAGCAATGAATGTGAAATAACTTGCTAAAATATTGAGCTATAAAATATATAGAATAGTTATTGCTATTTTAGTACTATAAGTTCTCAAATGTTTTGCAATTATCTTCCCCAACAGACTTAGCTGTTTGAGAAACATCAGTACAGTTATTGTTTGTTTTATATTTCCTCAAAGCAGCTGGTATAGAGGGAATAGACACTGAATTTATAATACTGAGTCACTGTATTTTATACCAGGGGCCTCAAACTCTAATTCCTACAGGGGCTACATGAAGGACATAAAGTGGATCATGGTAGGAAGTGCTGAGAAATATGGCCAAGCTGGAGACGTTCAAATTCGAGTTTAAAAACAGTACTGTGGGAAGTATACAGTTGAAGGCCACGTTTAGCAGTCTTTATGCCTGTTTGTGAGCTGTGGTTTATATAAATGTTACATTAGGGAGAAAAAGCATATTTCTTTCCTCATTCATGTCCTGGATGACCATAAAGATGTGGGATATTGACAAACACAGCCAAATCATTATAATAATTATTAGTAAACTTGAAAATAACAGTAAAAATATTTGTGATGTATACATGTGAGATTTTAGTAAAAGATATAGTAAGCTACAGGCTCACAGTTTTATGCTATGGTAGAGATGCTTTCTGTTACTTTCTGTAATACATTATATATTCCCTGTGCCTGAGGACTCATGGGCCAGATATTACAGTGCTTCTTCTCATGACATATTTTGCTTTTAACTTGTAGATACTATGTATCACACCATTGATTAAGTTCTTTTTTTGCATGTTTCCTGGAATGTTCAGAGCCAAATTTGTCACTGAGTTCTAGAAAAGCATACCAGATCTCCTGTCAAATATTGGATTCTAATTTTGTTTTTAGCTTTATCAACTCCTTCTTTGCCCTTTCTCCTGACTTACTCTTCCTTATTCTATTTTGCTAAACTGAAAATGTTAGTCACTCAGTCATGTCTGACTCCTTGCCTCCTCATGAACTGTAGCCCATCAGGCTTCTCTGTTCATGCAGTTCTCCAGGCAAGAAAACTGCAGTGGATTGCCATGCTTTTCTCCTGGGTATCTTCTTGACCCAGGGATTGAATCCAAATCTCCGACACTGCAGGCAGATTCCTTACCATCTGAGCCACCATTTTGCTAAGGTGGGATGTAAATGACAGAAGTCCCAAAGTATGTACATTTGGAGATAAGAGACTAATAGCTCCCATGTCGTTATTTACAAAGAAATCATGCATACAGCTGGTGGAACATTACTTTTTATAAACAGACTCTTAACAATGAAAAATTGTATTTTTCTTCATTTCTTAAAAATTGTGTGTTACTTTGCTGTTTGCTGCTGCTGCTGCTAAGTCACTTCAGTTGTGTCTGACTCTGTGTGTCCCCATAGATGGCAGCCCACCAGGCTCCCCTGTCCCTGGGATTCTCTAGGCAAGAACACTGGAATGGGTTGCCATTTCCTTCTCTAATGCTTATCTGTTTAGGGTTTCTCAATTTTCTCTACATTTTTGAAAGGAAAAAAATAGTTCTTTTATGGGATTGAGATTGTCCTTATTATATTCCTCAACTATTTCTTGTTCTTTGCCTTCAGAGACATGTTAGGATTGTATGTCTTGGTCTCTTTTTGGTAGCATCATATGTTTAGCTCTAGTCTGTAAGTTGTGAATAGAAGTGACTGAAGCATGTCATCTCTGGTCCAGAGCATTGAGTTGAATTCATGAGACCCTTGAGCACATCCTTTCTCTTAAGTATGTTGACCAGCAATATTTGAGGTGATGGCTCACTATCTGCCAGGGTCCCTTGAGTGGTGAGCACTATTGGATTTAGTCACTGAGAGTTTGGAGTGATTTAGGACCAAAACATGACCTAAAAACTATCTTGAAAGATTCAAAGACAATCCATAGCAAAATGAAGAGGACCATGGATTGCTTCTCAATTATGCTTACTCTTTGCTGGGTAATGAAGATATAAGCAAGGATCCAAGAGTAGGTCACGTAAGAGCAGATTTCTGAATTTGCCATGGAATTCAAAGAATCAAATCATTCAGGATAAGAAATACTATCTTTCAGAAAGAAAAATCTCTATTTTCACCTGAACATTTTCACTGCCTAACTTTACTTATATTAAAATCAAAAACAAAAACCACTCCCTGTGACAACCTGAGTATCTGGATAATACGTTTATACACTTTTCATTAGTCCTGTGTTTGTGATGCTTCCCACAACTAGAGATGAATGAGAGTCTAGAATGAAATAATGAATGGATTTAGCCCTCATTTGCCTTGACTCTACAGGCAACTTTTACATTTTTCAGAGACTCAGGGTGTTATTTGGAGACATTACTCAGGAATAAAGACATCCCACCAGGCAAAAGATAATTTTATGTTTTTGAGACACTTCATTCTTCAATTTTCAGTTTGCAAGTGGAATTTGGGGTGGCAAAGGGAGTTAAAATGTATAAGGGATACTAAGACCAGCAAGCATCCCCCTCCCCCTCCCTAAGCTCAGCTGTGAGTGAGCTCTTAAAGGAGCCAGATTGCCCATGTGTCTTTGTTGTTGTTGCTAGGAAAATATTTTGGAGAAAAGCACCAAAGAAGGGGTATATCTTGCTCCAAAAGAATGGCTTTCGTCAAGTACCTCTGTTTTTTTCTGGGGCATAGCCCTGGAGTGCTGTTATCAAAAATGTAATATTGGAAACAGGATTCTCTTGGATTTTAGGAAAAAAAGTGCTTGTATGTATTACAAATGATAATATGAACAAATAAACTGAGACCAGGGATAGAGATTGTGTGGATGGAGACACAAGGAGCTAGGACTCCAGAACCAAAACATGCTCATACCTCATTAATAATCTTTAGACACTCTGATTTTCTTTCCCCCAGTCTCATTGAGAAATAATTGACATATTATTGACATATCATAAAGAGTACGACAGGCTGTCACCCTGTTTGTTTAACGTATACGCTGAGTACATATGAGAAGTGCTGGGCTGGATGAGTTACAAGCTGGAATCAAGATAGGAAGAAGAAATATTGACAAACTCAGATATATGAATGATACCACTCTAATGGCAGAAAGTGAAGAGGAACTAAAGAGCCTCTTGAAAAGGGTGGAGGAAAGTAAAAGAACTGGCTTAAGACTAAATATTGAAAAAACTAAGAGCATAGCATCTGGCGTCATTACTGCATGGCAAACAGTAAAGGAAATAGTGGAAATAGTGACAGCTTTCCTCTTTTTGGGTTCCAAAATCACTGTGGATGTGACTGCAACCATGAAAATAGAAGACGATTGCTTCATGGCAGGAAAGTGATGACAACCAAGACAGTGTTGAAAAGCAGAGGCATTAGTCTGCCCACAAAGGTCTGTATAGTCAAGGGTATGGTCTTCCCAGTGGTCACTTATGGTTGTGAGAGCTGGACCATAAAGAAAGCAGAATGCCAAAGAATTGATGCCTTCAAACTGCGGTGCTGGAGTAGACGCCCAAAAGTCCCTTGGACAGCAAGGAGATCAAACCAGTCAATCTGAAGGGAGATCAACCCTGAATATTCACCAGAATGACTGATGTTGAAGCTGAAGCTCCAATATTTTGGTCATTTGATGTGCACAGATGACTCAGTGGTAATGAACATGAACTTGGGCAGACTCCAGAAGATGGTGAGGGACAGGGAGGCCTGTGTGCTGCAGCCCATTGGGTCGCAAACAGTCGGACATGACTGCACAACCGAACAACAACAACAATTGACATATATCATTGTATAAGTTTAAGGTACAGAGCATGATAGCTTGATTTACATATACTGTGAAATGATTGCCACAATAAATTTAGTTAGATCCATCATTTCATATAGATACACTAAAAGAAAGAAAAAAAACTTCTTATCATGAGAGAACTCTTAGGATCTCCTCTATTAACAACCTAAAACTATGGAAGACCATATGCACTTCTGTGTCATATTTGTGCAGGGGCCATGCTAATCATCTCTGCAATTTTCATGTATATATTACCAAAGGAAGCACCACCCTGACATGTTGACAGGGTCTTTATTGTGGACTAAAAGAGAATAAAGGTAGACAATCTAATGGAATAGATATATATATATATGTTTTTAATCTTTAGAAAGTACATCTTCCTATATACTAAGAAGTCTTCATTCCTAATGTTGAAATTGATATCTGTATTTCTACTTGCAGTTTTAGAACATTTAACATTTCATGCAAAATCTGGAACTTTCTTTATTATGGTTTGCAAAAGAAATTAATTCATGTTTTCCATTTTTCGATACTAAATGATGTTCACTCATGATCTCTCCCTCAGTATCCAGGGGCAGCTTTTCAACACATCAAACCAGGAAAAGCTCAATATCCCACCATGATTTACAGAGGCCTGATTATCTGTCCTTGCCTTCATCCCAGCTTCATCTGTTACCTTGGTCTCTCTTGTTCACAATTCTTTGGCCACTCTAATCTACTTGTACTCCTTGGAGCACTTCTCACCAGCAATTTCTCACCATCAGTTCAGTTCAATTCAGTCGCTGTCATTTCTCACCTTAGGTCATTTGTATAAGCTTTGCTTTATTCTTGGAGTGCTTTTAATCACTTTTCATGCTTAATTCAGATTCATTTTTAAGGTAATACTCTTATTTTTTTTTTAATCACAGTATCAGTACTTGAATTGCTATGTGTCTACTGTCTATTACTCCCACTAGAATGAATGCTTCATGAGGGCAGAGGTTTAATTATTGCTAGTTGCCCTATCTTTGATGCTTCATACAATTCCTTGGCTCAATACTAAATATCATTTGAACAAATCACTACATGAATAGATGTATAACTGTGCCATTTCAGTACTAAATATTCAAAAATTGTCTGTTCTTATACTACAACATAGTTGACTTTTTCTAAATTTCTTTTTCCATTTTTGGCCAGATAAACACTTAGAAATAAAGTAATATTTTCCTTACTTTTTTATTCTACAGAAAAGTGATAAAGTAATTTTATATTCAGATTGACAGCAAAAATTAATAGGAATTTTAATAAAAGTATATTGTTAACAGCACACAACTTTTGAAATATAAAGCATGCTGGGCTACATGGTATTTCATTGTGATCCATAGGAGTTTAACAGTATTAAACTACCTGCAGGCATACATGCTCCCTATTATTCTGCAAATGTAATAGAAGCATACTGAGAATTACAAGTTAAAGTTAAATGTTCTACAGAGCTCAGACAAAACCTATTCTCTAGTTCAGGAAAATTAGAATTAAATCTTGATCCTGATATATGCATCAGATGTGAGCAAAATTATATTAGCTATTTAAAAAATAATGGGGTTATATATAATGGGATAAATAACATTTGAATTATATAAATGAATGTTGAGGTTATATCACTCCATTTGATAACCATAGAGAACAGTGAGAACTTTACGTAGAAATTCAACTGCTGACAAATTTAAAGCTCGTTCTTATAAATTTGCAGGTTCTAATGGCATAGATTTTAAGTCTGTATTTCAGTAGCTATCACACCATCCAGTTTTAACATTCCCTATATTTCTTTTAATAGACTTTTAAAATATGTGTGAATGCATGTTATAGACATCATCTAAATATAACCTTTAACTGTCAATCCTAAGCAAATTGTTGCATAAGATGACATCTTTTAAAAACTCAGTTTACCTTGTTGCAAACCTATTTGCACATCAAAACACCAGGGTATATGGGCTTTAAAAAGTCAGTAAATTATTTATTTTTATAAAAATATAAGCATTATTTATCATTTTAATCATTAATAAATGCATCTGGAGGGGTTTCAAATGATAGCATAAATAAGTGATATATTAACTAAATGCAAATATATTAGTTCAGACTATATTGTGTGTACATATATGTGAATGTTCTTAATATCTTCAGATATATCAGTCAGTCAGCCAGTCAGTTCAGTCGCTCAGTCATGTCCGACTCTTTGCAACCCCATGAATTGCAGCATGCCAGGTCTCCCTGTCCATAACCAACTCCTGGAGTTCACTCAGACTCACGTCCATCGAGTCAGTGATGCCATCCAGCCATCTCATCCTCTGTCATCCCCTTCTCCTCCTGCCCCCAATCCTTCCCAGCATTAGGGTCTTTTCCAATGAGTTAACTCTTCGCATGAGGTGGCCAAAGTATTGGAGTTTCAGCTTTAGCATCATTCCTTCCAAAGAACAGCTGATCTCTTTAGAATGGATTGGTTGGATCTCCTTGCAGTCCAAGGGACTCTAAAGAGTCTTCTCCAACACCACAGTTCAAAAGCATCAATTCTTCAGCGCTCAGCTTTCTTCACAGTCCAACTCTCACATCCATACATGACCACTGGAAAAACCATAGCCTTGACTAGAGGGACCTTTGTTGGCAAATTACTGTCTCTGCTTTTCAATATGCTATCTAGGTTGGTCATAGCTTTTCTTCCAAGGAGTAAGCGTCTTTTAATTTCATGGCTGCAGTCAACATCTGCAGTGATTTTGGAGCCCCAAAATAAAAAAGCCTGACACTATATCCACTGTTTCCTCATTTATTTGCCATGAAGTGATGGGACCAGATGCCATGATCTTTGTTTTCTGAATGTTGAGCTTTAAGCCAACTTTTTCACTCTCCTCTTTCACTTTCACCAAGAGGCTGTTTAGCGCCTCTTCACTTTCTGCCATAAGGGTGGTGTCATTTGCATATCTGAGGTTATTGATATTTCTCCCAGCAATCTTGATTCCAGCTTGTGTTTCTTCCAGCCCAGAGTTTCTCATGATGTACTCTGCATAGAAATTAAATAAGCAGGGTGAGAGTATACAGCCTTCATATATTCCTTTTCCTATTTGGAACCAGTCTGTTGTTCCATGTCCAGTTCTAACTTTGCTTCCTGACCTGCATACAGGTTTCTCTAGAGGCAGGTCAGGTGGTCTGGTATTCCCATTTCTTTCAGAATTTTCCACAGTTTCTTGTGATCCACACAGTCAAAGGCTTTGGCATAGTCAATAAAGCAGAAATAGATCTTTTTTCTGGAACTCTCTTGCTTTTTCCATGATCCAGTGGATGTTGGCAGTTTGATCTCTAGTTCCTCTGACTTTTCTTAAACCAGGATATCACTAATACACAACTTTAGATTATGCCATTTTCTTATAGTATAATATTAAAGCTATATTCCCATATAACTTAATTTTTCATCCTGTATTTGCTTAATTATTTATATCACCATTTTTTTTAAGATTTATGAAGACATTGAAGGTGAGTCAAGACTTTTATTTCTTAACTGTGATCCTACAGTGAGTATCCTTTAGGCTTTCTAATAATTTATCTAGAACTGTTGTTTACTGAGCTTTAGTGTTAGAATCTGAAGGCAATCGCAACCCACTCCAATGTTCTTGCCTGGAGAATCCCAGGGACGGCGGAACCTGATGGGCTGCCGTCTATGGAGTTGCACAGAGTTGGACCCAACTGAAGCGACTTAGCAGCAGCAGCAGTGTTAGAATCACCTGTTGAGCTTGATAAGCCACGGATTGTTTATTCCCATCCTCAGAACTTCTGATTGAGTAGGTTTGAGGTAGCTGCTGCTGCTGCTGCTAAGTTGCTTCAATAGTGTCTGACTCTGTGTGACCCCATAGACGGCAGCCCACCAGGCTCCTCCATCCCTGGGATTCTCCAGGCAAGAACACTGGAGTGGGTTGCCATTTCCTTCTCCAATGCATGAAAGTGAAAAGTGAAAGGGAAGTTGCTCAGTCATGTCCGACTCTTACTGACCCCATGGACTGCAGCCTACGAGGCTCCTCCATCCATGGGATTTTCCAGGTAAGAGTACTCGAGTGGGTTGCCATTGCCTTCTCCAACTTAAAAGATAGAAACTCTGAATAAATGCCATTGCCTTCTCCGGTTTGAGGTAGAGCTCTGAGGATTTGCTTGTACTGATGCTGCTGGTCTGGGGACCACAGTTTGAGAACCACTGAATAGTATACTTTAGAAGTAACATAATAGGGTTAATGAGTATGCATATTTTTTAAGGTCTTGGGACATGTTGCCAAATGGTTTTCCAGAAAGATGGTATCAACTTGCATTCCTACCAGTAATTCTCTTCAGCATGGAGTATTTTTGCCTTCTCCAACTTAAAAGATAGAAACTCTGAATAAATGCCATTGCCTTCTCCGGTTTGAGGTAGAGCTCTGAGGATTTGCTTGTACTGATGCTGCTGGTCTGGGGACCACAGTTTGAGAACCACTGAATAGTATACTTTAGAAGTAACATAATAGGGTTAATGAGTATGCATATTTTTTAAGGTCTTGGGACATGTTGCCAAATGGTTTTCCAGAAAGATGGTATCAACTTGCATTCCTACCAGTAATTCTCTTCAGCATGGAGTATTTTAATTTAAAATCTCTTGTCCTTTGGAGACATGAAAAATATTATATCTATTGAAGAATTTTGTGTAATAATAAAATATCAGAAACACTGCCATTAAGGAAAATAGATAAGTAAGCAGGGGTATAGCCACACATGGCTACTTAATTTAGCAGTTTAAATGAATGAATTAAATCTATGTGTTTTAACATGGAAAAATAGCACACCATAAATGTGGCTGAAAAATGTTTAAAACAAAGGCTTTTCTAGTGACTCAGTAGTAAAGAATCTGATTGCAAATGCAGGAAATGTGGATTCTATCCCTGGGTCAGAAAGATTCCCTGGAGAAGGAAATGGCAACTCACTTCAGTATTCTTGGCTGGGAAATCGCATGAACAGAGGAGCCTAGTGGGCTACAGTCCATGGGGTCACAATTCAGACACCACTTACTAACTAAATAATGGCAATAACATGCTAAAATATTTCAGTCATTTTTCAAGAATATTAAATGCTATCTCAAAACATGATTATTTTTAAAGTTAGTTTTGGCTTAAAACAGGAAGTATACAGAAAAATGACCAAAATTTTTTTATTTATCTCTTAAAGCTTAAATGGCACAATCTTTTATCATATGAATTGGTTTGAAACTATCATGGAATTCACTGTAAAAATGCTTCAAGGGAAAAAGTGTGACTCTTCACGTCACCTCCAAATGACTTCCTAACCTTCATAGTTTTTTAAAAATGATGTATGGTGTTAGAAAGTGATCTAATTTCATTCTTTTACAAGTGGTTGACCAGTTTTCCCAGCACCACTTGTTAAAAAGATTGTCTTTAATCCACTGTANTGTTTAAGTTTGCCCTAGAGCCATGACTACTGTATTCAAGCCCTTTATCCAAGAGGTCAGGATGTCATTTCTTTGTCAAAAAAAGTTTTGGAATCTTTACAATTAGGAATAATAAATCAAGTAAAGGGACTCTTGGTTGAAGGGACTGGGATAGTCTACTAGAGGAGAGCATCCTTGGGGACCAGTAGGTGGAGACTTTGAATATATTAAATACTTAAAAAGGATATGTGTTTGTTCTCTAATGCCCTACAGGGTAAAATAATCAACAATAGATTTAAATTGCAAAGTAATATCTTTCATTCAATGCAAAGAAAATTTCATAAAAATGTTAATTATACTTAACAAATTTTCCCTTTTGGAACACAACTGCCATCTGTTATCAGTGAAGTATATAAATCGTGGCTTCCCAGGCGGCACTAGTGGTAAAGAACCCACCTGCCAGTCTACACCTGCCCGTGCAGGAGACTCAAGAGACTTGGGTTTGATCCCTGGATTGGGACTATCCCTGGAGAAGGAAATGGCAGCCCAGTCCACTATTCTTGCCTGGATAATTCCATGGACAGAGGAGCCTATTGGGCTACAGTCCATGAGGTCTCGCAGAGTCTGGCACACTGAGCACACACCCAGTCACACAAATTGTAATTGTAATGCTCAAAGAATTCTTACATACATGTGCATCTCTGAAACTACCACCCAGATAAAGATAAGAAACATTTCCAAAATCAATTCCCTTACCCAAAGATAACTGCTATTCTGACTTCTATCATCATAGACAAATCCGGCCTTTTTCTTAAGCGTCACATGAAAGGAATCATGCTATATGTAGTATTTGTTTCATGTTCTTTTGTTCAACATTTTGTCAGTGAGATTTAGCCTTGTGGCTGTGTAGTTTTTTAATATTCAGTGCTATGTAGTATTTCATTCATTCTTCTACATGAATTTAGGGGAACATGAGCTGTACTTTTGATATCCATTTAGCTATGCAAAAAGTATTTATTGAACCTCTACTGGATGCTAGAACTTGTGCTAAGTTGTAAGGTTCTAGCAGTTTTGCTCATAGCCAACCTGAGTCATCAGAGATGTATTTCTTTACAGAGTGGTCTCAGTTCTTAAGGTAGTTCTGTCCTAGGTTTTTGAGGTTTTGACTCACCTGTTGGTAAGATCTTGCCTAAACCTAAATCTGTGATGTCCTTTGTGATAAAAAATTTCCTTTAATCCCTACAAACTTAGCCCAGATCCTATTTCTAATGTACTGCTGTGGTTAACTGACTCTTGATGAGACATGCTGTTCTGAACTTCGTCCGTTTAGTTAGACTCCTGATACTCGGTCTGGTCTGTTTTCTCTCTCTGCTTTCAGTCCCTCTAATATCTTCTCAAGGCATCTCTATTATCTTAACTATGAAATCAGGCCCTGATCATGACAAAGATGACTTGCTTGATATCAAATAAAGCCTGCTGTTCCTACTCAGCCCCTGGACACCAGCCTCTGAATTAGACCTTTTGAATATCACTGGCAGGCCAAAGCATGGAAAAGTATGCCAAACTTTGAGTATGGACAGCTAACTGCCAATTCAGAGATGTATTACAGTTGATCAGTTTTCCACTGACTTCTTTTTTTTCCCTCTGCTTACTTCCTTGTCTACTGAATTCCCCGGGCTCCTGAAGATCAAGCTCCCATGTGCATTATGACCTGTTTAAACATGGACTGAGCTATCTTGGGAATTAGTTTTTATAATAAGTATTTATGATAGTGTTTTACAATAAGTGTTTAGGTACAGATTGGATATTTTCTTGAGTGCTTGCTATTCAAGAAATCAAATGTGTGATTTACCCCAAGAATGCCAAATGTAGAGTACTCAGTGAGTGACTTACAAGCTCTGCTGCTGCTGCTGTGACTTAGTCGCTTCAGTCGTGTCCAACTCTGTGCAACCCCATAGACGGCAGCCCACCAGGCTCCCCCGTCCCTGGGATCCTCCAGGCAAAAACACTGGAGTGGGTTGCCATTTCCTTCTCCAATGCATGAAAGTGAAAAGTGAAAGTGAAGTCACTCAGGTGTCCGACTCCTAGCGACCCCAGGGACTGCAGCCTACGAGGCTCCTCCATCCATGGGATTTTCCAGGCAAGAGTACTGGAGTGGGGTGCCATTGCCTTACAAGCTCTATAATTCTTCAAATATAACTTTAATTTCCCAGAAGATGTTTTTCATCTGTAAAATGAGAGAATTAATAACTCCAAAGTGGCATATGCCATATAGGTAATTTGAGATCTGTGGGAACCTCCTATAAAAATTAGTTATGATCTCTTTTCCCTTTTTTCCTTTGTTTACACCCTTCTCAGCACTCAGAATCAAGGTATGTCATGGTTATAGACAAGAGGAGAAATAAGTTTGACCGCAGTCCCCTCACAAAGATTTCTCTGCTACTCTTTGCAATCCACAGGTTTGCATTTCTGCTAACTGATTTGTTTCACTTGCTAAGACACATCTTAGCACTTAAGAGTCCACAGTTGATTAGAGAAAGTTCTGATCCTGGAAGAACAATCTTATTCACTGGGGAATTTTCAGTGTTCTTCACGGATGTGTGTGTGTGTGTTGCTTAGTCATGTCCAACTCTTTATGACCCTGTGGACTGTAGCCTGCCAGGTTCCTCCATCCATGGATTTTCCAGGCAAGAATACTGGAGTGGGTTGCCAATTCCTGCTCCGTGTTCTTCTGTGATAGTAATGCCTTGTTCTATAGGAGGATGCAAAGGCCATGTAGAGAATTTGGATTATCTGCAAATGCATGGTGGCCTCTTTGGCAATAATGAATTTGCCTTTGGCATCTTTTGCCTCCATGATCATGACACCTTTCATTTGGATATGTGGAGATTGTTAGCCTTATACACTCAGAAAGATGGGATCTAATAATTTAGTTTATAGGAAAAATAAAGCAAGGTAATAATTGAATCAGCCTGGGGAGGGCAGGTTATAGATCTCTAAGGGAGTGGAAGAAAGAATGGCTGGTGGCTCAGATAGTAAAGAGTCTGCCTGCAATGTGGAAGAGCTGGGTTCCATCCCTGGGTCAGGAAGATCCCCTGGAGAGGGGAAGAACAACCCACTCCAGTATTCTTGCCTAGAGGATTCCATGGACTAGAGTTGCCTGGAAGGCTACAGTCCATGGGATTGCAAAGAGTTGGACATAACTGAGGAATTAACAGAACAAGAAAGAATATAAATTAGGAAAATATTTAATTATCCCTTATTGGAATATAAGGAAATTTAGAGAAGCATTTTATAAGTAAAGAGCAGTACTTTCACAGAATGTTCATGCCATGTTATAGAGAACCTAAGATATTATCAATTATAAGATGAACATTATTCTATGTGACTCTAGGTGGAAAAAAATGATAGCAATTTAACTATGATTTCAGTGTCAACACAAACAATAGTTCTGTGAGACAGGACCCCTTTTGAGAAATTTAGCAATTTCTCTAGTTTTCAATCAAACTGTTTGGTATGTTATAAGCAATATTTATCTATTTCTTAGTAACAAAACAACTCATCTGTGTGAATATAGTTCTTTCCTCTGGTCCCATAAAGCAAACTGGTTAATGTTTTAAAAGAAAACTAAGCAATTTCAGTTATTTCTGATGACATATTTCCTTCGCGAAAATCGGCTTGTACTCTACGGCTCTATTACTTTCTGTATACAAAATGAGTTTTTTGTTTCAATGCTGAATTACAGTGTAATATTTTTGGATACATTTTACATGGCAATAAAAACTAGCTATGTAGTACCAACAAAACATACAACTCAATTGCTATGATGAAAACATGAACAGTTATGACCATGTTTGTTTATACTCAGGAAATGACCATTTCCTACTACATCATGACTGTTACTAGCCAGCAGTGGTTTAAAAGTGTTATTGGTGATTAAATACAGACTGCTATCAAAAATATTAAAATATGATAAACATGTATTTCTTAGACATGATGAGATAAGATATGTGTTTTGATGAAAGGGATTCCATTAGTCCAAAAAGTTTGTAAATCATGTAATCACCACAGTCGTACAAGTTTCTCTTACTATCAGACTTCACAGAGATCTTAATATGCTAATAAGGATTATGGATCTTCCAAGGGAGCAGTGTTTGGCAAAATTAATTGCCTAAAAATATTCTTTTGAATTTCATCTTTTTGGACCACTGACTTGAAGAAAACACTTTAGAAAATGCCAATGTAGAGAGACTAAAAATAAGAGTGGAAAGAACGTCAGGGAGGAATTTTCAACAATGATATGTTGCCAGGAAGTCACAGAGAGTAAAGGCCTCAAAATAAGCCATTGGTTTGCTTAGAAAGTCATTGTTGAGCTTTTGAGGGTATTGTGGGAACAGGACAGTATAGATTAAAGACAAATTATAGGGGGCTAAAGGAAAAGGTGAAGTAGAGTTAAATAATATAAACAATATTTTTGAGAAATTTTGGCAGTGAGAAGTGGTGGGCCGTAGCTCAAGTTCCTAGTGTCTGATGGTTTTTATAGTGTATTCTGTGGGACTGAATAGTGTATTTCTTTCCTCTCTGCTGGGTTCTCTGAATCTGACACCAGGTAAAGAACATGAAAAGCTATTATCTCAGATCTGTGCTGCTTTCAGCCTCTCTTCTATTTCCAGTCTGACTCTACAACACACAGCAACTGCATGATACAGGATCTATGTATTTGCTTCTTTCTTGAAGGTTGTGAATGAGCAATATGTAAATGAAGAGCCATAGAAAGGGAGCATCTAATTTATAGTGTGACATGGGTGATAATGGAGGTTTGGGAGGTAAAAGTCTAAGAAGACCCTGACTGCCCAAAATCCACAAAGTGGAGTGCTGAACTTTTAATTTTGGGACATGGTAATACTGAACTTAGAGCTCAGTATTAGACCTAGTAATAGCTTTGATTTATGAAAGACAGTTAAGGTGAAGACTAGGTTAATAGCCAGAAATGCTGAATGTTAATGAATAGTTACCATTTTGGTGAGGGTTTTAGGATAGATATTATTGTAGGTCAGAAATAAAAACATACATAGAGTGAGGTAATAAGAATTCTGTTTTGTTTTGTTTTCAGTACTGCCTCACTAATAACAGTAGACTCTCCATCACTCCACTCTCCTGCCCTCATATTTGACAAAAGGTTATAGCCGCAATTTTTAGAAGCATTGTGAAGAGCATTTGACAGTGAATAGGATTTTCAGAGGACATTTTGACTGATAAAATCAAACCAAATCTGTTGGAACTCAGAAGGCCTCAGGATGTATTTTTTTTTTTTTTTTTTTTAGCAAAAGATAAATTAGGAGGATTTTCAGGAGAACAGGGTGGGGGAACATGAGCCTAAGGAAAATAAAGCTTTGTCTTTAGAAATCCAAGCTGGAGAAACAACAAGGAATATAGAGAACACTAACTGAGCAATAGTGCATGTGTGTGCGCACACTCAGTCATGTCTGACTCTTTGTGACCCCATGGACTGTAGCCCACCAGGCTCCTCTGTCCATGGAAGTTCCCAGGCAAGAGTACTGGAGTGTGTTGCCATTTCCTGCGCCAAGGAATCTTCTCAATCCAGGGATCAAATCCTTACATCTCCTGCATTGGCAGGCAGGTTTGTTACCAGCTAAGCCACAGGAGAAACCCAAGAAACAGTAAGGAGATGAAATTTGACAGCACAAATTTATAGTAACCATGTCACTCTAACAGGGAGGG
>SJXQ01012200.1:120653-221028 GCA_006408695.1 Aepyceros melampus
CCCCGCCCCACCCCAAGTCAGTCTCTTCTGTCAGGAAGCTTCCTTAAGCCTCTTATGCAAGAGGGTGGACAGGATGAAAACCACAATCATGAAAGCCAATTAAACTGATCACATGGACCACAGCCTTGTCTAACTCAATGCAACTATGAGCCATGCTGTGTAGGGGCACCCACGGGTCATGGTGGAAAGTTCTGACAAAATGTGGTCCACTGGAGAAGGGAATGGCAAACCAGTTCAGTATTCTTGCCTTGAGAATTGCCCATGAGCAGTATGAAAAGGCAAAAAATAGGACACTGAAAGATGAACTCCCCAGGTTAGTAGGTGCCCAATATGCTACTGGAGAAGAGTGGAGAAATAACCCCAGATAGAGACAAAGCAAAAACAATGCCCAGTTGTTAATGTGACTGGTGATGGAAGTAAAGGCTGATGCTGTAAAGAGCAATATTGGAATGTTAGGAACCTGGAATGTTAGGTCCCTGGATCAAGGTAGATTGGAAGTAGTCAAACAGGAGATGCAAGAGTGAATGTCAACATTTTAGGAATCAGTGAAATAAAATAACTGGAATGAGCGAATTTAACTCAGATGACCATTATATATACTACTGTAGGCAAGAATCCCTTAGAAGAAATGGAGTAGCCCTCATAGTCAACAAAAGAATCCTAAATGCAGTTCTTGGGTGCAATCTCAAAAATGACAGAATGATATCTGTTTGTTTCCAAGGCAAACCACTCACTATCACAGTAATCCAGGTCTATGCCCCAGCCAGTAATGCTGAAGAAGTTGAAGTTGAATGGTTCTGTGAAGACTTACAAGACCTTCTAGAACTAACACCCAAAAAAGATGTCCTTTTCATTATAGGGGACTGGAATGCAAAAGTAGGAAATCAAGAGATACCTGGAGTAATAGGAAAATTTGACCTTGGAGTACAAAATGAAGCAGGGAAAAGGCTAACAGAGTTTTGCCAAGAGCACACACTGGTCATAGCAAACACCCTCTTCCAACAACACAAGAGAAGACTCTACACATGGACATCACCAGATGGTCAATACAGAAATCAGATTGATTCTATTTTTTGCAGCAAAAGATGGACAAGCTCTATGCAGTCAGCAAAAACAAGACCAGGAGCTGACTGTGGATCAGATCATGAATTCCTTATTGCCAAATTCAGACTTAAATTGAAGAAAGTAGGGAAAACCACTAGACCCTTCAGGTATGACCTAAATCGAATCCCTTACAAATATACAATGGAAGTGATAAATAGATTAAGGGGATTAGGTCTGATAGAGTGCCTGAAGAACTATGGACAGAGGTTTGTGATATTGGACAGAATACAGTGATCAAGACCATCCTCAAGAAAAAGAAATGCAAAAAGCAAAATGATTATCTGAGGAAGCCTTACAAATAGCTGAGAGAAAAAAAGAGAAGCTAAAGGCAAAGGAAAAAGGAAAGATATACCCATTTGATGCAGAGTTCCAAAGAATAGCAAGGAGAGACAATAAAGCCTTTTTCAGTGATCAATGCAAAGAAATAGAGGAACCAATAGAATGGGAAAGACTAGAGATCTCTTCAAGAAAATTAGAGATATCAAGGGAACATTTCATGCAAAGATGGGCACAATAGAGGACAGAAGTGTATGGACCTAACAGTAGCAGAAGATATTAAGAAAAGTGGTAAGAATACACAGAAGAACTGTACAAAAAAGATCTTCCTGACCCAGATCACCACAATGGTGTGGTCACTCACCTAGAACCAGACATCCTGGAGTGTGAAGTCAAGTGGACCATAGGAAGCATCACTATGAACAAAGCTAGTGGAGGTGATGGAATTCCAGTTGAGCTATTTCCAATCCTAAAAGATAATGCTGTAAAAGAGATGCACTCAATATGCCAGCAAATTTGGAAAACTCAGCGGTGTCCACGGGTCTGGAAAAGGTCAGTTTTCATTCTAACCCCAAAGAAAAGCAATGCCAAAGAATGTTCAAACTACTGCACAGTTGCACTCATCTTACATACTAGCAAAGTAATGCTAAAATTCTCCAAGCCAGGCTTCAACAGTACATGGACTGTGAACTTCCAGATGTTGAAGATGGATTTAGAAAAGGCAAAGGAATCAGAGATTAAATTGCCAGCATCTGTTGGATCATCGATAAAGCAATAGTTCCAGAAAAACATATATTTCTGCTTTATGCCAAAGCCTTTGACTGAATGGATCACAACAAACTATGGAGAATTCTTACAGAGAAGAGAATACCAGAGCACCTGACCTGCCTCCTGAGAAATCTGTATGCAGGTCATGAAGCAACCAACAATTAGTACCGGACTTGGGACAACAGACTGGTTCCAAATAGGAAA
The DNA here is from genome assembly GCA_006408695.1 of Aepyceros melampus. Lineage (NCBI taxonomy): Eukaryota > Metazoa > Chordata > Mammalia > Artiodactyla > Bovidae > Aepyceros > Aepyceros melampus. Next base: position 123,006 of record SJXQ01012200.1, read on the forward strand.
AGGAGTACGTCAAGGCTGTATATTGTCACCCTGCTTATATAACTTATATGCAGATTACATCAAGAGAAACGCTGGGCTGGATGAAGCACAAGCTGGAATCAAGGTTGCCGGGAGAAATATCAGAAACCTCAGATATGCAGATGACACCACGCTTATGGCAGAAAGTGAAGAACCAAAGAGCCTCTTGATGAAAGTGAAAGAGGAGAGGAAAGTTGGCTTAAAACTCAACATTCAGAAAACTAAGATTATGCCATCTGGTCCCATCACTTCATGGCAAATAGATGAGGAAACAGTGGTATATTTTATTTTTGGGGGCTCCCAAATCACTGCAGATGGTGACTGCAGCCATGAAATTAAAAGATGCTAGCTCTTTGGAAGAAAAGACCAACCTAGACAGCATATTAAAATTCAGAGACATTACTTTGCCAACAAAGGTCTGTCTAGTCAAAGCTATGGTTTTTCTAGTAGTCATGTGTGGATGTGAGAGTTGATCTATAAAGAAAGCTGGGTGCTAAAAAACTGAGGCATTTGAGCTGTGATGTTGGAGAAGACACTTGAGAGTCTCTTGGACAGCAAGGAGATCCTATTAATCCATCCTAAGGGAAATTAGTTTTGAATATTCATTGGAAGGACTGATGCTGAAACTGAAAGCCCAATACTTTGGCCACATGAGGCAAAGAACTGACTCACTGGAAAATACCCTGATGCTGGGAAAGGCTGAAGGTGTGAGGAGAAGGGACAACTGAGGATGAGATGGTTAGATGTCATCACCGACTCAATGGACATGGGTTTGAGGACACTCTGGGAGCTGGTGATGGACAGGGATGCCTGGTGTGTTGGGCCCCATGGGGTTGCAAAGAGCTGGACTCCACCGAGCGACTGAACTAACTGAGCTGAACTGATGACTTTGAGTCAATGTATGAACCCTACTGTACGTAACTTCGGTCTGTGCTGAGGTCTCCATGGGGGTTTGTTTACTAAATGCATTAAATGATCTCAGGCACTTCTGGGTCAATATTGACACTCTCCTGACCCTTCTTATTTGCCTCACTTAATCTGTGACTCACAGGGAAATAAGATTACTACAGTAGTTGGAATTATAACCAAAATAATAGTGAATATGCTCTTAAGTGACAGTCTGAGGCTTTCAGTGAAAATATGCATTTGATTAGATGAGATTAGGTAAAATCTATTCTGATTGAGTGTATGACTTTTTTTTAAATTTTCTGTTCAATGCCATAAAGTCGATAAATAAGTTCTATATATGAGACATGCTAATTTATTGATAATTTGCACCTGCATTTTGTGGGCTTCCCTTGTGGCTCACTGGTAAAGATACTGCCTGCAGTTTAGGAGATCTGGGATTGATCCCTGGGTTGGGAAAATCCCCTGGAGAAGGGAAAGGCTACTCACTCCAATATCTGGCCTGGAGAATTCCATGTACTGTATAGTCCATGGGGTCACAAAGAAAGAGTTGTACTTGACTGAGTGACTTTCACTTTCACTTTGTGTGTGCTTGGTTAGTATGCATACTCTCCAATCCCTCAAAAAGGCTTTAATGGTATAGTAAATGAAGAGGACATTGTGAGATTTGCAATCAGGAAAATTATCACAAGTTTTCTAATTAATTTGGGAAATTCAAAGTAAAAGAGCTTATATATATATATAAATATAAATATCTATATCTATATCTAGATATATATAGATAGATTCTATATATCTATCTAGATATATATGTCAAAACTATCATCAGTGTTCATATCTTGTGTTTGTATTTTATATTTACATCATTTATAATTCAAGCATGCTTATCATTGGATTTTGAGCTGGACAGCAACCTTTTTGTATATTGATATTGACTGGCTATTGGGTAATAGCCTGCACTGCATACCTCATGCCATAAAATAATGAAAAGTGATCATGAAAAGTGCTTTGGTTTTGAGACAGGTGAATAAAAGAAATACCATTTCAATTTTCCCACTGGGAGATCTCTGTTGGTATTTTAATTTGTGTATGAACTAAATGCATGAAAAGAGAAGGAAAATAAGGTGATAGAAGTCTTAGGGAGCTTAATAATATTTAACATGAAGAAATATTTCACCCATGATTCCTTCTAACATTATGAGGCATCAAGGAACAAATGATCTTTGCACAGAATATTAAAATTTATATTCACAGATATGTGTATATAAATTAAAATATTTAAATAACATTTAATAGAAGTAGTATTTTTGATCCAATTATTAAACTTAAGAGTTTATCTTAGAAAATAACAATGAATGAAGACAAAGAACTAAGTTTAAGGAATTAATAACAGCATAATTTATAACATTGAAAATGTAAAACTTTAAAAAAGAGTAAATTCAAAATTAAGTACAGTTGTGACATATTTAATGTTCATGAGAAAAATATCTAATGACATGATTAGAATGCTAAGAATTAATTTACTGTGAAAATAAATGTACATAAAATAGTACATATAGAATGACCACAATTTTATAAAACAAATTTAAAATAAACATAAGTAAATATAAATGTGAAGCAAATGTCAACAGATGTTGTCCATGGATGGTAGAAATCTGAATGGTTTTTACTGTGATTTTGTACTTCTCTGTATTCTTTTTACATTGTATCTACATTATAATTTCTAAAATGTCTTTTACTAAAAGTGAAAGTGAAGTGAAGTTGCTCAGTCGTGTCCAACTCTTTGCAACCCCGTGGACTGCAGTCTATCAGGCTCCTCAGTCCGTGGAATTTTCCAAGCAAGAGTACTGGAGTGGGTTGCCATTGCAGTTCTAAAAGCAGAAGAAAAACTTAGGCAAATATTAAAAATGTAGCATGTAAGAGATTTTTAAAAAGGAATTCACTTGAACTAAACTATGAATCATAAGAAAAATGATGACTTGAGTTTAATATTGGTTTGATCAAAGAATGCATATATCAAACAATATTTATGTGGAAAGCCATTGAAAGAACACTGTCCTTTGAATGTATTATGTGTGATCCCAATCTCTACCCTTAAATTTTTCTGCTAAAACAAATTTACTTTCAGAGATGTGAGTTTCAACTAAAACTAAATTAAATTGAAATTTAAAAAATTGTTAAGCTAAGACATCATGAAATGTTCAGCATGTAATTAAAAAATTGTCATATATTTCCTTAATGTGCTTGCTGCAAATATTTAGAATGCAATGAAAAATCTCAAACTTTGTGCCAAGGAGTCAGTTGTTTTATACTCCACCACAGTCTTGGTGTCACTGCAAGAATGTATCATTTCTGAAAATAGTCCCCAAGATGTTTACCTTCTGTGTTTCTGGTTCACCTGCCCTAGCAATGCAGTCTCTCCTTTCTCTTTCATTGTGGTTGTAAGAGGAGTTCTAATCAGCCACAAAGAAATAGCACTTATGGCAAATATTCTAATTGTTTGATTCTAAACAAATGCTATGTTTTAGGGCCTTTGTAATGTTTCCTGCAATAAATAAAGCAATAATCTGTTATGATAATGTGAAATGTTTTTGATTTGTCATTTAAAGAGCACTCGTTAGGTGAATTGGATAAAACAACGTTGTAGAGGCTCAAAATTATATCAGGCTTCATGCATGGGCCCTGAGAATCTGTGGATAAACTGACTTGAGGAAAACAGCTTTGTTCCGCAGTCACAGATTTTCTCTTTAACATCTGGTCAGTCATCTTGCAAAGGTGTTACAGGTAAAAAATGGCACCGAATCAGCAGAGATTCATGCCCATACTAAAAGTACCTGTTTAAATGTTAATTTCTGCATATTATGTGTTAGACATTCAGAGAAACCATGTCAGTTACAGCAAAACTAATGCTGAAATAAATTAAAATAATATTTTACAATAGTAGCCAAATTAGCCCCCCAAAAGGGAAATCTTCAGAGGTCAGAAATTCTATATAAATATAAATCGATGGAATTAGTGGATCCTGGAGCTGGCATTTGACTCATGGGCATCTGCTATTGTTAATAGTAGAACATTGGGTCATACGGGTCATATGAAGGTGTAGTAAATTATGTTATACCAGACACTCTCTCATAAAGCGAGACTTATCTAAGAATGAGACTTTCAAGAAAGTGTACTTGGAAGGAAATGTTCCTTGAAAAGAGACAGTGAAGTATATACCTGTTTAAGCCTGGCTTTGAGAAATAAGAATGTTCAGAGGAGACTTTTCTAGTTCTGAATTTGTACTGACATTGGGGCAGAAATTTGTATTGCTGTGTGATAAAAAATTAAACAAAGCAAAACATGGAGCTGAAATCCCATTTAAATGTCTCGGTTGGTTATGCCCTCAGATACATGAAAGAAACAAATGTATATCTTCTGTTGGAGGAACATACTACATGTTAAACACAGGACTCTGATATTTTCCACAGATAAAAGTTCCAAGAACATAAACTTACTATGACAGATACACACAACAAAAATTAGATATATACAGTGATGAATTTCTATCAGAGTCCACAGAAACAACAAGTGGAAGAATCAAAGATGCAAAGTATTAAATAAATCTGTAAATATGTTAAATAATTTTAAGAAAGAAAAAAGGCAGGTGTAGTAAAGAAGCAAAAAACTATGAAAATTGACCAGGAAGACTTGAAAATGGACAAAATGAACTTCTAGAATAATATATAATTATTATATATAATATATAAAAATATATAAAATAATATATAAATAATAAATAATATAATATTTGAATTTATAAACTCAACAGATAGGATATAGTAGAAGATGGATGTGAGACTTGTAACTTAGTTGTGGCTTATTAAATAATTTGGACTAATTAATGTATTTTTAAAAACTAGAAAAACTGACAGGTTTTTTTTTTTTTTAAACAATGCCTCTGTTTGAAGGCATTGAAAAGCAAACAGGTAGAATAAGATTACTAACTCAAAAATTAGAAGAAAACAAGACTTCAAAAGTGTGATGAATATCTGGGGCTGGCTTAGCCTACAGTACTTTTATTACAGACTGCATATGAATATGATAGCATGTATGACAAAATGTAGATATATCACAATAGTAGTATTGATGTAAAATGAGCTAGATACAAAACAATGCATGCTGTATGATTCAATTTACATAAAACTCAGTAGCAGGCAAAACTAAATCCAGTGCTTATGGATGTGTGTTTAGAAGATTCTAAACAAAACAAAGCAAAAACAAAGGAGTCTGGAGAGCAGTTGTCTTTAGAGAATAGAGAGCAGGTTATGACTGAGGAGAAATACATGGCGCAAAGGGAGGTGTTCTATGGTGCTGCCAATATTATATGTTTTGTCATCTGTGGGGGTTCAAGTTTATAATTATTCATTGTCTTTTATACACTTTGTTGTATGTGTATTATATTTGGTAATAAAATTGGATTAATACAGATAATTAGTATATCAGGTGATAGGTCAGAATTACCTAGATTGCAATACAAGGGGAAAAAATCCTGATAAATACAGAAATTTAGGGAACTTGAAAAGACAGAGTTAGAAGTTCCAACATATATGTACACTCCAGAATCCCTTCAAAAGACAATATTGGTTACTGATATTCAAAGAGATAATGTCTGAAAAATACTCAGAATTTCATTAAATTTCTTAGATTCAAGAAACCAAATAAACCCTAAGCTGCGTAATGAAAAGAAATTTGAACCTAATCTTTTTATAGGTGAGCTAGGTGAAGTCGCTCAGTCGTGTCTGACTCTGTTACCCCGTGGACTGTAACCTACTAGGCTCCTCCGTCCATGGGATTCTCCAGGCAAGAATACTGGAGTGGATTGCCATTTCCTTCTCCAGGGGATCTTCCCAACCCAGGGATCGAACCTGGGTCTCCCGTATTGGAGGCAGATGCTTTAACCTCTGAGCCACCAGGGAAGCTAATCTTTTTATAGTAAATATATATGATACTAAGTATAAAGGAGATCTGTCCTGGGTGTTCATTGAAAGGACTGATGCTAAAGCTGAAACTACAATACTTTGGCCACCTCATATGAAGAGTTGACTCATTAGAAAATGGTGCTGGGAGGGATTAGGGGCAGGAGGAGAAGGGGACAACAGAGGATGAGATGGCTGGATGGCATCACTGACTGCATGGACATAAGTCTGAGTGAACTCCAGGAGTTGGTGATGGACAGGGAGGCCTGGCTTGCTGTGATTCATGGGATCGCAAAGAGTCAGACATGACTGAGCAACTGAACTGACTGAACTGGCTGAAGTATAAAGAAAAAATCTTAAAAGCAGCCAGAGAGAAAAGATGAATATTAACAAATGAGTGAGGTTGATATTGACAACTGACTTTTCAACACATCAGTAGATGTTAGAAATCAGTGGGTAATATCTTCAAATACTGAGAGAAATAAATATTATGCTTGAATTATATAACCAGTAGAATAATATTTCAGGAATGAAAGCAAAATAAATATTTTAATTCAAAATATGAGATCAAGAATATTTATTTTAAAAATATCTTCAGTTAAGAAATTTCAACAGGAGATTCAAAAGAAAAATAATCCCCTAATGAAAATTAGACACAAGGATTGGTGAGTAAAGAAAATGATAGATATGTAATAAAAATAATTGACTTTATTAAACAATAAAAACTAATATCTAGTGTTGAGAGAGTTAATTCGTAGGTTGATAAGGAGTCTGGGGCTCTCAGGAGGAGAAAGTGGTCCAGAGTGGTCCAGAGTTCTCAAGGAGGAGAAAAGGACAAACATTTTTTCTTTATACATTTCTTTGCCTTAGTCACATAAGATTTACTTTTTTTCTTTCTTTAAGCCCAGAGCTAATGATTACCCAACAAAACAACTCATTTTGCTCAAGGATATGTTTTTTCTTAAACTCTGTACTAATAATTATATGACAACAATGTACCTTGCTCGAGGAACATGTTTCTCCTTCATAACAAGAACCTTCTGACTAATTCTGGGAGTGGGTCTGGTAAGACCTTTCTATTGTTATTAGTAACCAACAGAAATAGTATATAAGGCTTTGCTAAGACTAGCAAGTGGGGCACTCCGCCCTCTTCTGATGTCTATATCAGAAAATTTCTCTATCTCTTTTTCACTGTAATATAACTCTGCTACACGAAAGCTCTGAGTGATCAAGCCTTGTTTCTAGCTCTGGATCGAAATTCTCTCCTCTGGAGGCTATGAATCTGACACTGTTCACTGTAAGTTATCAATGTGTAGAGATACAGCTCAAGATTAAAAGCTCGAATGGTGAATGATACTTGCATATAAAATAAGAACAGGAGATCCTCTGGAGTTTTTTATTTTTTTACTTTTTATTTTGTATTTGGAGATGGAAATAGCAACCCAGTCCAGTATTCTTGCTGGAGAATTCCATGGACTGTGGTGGGCAACAATCCATAAGGTCTCACAAAGTCAAACAGAATGGAAGTGAATTAGCACATACATATACATGTATCTATTCTCCCACAAACTCCCCTCTCATCCAGGCTGCCACATAACACTGAGCAAAGTTCCTTGTGCTATACAGTAGGTCCTTGTTGATTATCCATTTTAAATATAGTAGTGTGAATAGGTACATGTATACCCCAAACTCCCTAAGATCTCTTTCCCCCATCCTTCCCTGCCCTAGCAACCATAAGTTCCTTTAGTGTTCTAAAGTTTTTATTGTTTACCAGGAAAATAATAAAAATAATTAAATTTAAAGTTCACTAAAGTAAAAATGCAGAGAAGGCAACAGCACCCCACTCCAGTACTCTTGCCTGGAAAATCCCATGGATGGAGGAGCCTGGTGGGCTACAGTCCATGGGGTCGCTAAGTCCAACATGACTGAGTGACTTCACTTTCACTTTTCACTTTCATTCACTGGAGAAGGAAATGGCACCCCACTCCAGTGTTCTTGCCTGGAGGATCCCAGAGATGGGGGAGCCTGGTGGGCTTCCGTCTATGGGTTCACACAGAGTCGGACATGACTGAAGTGACTTAGCAAAGTAAAAATGTTAAATGCAAATGTTAAAAGTGGTAAGCTAATCATTAGAGGAACATAAATAAGAGCCTATAACATTCAAGCTGTTAATGGGAAATAAAGTAAAAATGAAGACATTTTAATCTAAAAGAAGCTAAAAAATCCAGAGAAAAGTCAAATAGAATGAAAGAGGATACATGATAAATTGAGAGAAATTATTTCAAACAGAAGAGTAATAATAGTCAAAATAAGTGGACTAAATATTCTAGTTAACAAAGTTTGTCAAATTGAATAAAAAGAACAAACCAGCTGCATTATGTTTAACAAGAAAGATGCTTAAAACATAGTAGCACAGTGAGGTAGAATGTAAAAGGATGGAAGAAATCTATGCTAGGTAAATACTAGTCAAAAGAAAACTGGTATAGTTTCACTGTTGTTGTCAGTTGCTAAGCCCCATCTAATTATTTGCAACCCCATGAACTGCAGCATACCAGACTTCCCTTTCCTTCACTGTCTCCCAGAGTTTGTTCAACTCATGTCCATTGAATTGGTGATGCCATTCAACCATCTCATCCTCTGTCACCATTAATATGAAACAAATAGGATTTTGAAGGGGGAGAAATATTGCTAGAGCTAATGTTGATTAAATATTGATTAAAGTTTGAATTCATGAGTAAGATCACACAATTAATTAATTATAGTGTCAAACATATTAAGAAAAGTTAAGAGAACCAGGATAAAATGACAAATACACCATCATGACAAGATTTTAACACATCCATGTCAGAAGTTGATAGATCATGTTGATAAAAAATTATGATAAATGCTTAATTTAATGCTTATATTTAGAAGGTTTCCCTGACAAACAATACACATCATTTTCAAGTATATGGAGATTAAAAAAAGAAAGTACTAATTACATATCATAAAGCAAATCTCAAAAACTCACAGAAAATCAGTTTCTTACCTATCATTTTCACTGATCATTATCATTATTCAGTAAAGTTAGGAACCCATTGCACACCTCTGAAAATATTTGGAAATTCAAGAATATATTTCTACATAGCTTATGTATAAAAAATCATAATGGAATTAGAAAGAGAATTCAGATTCTTTAGCAATGAAGATATTATGTATCAGAACTCAAGAGATAGTTAAAGCAATACTTTGCAAGAAATTAATAGATTTAATATTTTTATTTAAAATAGGCAATCTGAAAGTAAACTGAGCATTCAAAAATGAAATACTTCATATAATTTCAGAGAATATATATAAAAGAAAGAGAAAAGACAGAAGCAAAAACTTATGATGTGAAGAAAAAAGATATTAAATGCAAACTCAACAAGACTGAAGATTATTTGGATAGGAAAATATAGTTAATTCTTTTCAGGAAGACAGAGTTTAAAAAGAAAAGAAATAGCAATACTATGAATAATAAAGCAGATGCAACTATAAATGTACATATATTTAAAAGGAAGAGAGTACTATGGAAAACTATAATACATTTGGAACATAGGTAAAATAGGTAATTTCTAGAATAGTAAAAAATTAACAAAACGTATTCAAGGATAAGTGGAAACTTAATACCCTATGACCATTGATATTTTCAATTGGAAATCAAATATCATCTTATAGAGAAAACATCAGTTCCAGATAATTTAACCTGTGAGCTCTTGGAGAAATCAAAATCAGGTTATTTTTATTTTATACAAATTAATATTGTATGCCTGGTATAACCTTGATATCAAAATCAGAAATGAATAGTATGAATAAAGAAAATTACAGGTCGACATCAACTTGAACATTGATAGTAAAATTCTAAATAAAATGTTTAAAACATGAAACCAGACATGATTAAAACCTAACCTTTGAATTTATGTAAGTTAGTTTGACTTAGAAAATCTATTACTAAATTCACAATATTAACAGACTAAAGAAAAAATTAACATTTCATTAAATATTGACACAGCAATCAACTAGGTTCAACAACCTTTTATAATAACATTCATAGGAAATTAAAAATAAAAGGGAATTTCTTAATCTCATAATGATATATATAAAAAACCTAGAATAAATGTCACACTAATAAGGGACATGAAAAGCATTCTCTTTGAAAGCAGAAACAAGACCAGATGACGACTATTACAGTACACCTGAGGTCCTTTCAGCATTGTCCTTGAGGTCCTAGTTTGTACAGTAAAGACTGGTAAGCATAACGATTGGTAAGAAATAAACAAAACAATGATGCATTCTCTCACAGATGAGATAGTTGTCCACCACACTGGAAACCCTAAAGAATCCACAATCTATTAGTGTTAATAAGTTTAATAAATTCATGCAGATCAGTTGCATTCCTACACATCATAAACAAACCCAAGTTCCAAGAAGATTTTCTGCCAAACTTGTCAAGCCAGTTCTAAAACTCCCGTGAAGGAGCAAAGGGCCAAGATTACTAAGACACTCACACAAATGAGACAACTTCTCTACCTAATGTCCAAAATTACTACTACAGTAATTAATCAATTTGGTATTGTCACAGGGATAATCAAATCAACCAGGATAGTACAGGGAGCCCAGAAACAGAGTCATGTACCTATGGAAACCTGATACTTGGGAGAAGTGGCATTTTAGATCACTGGGGTAAATGGCAATGTAACACATGGTGTTGGGACAAGTGTTTTTTTTTTCTTGGTTAAAAAAAAAAATTCCTGCATCAAACTATGTCAAAATGAGTGAATAAATAAGTAAATTTGAGGTAGATCAAGAGTTAAATATCAAAGGAAAAACTTCAGAATGCACAGCAGAAAATATAGGAGATTGTTTTTATGAGCTCAGGTTATAGAATTCCTTGAAGTAGAAGAAGCATGAACTTTGAAAGAAAGACTGATAAATTTGACTACAATAAAACTTCATCAAAAGAAAATATAAAGAAAGGGAAAGGTCAAGGCACAAATCGAGGAAAGATCTTTATAGTACATGCAACCTATAAAGGACTGGTGTCCCATAATATTATATAACAGACTCCTATGAATGATTAACATCAAAGCAAACAACAAAATAGAAAAATGAGCACAAATAATGAACAAGAAATTCAGTGAAGTGTGAGCCTGAACAGTAACAAACATGTGAAAAGGAGCTTAACCTCATGTTAAAAAGACTGCATTGTTGTTGCTGGTTTAGTCGCAAAATCATACCTGGGTCTTTGAGTTCTCATGGGCTGTAGCCTGCCAGACTCCTCTGTGTATTAAAACCCAAACAAGGTAGCATTTCCCAGCAGTCAGACTGTCAAAAACTAAAAGTATAAAGTAAAGGATATTGAAGAATGTGCTAGAAGAAATGCTTAGAACATGATATTCCATAAATGTCTCTGGTGGTATTGCTATGTAATAAGTTCCCCCCAAAACTGGTGGCTTTATATAACAATTATTTTCTTATACTCATGACCTAGTAGTCAAGAATTTAGGCATGACTTTGTGGTAGTTATGCTGGCCACATAGCATAGATTGGTCATTTGGTGATTGGCAGATAGTCCAGCTGTGGAGGAATCAAAACTGCTTCCCTGGTGCTTTTTTTGATGATGGCTAGAAGCTGGAGTGAGTTGGGCTGGTTTCCCTCTCCATGAAATGTTAGGGTATATAAGATACAACTGTCAGGTAGTTGGACTTCTTATATGATGGCTCAAGGCATCAAGCATGAGTGTTTCATGATAAAGGTAGTGAAAGGTGCCAGCCTCTTAAGATCTGGGCCCAGAAACTAATATAACCTCTCTTCTGTCATATTCTAGTGGTCAAAGCATTCATAGAGCCTTATAGATTTGTGAGGAAGGAAGATAGACTGTACCACTCAACTGGAGGAGTTTCTAATAATTTGTGGCCATCTATAATCTGCCATGATAATTGTCTTCCAGTTAAATGAAGAAAGATCATATGTGTTTCTTGAGTGCTCTTGTATGCTGTGGTGTTAGAGGCAGTGGAATTTTATTAAATTCTAATTAATTTGAGTTCTTGCCCTTGAAAGGGTTCTGGTCTAGATGTGAGAGGAGCAGAAAATGTGTCAATATAAATCACTAACATATTTACATATCAAAGTGGTTTGAAAAGAAGTGACCATGGGGTGATTAACATTATAAAGACTGAAAATTCTACCTTAGATTTGAGATGACATTTTAGAACTCAAGGATAGAATATGAATTTGGCTGAAAGATCATAGATAATGAAAAGGCAGAGAAACTCATGAACGTATAGTGGCATGTTTGTTTAGTTGGTTATGGTTTGGGGAAGGTTGATATACAGTAGTAGTGGGAAATAATGATAAATCTGGGGACCAATTTCCAATTGGTGAGTCCTACCATTTAAGTATTTATGCACTCAAGGAATATTATCAAGGACATGCTTTGTGTCAGGCACTGTAAATAGTGTTCTGGGGATGCAAGAAAGCACTTTCCCTAAAACAGCTTACAATCTGGAGGAGTGTGGAGAAGGGAGGGGACAAATAATTAGAACACAGTTAGGTATACTGTCACCTGCTTTTTAACTTCTATGCAGAGGACATCATGAGAAACACCGGGCTGGAGGAAGCACAAGCTGGAATCAAAATTGCCGGGAGAAATATCAACACCCTCAGCTATACAGATGACACCACCCTTATGGCAGAAAGTGAAGAACTAAAGAGCCTCTTGCTGAAAGTGAAAGAGGAGAGTGAAAAAATTGGCTTAAAACTCAACATTCAGAAAACTAAGATCATGGCATCTGGTCCCATCACTTCGTAGCAAATAGATGGGGAAACAGTGGAAACAGTGAGAGATTTTATTTTCTTGGGCTCCCAAATCACTGCAGATAGTGACTAAAGCCATGAAATTAAAAGACATTTGCTCCTTGGCTGAAAAGTTATAACCAACCTAGAGAGCATATTAAAAAGCAGAGACATTACTTTACCAACAAAGGTCTGTCTAGTCAAAGCCATGGTTTTTCCAGTAGTCTTATGGACATGAGAGTTGGACTATAAAGAAAGCTGAGCGCTGAAGAATTGATACTTTTGAACTGTGGTGTTGGAGAAGACTCTTGAGAGTCACTTGGACTGCAAGAAGATCTAACCAACCCATTGTAAAGGAAATCAGTCCTGAATATTCACTGGAAGGATTGATACTGAAACTGAAACTCCAACACTTTGGCCACCTGATGCAAAGAAATGACTCACTGGAAAAGACCCTGATGCTGGGAAAGATTGAAGGTGGGAGGAGAAGGGGACAACAGAGGATGAGATGGTTGGATGGCATCACCAACTCAATGGACATGAGTTTGAGTAAACTCTGGGAGCTGGTGATGGACAGGGAGGTCTAGCCTGCTGCAGTACACGGGGTTGCAAAGAGTCAGACATGACCGGGTGACTGAACTGAACTGAAGGTAAGAGCTATTATGTCGTAGGCCTAGGGAGATATGCAAGTTCACAGGAAAAACAGCTAACCTAGATTGGAAAGGAAATGGTAAGTAAAGGGAACAGATGGCGTCTAAGTAAAAGAATAGAGGCTAGTGAGAAGAAAGTGAAAGACAGCGATTCCAACAGAAGGAGCAGCATGCATTGCCTTGAACAACAAAGGGAACTGTCATACTGATGAATTTGCAAGTAGCTTAGCACAGCCTGGATGGATGGTGGAGTCTAAGGAGGAGATGAGGTTGGGGAGTTAAATCTAGTTTGGTTCATTGAGGATCTAATATAAAAAGCTAGGTAATTTATAATTTATTATGAGGGCCCAGGCTTCCGCTAAAGCATTTTGAAGAGGGTGGTAACTTCATCATAGAAATGTTGTGTATTTTAGAAAGATTTTCCTCATTGCAGTATAAAGGATGAATAGAGATTAAGCGAAAGTAGAAACAAAAAGACTAGTCTATTGCTGTCTTTCAGGAGGGAGAGGATAGTATTCTGGATACAGTGGTTAAAAAAAAAGCAGTAAATGGGTTCAGGAGGTATTTAAGAGATAGGAACAGCAATATATTGATGAAGACTCTCAAAATAGGAAATGCAGGGAGCACAGAAGGTATGGAGTGGGAAATAATGATGACTGGAAATTACGAACTGTTGCCATGGGAATGGCGGATGATTTGTCAAGATGGGTTGTACAGAAGAGGACTAAAGATCAAACTCTGAGGAACAGGTGGAGGATGAAACACTTGAAAATCAGACTGAAGGAGGAGCCAAGGAACTAGCATGGAAATCATGAGGGTGTGTTGTCATGGAAACCAAGTGAAGAGTCGGTTTCTGAGTTTAAGTGAATAAACAATAGTGAGAAATAAGAGGTCAAGTGGAAGGAGTCCACTGGTTTCTGACAACAAAAATTTCTGGTGACCTTTGTTTTCTGTAGAGTTCTGAAGATGTGGGTACAGTGAGTATAAGCCTTTGTCGTAAAGATTTTAGCTTTAGATAGGAAAAAAGAACTAAAAAGAGGGGCTGGAGGACATGGGGTCGCAAGATTGAGGAAAAATTTTTTTTTAATAAGTTGGTAGAGACTTGAACCTGTTGACATGCTGAAAGGAAGTCCTAGTAGATAAAGTTGAAATATATAGGAGATAGAGTGATCATTATATTTCAATAGAAAGAAAAGGATGTCATACACAAGTGGAAGAATTAGTTAGAAACTGCCTCTTCATATCAGTATTTTACAGATGTTGTAATGTTTATGAATACAGCTTTTCTATTTAGATTGCATGAAATATTTTCATCCTGAACTCACTACTTTAGTTCTTTGCAGTAAATATTGGGCACTTGATCTTAAACTCATTATTTCATTATAATGAGCTAACTGCTGATAGCCCAGATGAACATCTCATATGAAGTGTTACTTAGCAAATCTCCTAGAATGACTGAAGTGTCAGAGCACCTCAGGTATACTGCTGCAGAGACCAGTTGCACTGGAAGAGTGTTGCCCACAAACATCTGGAACATTATTCAGTATGTGAGGCAGTAAATATGTCTATGAAGAAGGCATTGGCATATTCTGTGATCAGGTTATTTCAAACGTTCCAAATTCTGTATACTTTCTCATCAACTTTTTTTTGTGTGTGTGAAATTCTTGATCAGTTCAGTTTAGTCACTCAGTCATGTCTGACTTCTTGTGACCCCATGAACCGCAGCACACCAGGCCTCCGTGTCCATCACCGACTCCCAGAGTCCACCCAAACCCATGTCCATTGAGTCGAAGATGTCATCCAGCCATCACATCCTCTGTTGTCCCCTTCTCCTCCTGCCCTCAATCTTTCCCAGCATCAGGGTCTTTTCAAATGAATCAGCTCTTTGCATCAGATGGCCAAAGTATTGGGGTTTCAGCTTCAACATCAGTCCTTCCAATGAACACTCAGGACTGATCTCCTTTGGGATGGACTGGTTGGATCTCCTTGCAGTCCAAGGGACTCTCAAGAGTCTTCTTCAACACCACAGTTCAAAAGCATCAATTCTTTGGCACTCAGCTTTCTTTATAGTCCAACTCTCGCATCCATACATGACCACTGGAAAAACCATAGCCTTGACTAGATGGACCTTTGTTGCCAAAGTAATGTCTCTGCTTTTTAATATGCTGTCTAGGTTGGTCATAACTTTTCTTCAAGGAGTAAGCATCTTTTACTTTCATGGCTGCAGTGATTTTGGAGCCCCCAAAAATAAAGTCTGCCACTGTTTCCCCATCTATTGGCCATGAAGTGATGGGACCGGATGCTGTAATCTTAGTTTTCTGTGTGTTGAGCTTTAAGCCAACTTTTTCACTCTCCTCTTTCACTTTCATCAAGAGGCTTTTTAGTTCCTCTTCACTTTCTGCCATAAGGGTGGTATCATCTGCATATCTGAGGTTATTGATATTTCTCCCAGCAATCTTGATTCCAGCTTGTGCTTCCTCCAGCCCAGTGTTTCTCATGATGTACTCTGCATATAAGGTAAACAAGTAGGGTGACAATATAGAGCCTTGATATACTCCTTCCTATAATTATAGTTTGTTGATTAGGTAATTTGATCAATAGAAAAAGATAATATCTTGGAGGTTGGACTTGAATAATGTACCAAGTAAAACACTATGAAGAATAAATTTTAAGAATTGATCTGTAACCTGAGTCAGGAGAATTTAATCCATGTTGCTTTCTTTCTATTTTTTTTTAAGGATTTGCAGGAAGAAAAAAGTTTAATTGACCTTCTAGGAAAGGAGAGGGATAAGATAAAGTTTCATGGGCTAACTTTTCAGAAGTATTATAATGGTGATTAATGGTTATTGAGCACCCAGTCTGAGCTAGACATATATAGACACTTCACATATGTTGTTATTTCTGTTCTTTGTAATAATCCTTGTTATTCTTTTTCTTTCATATTTTTGGTGGGGAAACTACTCTACTTAGAGACTGAGTAATTTACCTATGATTATACCACTGGTAGATTAGGAACCAGATTTTTAGATCCACTTTAGACTGAAATGTTTCCTCTTTTCATACATTCTACCCCTATCGAAAGAAACTGAAGAAGAATTTTGAAATAATGATAATAATAAATGAGTATTTCAGCTATTACTTTATTTGATTGGAGAAAGTGATCAGCATTCTGTTCCTTTTATGTGTATGTATCTACTCACATGCACCTGTAAATAAGTCATGTAAAGAGAGCAAAGAATGTCTGTTTTATAATATACTGCTTACAAATTTTGGATAAATATCAATGATTTAGTTCTATTGTAACTGAAGATACAAAGGTAATTTTCTAATTAATTAATTTGCTTTCTCACTTTGATTCATTTTCATTCAGAAGATAAGGTATTTAGCAGTTTACTAACCAGGGTAAATATGGAAGGCAGAAATGCTATTACATGATTTTCAAGACTGGTCTAGACATACTTGTTAACTAAGGTAACATCCTTATGTATTTTATTAGTGATTTTATTTTTTTTAAGTCTCATAATGCCAACTTTGTGCAAATTTTCCCTAGTCAGGTTGCCTATTTAGTTGGAGTATGGTGGCTCAGATGGTAAAGGATATGTCTGCAATGCAGGAGACCCAGGTTTGATCCCTGGGTGTGGAAAGACCCCTGGAGAAGGGAATGGCAACCTACTCTAGTATTCTTGCCTGGAGAATTCCATGGAGCCTGGTGGGCTACAGTTCATTGGCTTGCAAAGAGTCAGATATGACTGAGTGACTAACATAGAGGGAAGAAGCAGCCCCTTTCAAGGCAATTGTCTTATTATTTATGTCTTATTTATTTATTATTTAGACAATGGTTAATATGGATCTCTTCCTACCTCACCTTTTTATGAGGTAGATACAATCCAATCTGGTCATTATCCTCTTTGAAAATCCTTGTCTTATTTGCTTCAGTAACTTCTTCAGAATGTTCTTTTATACCTCAAGTTACTCCTTTGTAAAGATGAGACACTGAGACACTCAATATGTCAGTAAATTAGGAAAATTCAGCAGTGGCCACATGACTGGAAAAGGTCAGTTTTCATTCTAATCCCAAAGAAGGACAATACCAAAGAATATTCAAAGTACCATACAATTGTGTTCATTTCACATGTTAACAAGGTTATACTCAAAATCCTTCAATCTAGGCCTCAGCAGTACCTGAACCAAGAACTTTGAGAAGTACAAGCTGGGTTTAGAAAAGGCAATGGAACATTGCCAAGAGATCAAATTGCCAACATTCATTGAATCATGGAGAAAGCAAGGAAATTCCAGAAAAACATCTACTTCTGCTTCATTGACTGTGCTAAAATCTTTGACAGTGTGGATCACAACGAACTGTGAAAAATTCTTAAAGAGATGGGAATAGCAGATTATCTTACCTGTCTCTTGAGAAACCTGTATGTCAGGCAAGAAGCAACAGGTAGAACCAGACATGGAAAAACTGGCTGGTTCAAAATCAGGAAAGGAGTACGACAAGGCTGCATGTCGTCACCTTGCTGATTTAACATCTATGCAGAATGCATCATGTGAAATGCCAGCCTGGATTAATCACAAGCTGGAATCAAGTTTGCCTGCTGAGAGAAACATCAACCACCTCAACTGGGCAGATGATACCACTCTAATGGCAGACAGTAAAGAGGAACGAAAGCGCCTCTTCATGAGGGTGAAAGAGGAGAGTGAAAAGCGTTTGAAACTCAATATTAAAAAAAACTGAGACCACGGCATCTGTTTCCATCACTTTACAGCAAATTGAAGGAGGAAAAGTGGAAGCAGTGACAGATTTTAATTTCTTGGGCTCCAAATTAACTGCAGACAGGGACTTCAGCCATGAAATGAAAAGATGCTTGCTCCTTGGAATGGAGATATGACAAACCCAGACAACATATTCAAAAGCAGAAATATCACTTTTCTGACAATGGTCCATATAGTCAAAACTATGGTTTTTCCAGTAGTCATATATGGATGAGAGAGTTGGACTATGAAGAAGGCTGAATGCCAAGAAATCAATGCTTTCAAATTGTGGTGTTGGAGAAGACTCTTGAGAGTCCCTTGGACAGCAAAAAGATCAAACCAGTCAATCCTAAAGGAAATCAACCCTAAATATTCATTGGAAGGACTGATGCTGAAGCTCCAATACTTAGGCCTTCTGATGTAAAGAGCTGAGACATTGGTAAAGACCTTGATGCTAGGAAAGATTGAAGGTAAAAGGAGAAGTGGGCAGCAGAGGATGAGATGTTAGATAGCATCACCATCTCAAGTGACATGAGTATGAGCAAACTTGGAGATAGTGGAGGACAGAGGAGCCCAGTGTGTTCCTCTGGGGTCTACAGGGTAACAGAGTTGGACACAAGTTAGCAACTGAACAACAAGTGTCAGAATCTCTTGAGATTATGTTACATATGAAGCTAATGTGGTAATACTTGACACAGTAAATGCTCAAAAAGCATCACTATGATTAATCTGAATCAGAAAAGTTCATGTGATTAATTTCACATCATCATGATCACTCCTTTGTTTTGATATCTGTGAGCTCCTGATTTTGATTTCATTCATTCCAGAAGTATTTGAAGAAATATGAGTTATTGATTTAAGTATTGGAGATATGAATAGACAAAACAGATATGATTTTTCACCTTCCCTAAATTATATACTTTAGTAGGAGAGACAAAGAGTAAAGAAGATAAATAGGAAAATATATGGTATAGGAAATACTAAAGGTGGGAGGAGAAGGGGATGACAGAGGATGAGATAGTTGGATGGCATCATCAACTCAATGGACATGAGTTTAAGTAGGCTCCAGGAGTTGGTGATGGACAGGGAAGCCTGGTGTGCTGAAGTCCATGAAATTGCAAAGAGTCAGACACAACTGAGCAGCTGAACTGAACTGAATGGGTGGGTAGGAAACTTCCCAGAGAAAGAATATCTGAGTAAGAACATATGAATAAAGGTCCAAACCATAAGGATGTATTTGGAGGAGATCCAGGCATAGGGAAGAGCAAGTGCAATAGCTCTGAGACAGGAGAATGCTTAGCAAGTTCAGGAAAAAAAAACGTGGAGGGTGTTGTGAAATGTTTTTATATCCATAGAAACCTGCAAGTTTTATCAGGTAGATCTATTTCACAAATCCTCAGGGATTCAGCCTTCTTCTAGTTCATTACTGTTTCTAGGGAATAGCCTTTATCCTCAGAATCTAAGACAACCCTACTTGTATTCTAGAGCCCAGGCTTAGTGGAAGAGAAAAAACGCAGCAAAGTATCGCAGTAATCGTATCATAGGGAATGTTCACAGAGGCTGCCACAGCAAATGTCTGCTTGCTGCTAAGCTGCCAAGTTGCTTCAGTCGTGTCCGACTCTGCGTAACCCCATAGACGACAGCCCACCAGGCTCCTCCATCCATGGGATTTTCCAGGCAAGAGTACTAGAGTGGGGTGCCACTGCCTTCTCCAAATGTCTGCTTCAGTTCAATTCAGTTCAGTCGCTCAGTCGTGTCCGACTCTTTGCGACCCCATGAATCGCAGCACGCCAGGCCTCCCTGTCCATCACCAACTCCCAGAGTTCACTCAGACTCACGTCCATTGAGTCAGTTATGCCATCCAGCCATCTCATCCTCGGTCGTCCCCTTCTCCTCCTGCCCCCAATGCCTCCTAGCATCAGGGTATTTTCCAATGAGTCAAATGTCTGCTGACGTGTCACTAAATAATGCTTAGTAACCTTCCTACACTTCATTACAAGAGAGGCTGGGAAATCCACTCTTCTTTTATGGGAAACTATTTGTGTGGCTAAGACTTCAATCATTATGGAAGAAGGGGTGAAATATTTAGGGGACAACTAGTAGTCTCTGCTGCCTTCCACTTCACTTCCTTATGAGCAGAGAACAAGATGATGAACTTTAAAGATACTGGTGATGTTTTCTTTTAAGTCATCTGTGTTTAACAAATAAGATCACCAACTCTAGAAAAGTTAAGACAATGCAACAATATTTGGAAATTAGAAAACATAGATTGATTTTTACAAGTGATGTATACATTTATGGGCTTAGCTCAGTTCTTCTGCTACTGAGAGAGACACCTCCTTGTGCCTCCTACACAATATTTTTGCCCTACCAGTCAACTAAAGAAATAGAAAAATCACTCCACAGAATTCTCTAAAGTAAGTGAAGCTTTGTCATATATATAAAAATGGATTTGTTAGAATAAAGTGAAGAAAAAAATGCTATGTTCTCATTACATCTCCTTTTAAAGAAAGAAAAGGAGCATAGAAAGCACATAATCAGCTTTGATATTCTATGAAATTAATTTTAGATATCAACTGAGTACTTTCCTAGAAAGTAAGGCTTTTGACATTCATTAAAATATGTGACAAAATTAAAAAGGAATACTGTTTCTTCTTTCTTTTATAAGTGTGAGTGAAATACAATAAACTGAGAGGTCTCTTCAAGACCTTTCAATTTAAGAAAACAAAGTATTGTACAAGTTTCTCTTTTAGTTGAAAACTGTTGAAGTGAATAGTTTTGACTTCTGGTTTCCGATGAAGAGGGACACCCAGAGAAGCCATCAGATAAGCTCAGATTTGGTAGTGCTGCCTGGACAAGAGGTAGAAGAACCAACCATCTCCTAAGAAAGCTATTATTTTTAACAGATGATCATTCTCAATTTTGTAAATTCAAATGGTGTATAGAAGATTCAGATAAGCATCTAAACTTCTGTTTCATTTCTTAAATCTACTGAGCCTGAACTCTGAACTTTTTTGAGATTTACCCATTCACAACTCATTTTTTTTTCCCCTTCACTGTATTTTAGAAAAAGAGATTGGCCTTTTCATGACCTAGTTGACATCCCAGTCTCCAACTCAAGTCTTATTCTCCATTTAATTCCATCAAACCTAACAGAACCCTGAAACTCATGTTTTGAATGCTCCACTAGTGTTTAAACATTTCTGTTCATTTCCCCAGTTGTTGGTAATTCTTTTTCTAGAAGGTCTATAATTTGGGGGTGAAGTGAAATTGTTTGTTTTTTCTAAAAACATTCTCAGCTCTTAAGAGTCCTATAATTGAATAAGTCTTGCAATAGAATCAATTCTTGGAAAGGTTTTTTTTAATGACTTGCTTTATTGCTCTTGTTTTGTTGTTGATGTAAAAGACCCAAACCCCAAATTTAGGTTCAATAATGTTCAATTGTCACAGATTATATTGTAATAGCTCTGCATAAAAGACCTATAAAACAAAGTGTATTCTTGTACAATGCTTAGTCAGCCACCCCGTTAGTAGTTACCAGACCTTTATTCTTTTCTTTTCCGTTAGCAGAAGATTCTATCTTTATCACATTATCACATTGAGAGTTACATAGAGTTAGCATTAAGTTAGTCTTTTTGACCATAGAAGACTCCCCCCAGCCTCACACACCTTTTGACTTCTTTTCTTTTTTTTTAAATATAAATTTATTTATTTTGATTGGAGGTTAATTACTTTACAATATTGTATTGGTTTTGCCATACATCAACATGAATCTGCCACAGGTATACATGTGTTCCCCATCCTGAACCCCCCTCCCACCTCCCTCTCTGTACCATCCCTCTGGGTCATCCCAGTGCACCAGCCCCAAGCATCCACTTTTGACTTTTTTTCAATCATTCTTTGTCAATTTGATTAAAGTGTTTTTTAAGGACTGTTGAACCACAATGTGGTGTTTCCAATAAATGTTATTAGAATTTGTGCCTGGTTGAGATGAATTTAAAGTGCATTGTTTAAACATAGCACACTTAAGTTGATGGCTATTTACAGAAAGCTTGTTGATCAACAGTGTTTGTCTTCAGAGAGAATTACATTTAAGTGCATTAGTTGATGTAGCTCTGAATGCATCAATGGTTGGATGTTAGCATTTATGAAGAGTAAAATGTTGTGCTCCCTCAACCTCATGTTTTACATACTTGTCATGTTGAGCAATTACCTTTTTCCCATTTTGGTATTAGTGATAGTGTAATTTTATGAAATATTTTCTCTTTCTATCACCAGAGTAGTACATATCCATCAAGGGGATTTTGGAAAATTCAGTAAAGTTCAAAGAAGAAAATAATAGATTCTTACCACTCGGAAAAACATATGGCTAACATTAATGAAATACTGTAATTTTTAGGACATATTTGCATTTCTGAATCACTTTATGTTTGTCTTTGTTTAAAAATACCATTTCTCTTATTATACAGTTTTTTGTTCCATAGAATCAAGCAGACTACTTTGGTTTAAATCCTGACTCTGACACTTACCATCTCTATTCATTTGAGCAAGTTTCCTACCACCTCTATTAATTTGAGTGTTTCCTAAACTCGTGATTGTAAATGGGAATAAAATAGACCTATTTTATAGCTATTATAAAAATATGTGAATAAGTACATCATTAAATGCTACAACTAACTAATTAGAATATTGTTTAACACATGCTAAACACTTACTTGTTTGCTTTTAAAACAACTGTAGTTATAATTTTATATTCTACAAGGCAAAAGGATATAATTAATCTTTGCCTCCAACACTGGTGTCATACAAAGGACTATTCAGTATCCATTCACTCTTCCTAATCTTGGACAATTGAAACACTACTCACCTAGCCGTTCTTGTTGATAGGAATGAACAATGAAATATCAGTGAAAGTTGTCAGTTGGGATTTCTGGGGAAAAAATCTCTGTCCCTAGCTATCTGCCTTTCTTCTCTTTCCTGGGATATGGTCGTGATGACTAGAGCTCCAGCAGTCCTCTTGGATCCGAAGGCAAGATGGTAGAGGAGAAAGACTTAAAGACTCTAGACTCATGACTGTAGAACCTCCGCACTGGCTTTGTCTACCAACTTCTGGACTCCTTTTATGTAAGAGAGAAATAAGCCCGGATTTGAGTTATTAACTTTAGAAAGTAATCTCTAACTAATACATTGGATAGCCTGTGCATGAGGTTTTAAATCCTTTTTCATAACCTTTTAAACTGTTTGTCTGACAATAGTACCTCTTACAGAGTGCGGTAGGAAGAAAGCTACCCACGATGTCTGAAATTGTCATCTATTAGCATTGTGTTATTGCCATTTTGTCTCAAGTTCTAATAGGAATTCATAGTGGAAAGAATTAATCCCATCTTACTAGCAGTAAGTACTGATATTTGCCTCAGCTCTTAGATCTTAAATTAAAATTTTTCACAAAAGTCTTTTTTAATTATTGAACATTTCCAAAGAAAACGTGTGAAATCACCATGTATCTTGAAATCTGATAGTGATGAGTATCTCATTAAAAGGGGATTTATTTTAGAGAAAACATTTGGTGAAGATTTATTCACTTAATTTCTAAAGTGTACAGTATATTATTATGAGTATCAGTCAGTCAGTCAGTTCAGTAGCTCAGTCATGTCCTACTCTCTGAGACCCCATGAATTGCAGCATGCCAGGACCCCCTGTCCATCACCAACTCCTGGAGTTCACCCAAACTCATGTGCATTGAGTTGGTGATGCCATCCAGCCATCTCATCCTCGGTCGTCACCTTCTCCTCCTGCCCCCAATCCCTCCCAGCATCAGAGTCTTTTCCAATGAGTCAACCCTTTGCATGAGGTGGCCAAAGTACTGGAGTTTCAGCTTTAGCATCAGTCCTTCCAGTGAACACCCAGGACTGGTCTCCTTTAGGATGGACTGGTTGGATCTCCTTGCAGTCTAAGGAACTCTCAAGAGTCTTCTCCACCACAGTTCAAAAGCATCAATTCTTTGGCACTCAGCTTTCTTCACAGTCCAACTTTCACATCCATACATGACCAGTGGAAAAACTGTAGCCTTGGCTAGATGGACCTTTGTTGGCAAAGTAATGTCTCTGCTTTTTAATATGCTGTCTAGGTTGGTCATAACTTTCCTTCCAAGGAGTAAGGGTCTTTTAATTTCATGGCTTCAGTCACCATCTGCAGTGATTTGGAGCCCCCCAAAATAAAGTCTGACACTGTTTCCACTGTTTCCTCATCTATTTCCCATGACATGTTGGGACTAGATGCCGTGATCATTTTCTGAATGCTGAGCTTTAAGCCAACTTTTCCACTCTCCTCTTTCACTTTCATCAAGAGGCTTTTTAATTCCTCTTCACTTTCTGCCATAAGGGTGGTGTCATCTACATATCTGAGGTTATTGGTATTTCTCCTGGCAATCTTGATTCCAGTTTATGCTTTGTATAGGTACTGTGTTATACAGATTTCTAGAGCTTAATCATCTTGCTTGACTGGCACTTTATTCCCATTGATTAATGACTTCCCATTTCCTTTTCCAGTCTCTAGCAACTACCATGGAAAAAGCAAGAGAGTTCCAGAAAAACATCTATTTCTGCTTTATTGACTATGCCAAAGCCTTTGACTGTGTGGATCACAGTAAACTGTGGAAAATTCTGAAAGAGATGGGAATACCAGACCACCTGACCTGCCTCTTGAGAAATCTGTATGCAGGTCAGGAAGCAACAGTTAGAACTGGACATGGAACAACAGACTGGTTCCAAATAGGAAAAGGAGTACGTCAAGGCTGTATATTGTCACCCTGCTTATTTAACTTATATGCAGAGTACATCATGAGAAATGCTGGACTGGAAGAAACACAAGCTGGAATCAAGATTGCTGGGAGAAATATCAATAATCTCAGATATGCAGATGACACCACCCTTATGGCAGAAAGTGAGGAGGAGCTAAAAAGCCTCTTGTTGAAAGTGAAAGAGGAGAGTGGAAAAGTTGGCTTAAAGCTCAACATTCAGAAAACGAAGATCATGGCATCTGGCCCCATCACTTCATGGGAAATAGATGGGGAAACAGTAGAAACAGTGTCAGACTTTGTTTTTTTGGGCTCCAAAATCACTGCAGATGGTGACTGCAGCCATGAAATTAAAAGGCGCTTACTCCTTGGAAGAAAAGTTATGACCAACCTAGATAGTATATTCAAAAGCAGAGACATTACTTTGCCGACTAAGGTCCGTCTAGTCAAGGCTATGGTTTTTCCTGTGGTCATGTATGGATGTGAGAGTTGGACTGTGAAGAAGGCTGAGCGCAGAAGAATTGATGCTTTTGAACTGTGGTGTTGGAGAAGACTCTTGAGAGTCCCTTGGACTGCAAGGAGATCCAACCAGTCCATTCTGAGGGAGATCAACCCTGGGATTTCTTTGGAAGGAATGATGCTAAAACTGAAGCTCCAGTACTTTGGGCACCTTATGCGAAGAGTTGACTCATTGGAAAAGACCCTGATGCTGGGAGGGATTGGGGGCAGGAGGAGAAAGGGACGACCGAGGATGAGATGGCTGGATGGCATCACAGACTCCATGGACGTGAGTCTGAGTGAACTCCGGGAGTTGGTGATGGACAGGGAGGCCTGGCGTACTGCGATTCATGGGGTCGCAAAGAGTCGGACACGACTGTGCGACTGAACTGAACTGAGCAACTACCATTTCATTCCTCGATTCTATGAACTTGACTGTTTTAGAGATCTCACATAAGTTGGAATCTCATATAAGTGGAATCATACACTATTTTGTTTTTCTGTAATTGGCTTGTTTCACTAAGCATAAGGTCCTCAAGATTTATGCATGTTGTGGCATATTGTAAAGTTTTCATTTTTTTTTAAAGGCTGAATAGTTACTATTCCATTGTATGTGTATACCACAGTTTCTTTATCCATTTGTTTGTCAGTGGACATTTAGGTTATTTCAGTATCTTGGGTATTATGAATACTGTTGTAATGAACACAGAAGTGCTGATTATCTCTTCAAGATCCTGATTGTAATTCTTTTGGATAAATACCCAGAAGTAAGACTGCTAGCTCATATGGCATTTCTAATTTTATTTATTTATTTTTTGAGTAAACTGCATGGTGTTTTCCATAGCAATTTCACCATTTTGCATTCCCACCAACATTGTGCACGGGTTCCAATAGTTCAACTTCTTTACCAATACTTGTCTTTTGCTTTTTGGCTAATACCCTTCCTGACAAGTATGAGGTGATAGCTCATTGTGGTTTTCATATGCATTTCCCTGATTATTAGTGCTGTTAAACATCTTTTAATATGCCTGTTGCCTAATTGTATGGTTTCTTTGGAGAAATTATCATTTAAGTCTTTATCCCATTTGTAATAGGATTATTGTTAGTTATTATTCCTGTTATGTTGTTGCCATCATTTTACCTCTGAGTTGTATGAGTTCCTTATATATTTTGGAAACTAATTCATTTAAGATATACGGTTTCCAGCTATTTTCTCCCATTCCATAGTCTTTTTACTCTATTGATTATTTTCTTTGCAATGCAGAAATTTTTTAGTTTAGCATAGTCCCTCTTGTTTATTTTTGCTTGTGTTGCCTTTGCTTTTGTTGATTTCATATCCAAGAATTTTTGTCAATGCCAATGTCATTAAACTGTTTCTGTATTCTTCTACAAGTTTTATAGCTTGGAGTCTTATACTTAAGTTTTCAATCGATTTTGAGTTGGTTTGTGTATGTGGTGTTAGATTAAGGTCCAGTTTCAGTCTTGTGTGTAGTATTCAGTTTTCCCAGCACCATTTGTTGACAGAGAGACTACCCTTTCCTTTTGTGTATTGGCACCCTTGCCGAAGATCAGATGACCATATATAGGTGTGTGGATTTCTTTCTGAGCTCTCAATTCTTTTTTGTTGGTCTACATGTCTGTCTTTAGCAGTGCCATGCTTTTTTTTTTCCCCATTATTAATGTAGTTGTTGATAACATATTTTGAAATGAGAAAGTGTGATATTGCTAGCTCTGTTCTCTCTAATGAATAATTTGTACATTTATGGTCTTTGTGGTTCCCTATGAATTTTAGAATTTTTTCCTATTTTTGTGAAAATGTCTTTTTGGGATTTTGATAGGGATTGCATTCAGTCTGTATATCATTTTGAGTAGGATGGATATTTTAACAACACTAGATCTTCCAGCTTATGAACATGAGATGTCTTTCCATTTGTTTGTCTCTTCTTTAATTTCTTTCATCAGTGTTTTATAGTTTTCAGTGTACAAACCTTTTACTTACTTAGCTTATTCCTACATATTTTTTATTTTATTTTTTTTAAATGAGATTGCTTTCCTAATTTCCTTTTCAAATAGTTCATTGTTAGTGTATAGAATTTCAACTGGTTTTTGTATGTTAATTTTGTATCCTGCAGCTTTACTGACTGTGTTTATCAGTCTAACAGTATTTAGGAGTCTTTAGGGTTTTCTATATATAAGATCATGTCATCTGAAAAAGAAAATTTTGCTTCTTTCTTCATGATTAGGATGCCTGTTGTTTTTTGTTGACTAATCACTCTGGCTAGAACTTCTAGAACTAGGTTAGAGAGAAGTGGCAAGTGTAGATATCCTTGCCATGTTTCTGATTTTAGAGGAAAAGTGTGTAATTTTATACCATTGAGGTTGATTCTGGCCAATGCTTTTTCAGAATTTATTGAAATGATCTTGTGATATTTTTCCTTTTTTCCTGTTAATGGGGTGAAAGTGAAAGTTTCTCAGTCATGTCCAACTCTTTGTGAACCCATGGACTATGAAGTCAATGGGATTCTCCAGGCCAGAATACTGGATTGGGTTGCCTTTCCCTTCTCCAGGGGATCTTCCCAACCCAGGGATCAAACCCAGGTCTCCCACATTGCAGGCAGATTCTTTACCAGCTGAGCCACAAGGGAAGTCCTAATGTGGTTCAGTTCAGTTAGTTCAGTTCAGTCGCTCAGTTGTGTCCAACTCTTTGCGACCCCATGAATTGCAGCACGCCAGGCCTCCTGTCCAGAATCATCTCCCGGAGTTCACCCAAACTCATGTCCATTGAGTCAGTGATGCCATCCAGCCATCTCATCCTCAGTCGTCCCCTCTTCCTCCTGCCCCCAATCCCTCCCTGCGTTAGAGTCTTTTCCAATGAGTCAACTCTTTGCATGAGGTGGCCAAAGTACTGGAGTTTCAGCTTTAGGGTCAGTCCTTCCAAAGAACACCCAGGGCTTATCTCCTTTCACATCAATTGATTTTTTAATGTTGAACCATCGTTGAATCTCAAGGATAAATACCACTTAGTCATGGTACATAATTTTTTAAAATATGCTTAGATTTAGCTTTCTAGTATTTTTTTTTGGCAGATTTTTGCATTTATATTCATCAGGAATATTTGCCTGTGTTTTTCTTTTCTTGTGGTATCTTTATCTGGCATTGTTATCAGGGTAATGATGACCTCAAAAAATGAGTTTGGAAGTATTCTTTTCTTTTAAATTTTTGGAAGAGTTTTTTCTACCATTTTGTGTTCATCAGGTTTCCATTTTATATCTTTGTCTCTCATTATACACATAGAGACACAAATTCCTGTTCATTTTGACTGCATGGAAACTTGTTGAGTAGTGTGTGTGTGTGTGTGTGTGTGTGTGTGTGTGTATGAAAAGCAATACATTTGCTGTGGTACTGAATCAAATCTCAGATATATGCTTTTGAGTTCTTATAAGAAAATTTAAGGATCTTGGCAGTTGAGTGTTTGGCCTATCTGAGAGGACAATAGCACATGGAGAGAACAAATAAACAAATACTTTGACCATTGTAGCTACCTTTGGATTCCTCTACCAGAAATATTATTTTTCAGAAGTTCTTTGTCATATGAACTATTGTAACCATTGTTGACCATCTATAAATAGGAATGTGTAAATAATTTAATATCTAAAGATTTTTGCCTAAAGTGTTCTCTTTTAAGAGAAGTGACTCTTCACTTAGTCAACTTATATTACTCTTGCACCATCAGTATTACCACTATAAAATGCATTTCCTATGTAGTATTTATCTTTAAGTAAAACTACTGCAAATGGTAGACTTATAGGTTGCTAACCTTATGTGATATGGGAAAATTAAGGTCACTTTCCATCTCCATTTTTGTTCCTTTTTGCAATTGCCATATAGCAGGCCAAAATGAAAAGGAAGGAAGGAAAGCAAAGAAAAAGCCAGTGGAAGTGCCCTTTTTGTACATAAGCTTGATTTACTTAGGGAACTATTTGATATGCCTTAATGCTACCATTAATATCATGTTTATTCATTTAGAGGAAGAAACAACAACAGCTCTAGGTTAAAAATATATTCATATTTATTTCCTTCTATGATAAACAATGGAGAAGGCAATGGCACCCCACTCCAGTACTATTGCCTGGAAAATCCCATGGACGGAGGAGCCTGGTAGGCTGCAGTCCACGAGCTTGCTAAGAGTCAGACACGACTGAGCGACTTCCCTTTTGCTTTTCACTTTCATGCATTGGAGAAGGAAATGGCAACCACTCCAGTGTTCTTGCCTGGAGAATCCCAGGGACGGGGGAGCCTGGTGGGCTGCCGTCTATGGGGTCACACAGAGTGGGACACGACTGAAGCGACTTAGCAGTAGCAGCAGCATGATAAACAAACTAAAAAAGTGCACCTTTTTAAAATGGAGAAAAATTGTATTCAACCTTTAGGGAATATTTATCAATTCTCTGAGAAAAGTCATTAACTTTTTAAAAGAAAAGAATATGCATAAATGTTTAAAAAATTTCTGTATTGTGATGTTAATTGTGTTTAAAAATTCCTCTTCATTTAGGAGCAATAGTTATATGTATATATTTCAGAGAAGTTTACTAAAAGATTCTGTGAGAAAACCATGGGTATATTTTCAGGAAAATTTTCCCCCAAATAGCTTTCCTCTTTGTCCATGGAATTCTCCAGGTAAGAATACTGGAGTGCATAGCCATTCCCTTCTCCAGAGAATCTTCCCAACCCAGGGATCAAATCTGGTCTCCTGCACTGCAAGCAGATTCTTTACTGTCTAAGCCAACACGGAAGCCCAGAAATACCTTCAGTTCAGTTCAGTCACTCAGTCGTGTCCTACTCTCTGAGACCCCATGAATTGCAGCATGCCAGGACCCCCTGTCCATCACCAACTCCTGGAGTTCACCCAAACTCATGTGCATTGAGTTGGTGATGCCATCCAGCCGTCTCATCCTCGGTCATCCCCTTCTCCTCCTGCCCCCAATCCCTCCCAGCATCAGAGTCTTTTCCAATGAGTCAACTCTTGGCATGAGGTGGCCAAAGTATTGGAGTTTCAGCTTTAGCATCAGTCTTTCCAATGAACACCCAGGACTGGTCTCCTTTAGGATGGACTGGTTAGATCTTCTTGCCATCCAAGGGACTTGCAAGAGTCTTCTCCAACACCACAGTTCAAAGGCATTAATTCTTCAGCAGTCAGCTTTCTCCACAACTCTCACATCATACATGACCACAGGAAAAACCATAGCCTTGACTAGATGGACCTTTGTTGGCAAAGAATGTCTCTGCTTTTCAATATGCTGTCTATGTTGGCCATAACTTTCCTTCCAAGGAGTAAGTGTCTCTTAATTTCATGGCTGTAGTCACCATCTACAGTGATTTTGGAGCCCCCAAAATAAAGTCTGACATTGTTTCCACTGTTTCCTCATCTATTTCCCATGAAGTGATGGGACTGGATGCCATGATCTTTGTTTTCTGAATGTTGAGCTTTAAGCCAACTTTTCCACTCTCCTCTTTCACTTTCATCAAGAGGCTTTTTAGTTCTTTTTCACTTTCTGCCATAAGGGTGGTGTCATCTGCATATTTGAGGTTATAGGTATTTCTCCTGGCAATCTTGATTCCAGCTTGTGCTTCTTGCAGCCCAGCGTTTCTCATGATGTACTCTGCATATAAGTTAAATAAGCAGGGTGACAATATACAGCCTTGACGTACTCCTTTTCCAGTTTGAAACGAGTCTGTTGTTCCATGTCAAATTCTGACTGTTGCTTCCTGGCTTGCATACAGATTTCTCAAGAGGCGGGTCAGGTGGTCTGGTATTCCCATCTATTTCAGAATTTTCCACAGTTTCCTGTGATCCACACAGTCAAAGGCTTTACCTTACATCATTTAAAGAAGGAGAATTGGATAGTAATGATATTATATCTTACTAGAAAAAAAGTCAAGGTAAAATTTAAAGGAACAAGGTGGATCTCTATTGCTTGCCTAATATAAGGAGAAGTAGTGAATCAGGTCTGTATTTGGCTACAAGAACAAGTAAGCTTGGAGTTTTCCTTGTGACTCAGGTAGTAAAGAATCTGTCTGCATTGCAAGAGACCTGGGTTTGATCTCTGGGTTGATAAGACCCCCTGGAGAAGGGAATGGAAACCCATCCCAGTATTCCAGCCTGGAAAGTCCCATGGACAGACGAACCTGGTGGGGTACAGTCCATGGAGTCGCAAAGGGTCAGACACTACTGAGTGACTAACTCTTTAACCGTTTCACTTTTTCGCAAGTAAACTTGACTACTATGGCTTAAATGTTTAATTTTTTCTCACAAAATAGGATATCTGGATGTTGACAGCTCATATTAGTACTTCTTGATAATTGTTTCAGAGGTGCATATTATTTTCATCTGTGTGTTCTCCATGTGTTGTATTTTGTTCTCATAATTATTACCTGTGTGCCAAGTTGCTTCAGTCATGTCCAGCTCTTTGCGACTCTATGAGCCATTGCTACTCTGTCCATGGAATTCTCCAGGCATGAGAACTAGAATACGCTGCCGTTTCCTCCTCCATGGAATCTTCATGACCCATGGATCGAACCTGTGTCTCTTACATCTCCTGCATTGGCAGGCAGACTCTTTACCACCAGTGCCAACTGGGAAGACCATAGTTATTACATTATAATCCCCAAATGGCTGCTGGACCTCAAAGCATTTTTATCCACGTTTTAGGCACGGATGAAGGGGAAAAACAATGGTGAAAGGGAGAAAGAGAGAGAGATACATCAGCTGAGAGTGTCCCTTTTACTGGGAAAACAATCTTTCTGGAAACCTTACCCAGGAGTTTTCTTTAGATTTTATTGGTTAGAACTATGCCATGTTTTACTTTTAGCTGCAATAGAAAGCTCTGTATTAGGGAAGTTAAGAGAAGAGATGATTGGGATGATATTTAGTGAGTGTACTGAACAGATTAACTTTCACCCTTGATACCAAGCAAAGTTATATACTAAAGAAGAAACATTACTGAACCTAAATTCAAATCTTCTAACTATCACTTATATAAATAAATACTCAATATAACTTTTTATCCAACAATAAATGTCTATTATTTGTCCTTTCTCAATAACTAACTTGATTCGGAAATTAAAATAATTAATATATTACCAGAGTAAGTTAGAAAATTTGACTCGATGTCAAATGATAATCACAATTATTACTAGGTACCTAAAATATGCCAGATATTTTAAATTATTAAATAAATAAAATTATTAAAATAAGAACTTAAGGGGGGTATTTATATATCTAGTTGTGATATGAAGAAAATTGATCTAGAGAAGTTAAATAACTTGCCTAACACCCACAGCTTAAAGAAGTGAACTTTGGATTTCAACCTAGTGCTGACTCAGAGCTAACAGCTGACTTCCATATCAATTTTATTGAGTAATGAACACTACAAATTAGTGATACATTTAACACAATTTGATTGCATAAAGATTATTTTGTTTCAGACCATCACCTATACTTAGACCCAGTTCTGAATTGGACCTTTTAAAATTTCTATCTCCCATTTAAGCTGTATGTTTTATATCTTTATCCTCTTATATAGAGAGATGTCATTTTACTCTACCTTAAAATCATGTATTAGTAAAGATCAATAAGAAACATGGAGTTTACATTTAATTTGATTGGCACCCCACTCCAGTACTCTTGCCTGGAAAATCCCATGGGCGGAGGAGCCTGGTGGGCTGCAGTCCATGGATCGCTAAGAGTCGGACACGACTGAGAGACTTCACTTTCACTTTTCACTTTCATGCATTGGAGAAGGAAATGGCAACTCACTCCAGTGTTCTTGCCTGGAGAATCCCAGGGACGGTGGGCTGCTGTCTTTGGGGTCACACAGAGTCGGACACGACTGAAGCGATGCAGCAGCAGCAGCAAAGACTCAAGTTAGAAGAATAGCACTTCTGTGAAAGAATTTCAGAGATCCTATGACACAAGGAAAGGGTTTTTACTTGTTTTATTCTTAGCTGCAGAAGAATGCTGTAATTTCCTCTTGTCAAATGGGTATAATTCCATTAATATGACAAGGACTTAACCCAAACTGGGAATACTGGGAATCAATATCCTTTTTTTTTGCTTAGGCCAAAAACTTTGCATTAATCTTTGACTTTTTTTTTTCACATCTTGTATTTGATCTGCCAACAAATCTTAACTCTATTTTCCAAATATATTAAAACTCAATCATTTATCTCGACTATCCACTGCTTCCATCCTGTTCCAAGTTACTGCTTTCTCTATCTGAATTGCTGCAGTAGCCTCTTAAATGACTTTCCTGTTTTTTACCCTTGACCCTCACCCTTCTGTCCTCAAAAGAGAAACTAGAAGGATCTAGTTAAAATGGAAATGAGACCATGTCACTCCTCTGCTTTCAACCTTCAGCAGCCCCATCCCAAGCACTATAAAAACCAATCTTTCCAGCCTGAAAAGCCCTGTGTAATCTAGCCCACAGTGCTTCTTTGATCTTACATTCTCCCTTTCTTTCCTTCTCTTTGCTTTAGCTGTAAGGGCTGCTTTCAACGTCTTAAACTAGTCAGCTATTGTCCCATCTCAGGGCCTTTGCATTGCTTTTCCTGCTATCTGGGCTGTTCTTTCCCAGGTATTGGCATTTCTAACTCTGTTATTTCTTTTAGGTCCTTACTCAAAATCCATGTCTATCAGTAGGCTTTTCATGAGAGATGGGAATACCAGACCACCTGACCTGCCTCTTGAGAAATCTGTATGCAGGTCAGGAAGCAACAGTTAGAACTGGACATGGAACAACAGACTGGTTCCAAATAGGAAAAGGAGTACGTCAAGGCTGTATATTGTCATGATCATGGCATCCAGTCCCATCACTTCATGGGAAATAGATGGGGAAACAGTGGAAACAGTGTCAGACTTTATTTTTTTGGGCTCCAAAATCACTGCAGATGGTGATTGCAGCCATGAAATTACAAGACGCTTACTTCTTGGAAGAAAAGTTATGACCAACCTAGATAGCATATTGAAAAGCAGAGACATTACTTTGCCAACAAAGGTCTGTCTAGTCAAGGCTATGGTTTTCCCTGTGGTCATGTATGGATGTGAGAGGTGGACTGTGAAGAAGGCTGAGCGCCGAAGAATTGATGCTTTTGAAGTGTGGTGTTGGAGAAGACTCTTGAGAGTCCCTTGGACTGCAAGGAGATCCAACCAGTCCATTCTGAAGGAGACAGCCCTGGGATTTCTTTGGAAGGAATGATGCTCAAGCTGAAGCTCCAGTACTTTGGCCACCTCATGCCAAGAGTTGACTCACTGGAAAAGACTCTGATGCTGGGAGGGATTGGGGGCAGGAGGAGAAGGGGACAACATGGGATGAGATGGCTGGATGGCATCACTGACTCCACGGGCATAGGTCTGTGTGAACTCTGGGAGTTGGTGATGGACAGGGAGGCCTGGCGTGCTGCGATTCATGGGCTCGCAGAGTCGGGCATGACTGAGCGACTGAACTGAACTGATTAAAAATTTCAATACTCTTCCTTTAATTTTATGTTTACTTTGTACCTTTGGTACAACATCAAACATTCTATCTCATGTTGAAAAGCAGACATTTTAATCTGTTTGTCTTCTACTTAGTCCAAGTTCTTAGAACCTTCTAAGAACATAAAAGATTCCCAATAAATATTTGTTGATAGAATGAACAAAAAAGTGAATGAATGAATGTGCAAGTCAATAAAAAATCAGTCTATTAGTATTTAAGTTTTTCTCAGCTTGTTAGTTAAAATCTCTGTGGCTATTAAACCATTTACATGATTTAAAAAATTTTGTTGCATCTGTTATATGTCAATATCAATATTAACTGTCTAGAGAGGATGTAGTATATTATTTTAGATCCTTGATCCTGAGATTTCATTTTGACTTTGAAATCTTTCAGTTAGTGAAACTGGAAGGATGTTTTAGAACTTTTATATGACTTTTGAAAACTCTGCCATGGATTACATTTCTGCTTTTTTTTTTTTTCAAGATTTATTTTAGCTTGTTAAAATATTTTGTGTTAATTATTTTATACTTTCATTTTTATTATGCAAAATTATTCAGAATAAAACATGCATATTCTAAAAAAAAAGGGTAACATGCGGACAGTGTTGCAAAACTCCAGGTGGGAGCTGTGACTGTCATGTAAAAATGACATATGTAAAAGTTATAAAATATACAACTGAAGTGTTTGAAGGAGAAAGGTGTCATTTGGGGGAGATTATTCTCAAAGTCAAAAGGAAAAAAATGGGAAGGGATCCCACCTGTTTCTTCTAGAGGTTCTCATTGCATTGCCATGTTTAACGGCAATTTATGTGCTGTATTACAAACAATTTAAATTTTTTTAAAAAAGGCAAGCGCTTACCTTCTGGAAAATAGACCAGTTATAAAAATGATGCACAGTTGCAGAGTTAAATCTGTTCATTTTATCATTAGAACCACTTAAGTTCACAAACAGTGATATGGGGAGACACATAAAAGAAGTCCTTCTTTTGATTTGCCTGACATATGTGAAAAAATCTTTAAAAATATATACATTTATTCTTTTTCAAGATAAAATTAATCACTAGTAAAAATGCACACATTTTAAGTGTACAATTTCATGACTTTTGACAAATGCACACAGCCACCCATGTGAAGAACAGACATTGCCGTCATCCCAGAAAATATCTTCAAGTCTTTCCCCTATGAATCTTCTCCTTTATCCAGAGACAAACACTTTTTGATTTTTAAAGCTGTTTATTTAGTTTTATATAATATTGTCCTTCGTGTTAATGGAACTGTGTTTTATTTTCAGTTTATTCTGCTAAGTGTAACGTTTGTTAGACTTATTCATGTTGTGTCTATCAATATATTTTTTACTGCCAAATAATACTCCACTGCATAAACGTACTAAAATTTGTCCATTCCCTTCTTGATGGAATTTGAGTTTCCAGTTTTTGCTACTTATGAGTAAAGCTTAGTGAATATGTGTTTTTATTTTTTGGCAAAAGTCTAGGGATAGAATTTCTAAAACAGAGAACAAGGCATATTTATAATTTTATAAGAAAGTGTCAAAACTTTCTCCAAAATTGAGGTATTATTTTACACTTCAAACTATCTATTTATTATTGTTTTTAAAACGATATAGACTTGTGCAGTTTTTTAACAGAAGAAGATCATTTGGGGAGCTTAGATTAGGTGCCAGTGTCATACTTTACATACATTAAGTGGTGTCTGAATACCTACAGTATTTTTTTTCTCTGAGAAAGAAAATTGCAATGTTTCTGATTTTCTGATGATCAGCTACGAAACAGAATGTTTTAAAAGTCTTTATATCAAAAGAGTAGCTTAATAAGTAAGCTACTTATTAAGTAATAAAACCACCCACTTAATAAATAAGAGGACTTCCCTGGTGGCTCAGAGGTTAAAGCGTCTGCCTCCAATGAGGGAGACCCAGGTTCGATCCCTGGGTCGGGAAGATCCCCTGGAGAAGGAAATGGCAATCGACTCCAGTATTCTTGCTTGGAGAATCTCATGGACTGAGGAGCCTGGTGGGCTGCAGTCCATGGGGTCACAAAGAGTCGGACACGACTGAGTGACTTTACTTACTTACTTACTTAATAAATAAGAAGATAAGAAAGTTCTAGGGGCTTCCCTGGTGGCTCAGTGATAAAGAATCCACTTGCCAATGCAAAGGACAGTTTCCATCCTTGGTTAGGGAAGATCCCACAGTGCCTCAGGACAGCTAAACCCGAGCACCACAGCTACTGAACCAGTGCTCTAGAGCCCCTGCTCCACAACAGGAGAAACCACCGGAAGGAGAAACCCACACACTGGAGCTGGAGAATAACCCTTGCTCTCCACAACTGGAGAAGGCCTGTGTGCAGCACCAAAGATCCAGAGCAACCAAAAATAAATAAATAAATCTTTTAAAACGTGTTTAAAAATAAATAAAAATACAACTTCCCTGGAAAAAGAAAGAAAGTTATAAACTATGGCTATCATAGAAATTAGTAATTCTGCTTATAATTTGAGCTCACCATTTTAATTTTTCCCCCAATTTGTGTGTGTGTGTCTAAATAGATCTATATAACAGTCTTTATTATTTGTGCTTCTAGGCACTTCTCTAAATTTATTACAGGCTGGATATCACATCCAGTCCCTGAATAAACAAAACTCTTCTCCAGTAGGATGCAAGCAGCAGTCTTAAAAACATTTAAATTACTTATATGTAAAAAAAAAAACCTTAAATAATCTGCTTATCCCCCTTGTGCAGGGGCTAGCTCATCTTCTCTGTACTGTTTCAGTTTTAGTATATGTGCTCCCTACTAAACTTTTAAAATTCATCAAGCCCAAAATATATTGTGACAAACCATCTTTAATTTTTCCTACCCACATTTTATAGATTTTAATATTATAAGTTTTTCACTTATCAAAATTTTGTTTTTTTAAGAGTTTTATTTAACATCTTAAAGAGCATAAAAATTTCTGAAACCCCTCTACCTCTTTGAAAAAGGGAGTTATATTTTGAAAGAAGTTTAAAAGGAGCTCCATTCTGGAAGAACTTAAAATCAGTTCTGAATTTACTGTCTAGAATACCAGGCAAAAATCCATCATCCTCAACCTTTACAGTAGGTTGTGAAGCTAACAGTAAGCTTCCTAAAATGCATGTACTTTCACAATCCTATTCTTACTGAAAATGTTTTTCCTCAGAAACATACTTGTATTTGAGAAAAAAACAACTACAGGGAAAAAATTTTTGAGAGGAAGTTGAAAACAGGTACCATGGAAAATATTATTATTGATTTTCTTTTTTATAAATGTGTTTGGCAGTGAATGTGAACTGAGCTGTCCAGTGTAAGCATCCAGAAAATTTTCCCCCATTGGTAATATAGTAGAGTTCTCTTTCAGTAAACATTTGCTTTCGAAAATCATAAAACGTCAGTTTTGGCCAACTGCATCAGTCCTTATTCTGCCATCTGTAAAAAATTTAGTCTTTGCCTTTTTGAATGACCCTTTAAAAATATACAAGACCTAATTCTATCCTTTACTCTCATAAAACTTCCATTGGACTCCAGCGGGAACATTTTAAAGTTAAGTTCTGAGGAATAAGGACATTTCATAATGCCTTCTTGTGAGAACTTCCCCGGCAGAACTTGGCCAACTCATTCCTCCTGTGAGCGTTCTATGATATTACAAATTTTAGAGCTTCAAAATAGACTCCATCCTATAAAGCAATCATGCTTGTTGCAAATGGATATGCAGGCACATACATCCACACACGCACATATGTATACATATTTATTATTTCAATGTGACCATAAAATTCTAATGTGATGAACATCCAAAGTGGTTGATTCTTGGTACATTGAGGAGCTACCCAACTTTGTCTGTCGTTCGTTGATCAGTAGGTAGGTTTGTTCTTGCTACATTACCTGTGCTTTTCTAGTGCGTACTCTTGCCTGGAAAATCCCATGGATGGAGGAGCCTGGTAGGCTGTAGTCTATGGGGTCGTGAAGAGTCGGAGAGGACTGAGCGACTTCACTTTCACTTTTCACTTTCATGCATTTGGAGGAGGAAATGGCAACCCACTCCAGTATTCTTGCCTGGAGAATCCCAGGGACAGGGGAGCCTGGTGGACTGCCATCTATGGGATCACACAGAGTTGGACACGACTGAAGCGATGTAGCAGCAGCAGCAGCATTGTAAAAACAAACAAACAAAAAATATTTTATGGATAGTTAGTGTGTGCCAGAGCTAACTTAAAATTCTACATACATTATTTCATTTACTTTTGTGAAGTAGAAATTATCATTCCTGATTCACTGTGGAGAAACAGGATGGCTAAAAGTCTACTGAGACTCAAACAGCAGAGCTAGTATCTCTGACTCCAAAGTCGTGGGTCTTAACTGCTCCGTACTTTGCATTATATTGCACTACTGTCCTTTATACACCCTTTTAAAACAAAGGGGAGGTCATTGTTTTGAGGGGCCTTGTTTACTTACCTGTCTCTCTAATGACGACTGACTAGCTTGAGACAGGGTTCTTGTCTTCTTTATCTTTATATTGCTAAAGCAAGATCCATAGGAATTTAATAAATACATCTTAAATTTAAAAGTTATCTTTCTGATTTAGATTTCACCCCTTTATGATAGAAAATATAATCCCCCAAATGTCATTCCCAAATCCCAGCATTCAGAAATAACTGAATAAATATTTGATAAATGAGTGAAATCCAAAAAAATATTAGAAACACTTATAGTCTACTTTTGCTTCTAATGCATTTGTATAACAATGGCACCCTCTTAAGTATTTAATTGCTTGATATAATTAAGCATGGTTAGGGCATGATGGTTGAAGACTATCATAAAGCTGGTAGATGAAAAAGAGGGAAAACAACAAATGTTTCAATGATAAAAGTGTTTTAATATCACAATATAAACTTCCTGAAGTAGTATTTTGTTTGAGAATATACATATTTGAGTAAATTCATTTGGAACTGTTAAACTGATCAGAGATATATCAATAGATGGATGGATAAAGAAGTTGTGCCATATATACAGACAAACACACTAGAATATTACTTGGCCATAAAAAATGAAAAATTGCCATTTGTGACAGCCTGGATGAACCTAGAGGGTATTATGTTAAGTGAAAGAAGATAGAGAAAGACAAATAGCATATGATCTCATATATATGTGGAATATAAAAAAAACAAAACAAAACAAAAAACAGACTCATAGATACAGAAAACAAACCAGTGATTGCCAGAGGGGAGGGAGCTAGGTGGATATATGGAATAGGTAAATGAGATTGAGATACAAACTTCCATCCTTAAATAAGTCACAGGAATGTAATGAACAGCACAGGAAATACAGTCAATAATATAGAAATTCAGTAGGTGGACAGATTGTAAGGAGGTCTATCACAGTGATCACTTTGTAATGTATAAAAAATTAAATCTCTATGTTGTATTCCTGAAACTAACGTGATATTGAATGTCAATTATGACTCAACAAAAATTACCTGAGATGAGAAATACATCTCAGGACTAACAAAGAAAAAAACAAAAAACTTTTTGTCTGTATGCTGCTTAAGTAGGACCTTATGTAAGTGCTGTAATTAAAAGCAGTTTATTGGTGAAAGTCTAGCCCCTAGTGGACAGGACTCTCTGGTACACACCCACATACCAGACTAGTCACGAACAGCATGAAGAGACACCTGCTTAAAGCTCAAGGGTTTCAGAATGAAATAGTCTTCAAGACTCTTGATGTTCATGTTTCGTTCTTTTATCTTTTATTCATAAAAGAGGCCAAAATTTTATATCTGGCTTATTAGCGCTTCATAGTTTTCAATGAATACTAAGACTTTTCAACTCCAGTCTCAACTATTTTTTTTCAAGCAGTGGTTTTCTTGGCTTCCTGGGGAGTGAAAGAATAAAATTTCTTTCCTTCCCTTCCTCCCCTTTTTCTGTTCTTTTCACTATTAATAGCCAACATTTAGGCAAAATCCCATGGATGGAGGAGCCTGGTAGGCTGCAGTCCATGGGGTCGCTGAGGGTCAGACAGGACTGAGCAACTTCACTTTCACTTTTCACTTTCCTGCATTGGAGAAGGAAATGGCAATGCACTCCAGTGTTCTTGCCTGGAGAATCCCAGGGACAGGGGAGCCTGGTGGGCTGCTGTCTGTGGGGTCGCACAGAGTCGGACACGACTGAAGGGACTTAGCAGCAGCAGTAGCAGCAGCAGTAGCAGTAGCAGTAGCAGCAGTAGGCAACATTCACTCTTTTCTTTGAGGATAGATTGAGGTTGCACTTATAACTTTATACCCAACACACACACACAGACACATACACATACATCATAAGTCATCTATTTCTTTTAAAATTAAAAATACTCTATAGTTACTTTTCTCTTTTATGAGTAAGTATGAAATGCGAAAAAAGAGAAGAATACAAAAATTAAACACTCAAATAAAATAGAGATGAACATACTTTTGTGAATGAAATAACACCTGATATATAGTATCCAGTCAGAAAGCTATGTTTCTTAAGCTTACAAAATGCTTTTCATTGTAACTCTTGTCACTAAACACACTCTATGATTCAGGGAAGCTATAATTAGATTTCTCTAATCATCCTGATGATCTTAGATGTTTGCTTAGTTTTAAAAACTAAACCCAGAAAGACTGAATTTATATTTTAAATATATATTTCAGTATAGCCAATTCTGCTTTGTGTGTTCCAGGGCTTATGGAAGAAATCAGTTAGCT
This sequence comes from Aepyceros melampus, assembly GCA_006408695.1. Taxonomy (NCBI): domain Eukaryota; kingdom Metazoa; phylum Chordata; class Mammalia; order Artiodactyla; family Bovidae; genus Aepyceros; species Aepyceros melampus. The sequence continues at coordinate 164,679 of SJXQ01012200.1, forward strand.
GTATAACAATCAGACCTTTTGTCAATGACACATAAAATATTAGAAATCTGATAAAATGGTAGCACTGTTTCATACATTTTAAGTGGTTAAGAAATACATAATGCTTCACCTTGAAATAAAACCTGATGTTTGCTTGTGGGTATCAGAAGGGTTGTAGCTTGCCAGTTACTGTGAAGTGGTAGAATGAGAATTATCTGAAATCAGATGGCAAGTTCTAATAACAGATGTGAATGGGTGTGGCTCATAACCCAGGCTGGTGAACTGAGGTAGCTGGCAGATGTTTGAGTGTGTTTATGTATTTCTGTGTAGTTTGGATCAACTGGGTGTGTTTTCTGCATTCATCCAGTGTGATTCATGGACAAAATGGTGGAGAAGCAAACATTAGATTTTCCTTGTCTTCAAATTGTCCCTACTATATCAAATGTATCAGAACAAATTCCCATTTTCCAAACAATAGCAGAGCTGACTGTATTCTTCTTGAAGACCTAAAATAGAAGAAAAATGACTCATTTGAAATGAGAACTATTTAATGTTTAAGAAATGGTATGAGTCTGTTATACAGAGTTAAGTAAATGGACATGTGGACTCAGTAGGAGGGAGGGTGGGATGAGCTGGAAGAGTAGCATTAACATATATACACCACCATGTGTGAAATAGATAGCTAATGGGAAGCTTCTGTATAGCCCAAGATTTCTGCTCGGTGCTCTGTGATGACCTAGAGGGGTCGGATCGGGTGGGCTGAGAGGGAGGCTCAAGAGGGAGGGGTATATGTGTACATATAGCTGATTCATGTTGCTATACAGCAGAAACTAACACAATATTGTAAAACAATTATACTCCAATAATAAAAAAGAATTTGTATGAAACATAGTTTATAAGTGGTTGTAGATTTTATTAGCTCCTGTGTAGGTACAAGTTTTGGATGCTTTCATCATTGGCACAATTAAATTCATTTATTCCATTCTGCTTTAAGTCATTTTGTGGGTTTGGTACCATGAGAGTTAAGCAGCCATGGTTTTTAGTTCTCTTGAGCTTATGCTTCCTAAAATTCAGCAGAAATCTATTGGGGAAAATGGACTGCAGACAGTCTTTAAATTTTAGTTGTTATAGAGGTAAAGATGGACATATAATTTAGATAATAAAGGGAAGGTGGATTTGTCTCTTTGGGGAGTTGGAATTAGTTTTATCAATGTTAAAATTTTAGGTGACTAAAAACAGAAATTTTAAATGGATTTCCAAGTTATAAAAATATAACTATCCATTATTCAGTGCACATGGTCAAAATAAAATGCCATAAAAGAACATTTTATTTTCTCCCCCATATTTATCTTAAGTTCTGAATTCAATAAATTGGTACCCAGATAGCTTCAAAGCCAAAACTCAGAATCATTCTTAATCTCCATCTATCTCTCATCTCCACCTTCACATCCTTCCCAAGCCTGGCAGCTCTACCTCTAAAATACAGTCAGAATCTGCCCATTTCCACTGTTAGAATCATCTCTCACCTGACTACAGTAGTCTTTCAGCAACTCTGTGTTCCTCTTTTTTCTCTTCTATAATCCATTCTCTGCCCAGATGCTAAGGTTACTATCTAGAATTGTAAATTAGACCATATCCTTTCTCATGCTAACCTTCCAATGGCTTCTCATCTCATTTATAATAAAGTCTAAGTTCAACCAGTGTCTACAAGGCTCTAAATAATCTTTAGAGCCTTAACCTGGCTCTTATTGTATCTTTGACATCATTTCCCATTTTTGGTTCCTGCCACACACAACTTCTGTGTAGCTGAAACCCTTGTGTTATAAGAAAATTCCATTAGCTACCTTATTTCACACATTGTAGTGTATATATGTTAATGCTACTCTTCCAGTTCATCCCACCCTCCCCTTCCCCCTCCTGTGTGGCCTTCTTTCTGCTCCTTGACACCAGCTCTTCCCTCTGCTGGAAAGTAGTCAACTTAGTTTTCACGGAACAATCTTCTTACTCAGAGCTCAGCTTCCCTACCATGACCTCGCCCCTGTATCCACCTACTGAATCACCCCATTTTATTTTCCACACCTCTATTACTTTATGTATTTTCTTGATCATTTTGTTTGTATATGTGTTTGTATTTTCTCTAGAGCTAATGTTGCATGGGAGGTTAGATAGTATCCATGGTATATCTTCTAATGCATGACACTTAGGTACTTAATATATACTTGTGAAATGAATAAATTGAGGTTGAAAAAATAGAAGGGGATTTTTTTTCCCTAAAAAAGAAGCAGTGTTTTGTGTTTTATAATGTAAATGATATCAGACTTTAAAAGGTAGTATTGAACCTATGTGGTTGCTTCAACCTAATTAATAAGAATTAGTGATGGTTAAGCACTCAGAGATGACTTATGTGTCCAACATACTCTCCTAACCTTTTTTTTTTTTTCATATATCAGCTCATTTAATTCTTACAATTACTCTTTTGAGGTAAGCATTATGAGCCCAAATCTAAAAGATGGGAAAATTGTGTTCCCAAGGTGGTGTAGGTGGTAGGATTGGGATCTGAACTTAGGCAGTTCTACGAGAAAGTCAGTTGGCTTAGCCACTGTGCTATCTCCATAGAAAGGGCTTCTGATCATGTAGTAAGTCATGCTTTCTTACTATGTAAGCTACTGCTTGGCACCTAGTACAGCCCAGAACGTCTAAGGTTTTTTTGTTTGTTTGTTTGTTTGAAGTATAAGAAGGCTAACTATCAGTTGAATATAAGAACTACTACACACAAACTATGACACACAAACACAATAGCAAAGAAAAGAGAGAAGATGATTTTACTGAACTCTTAAAAGAAACTTAAATATGAAGCAATATATTTATCAGCAATATATGGATTTTTTTTGGTAAATAACCAGTCAAACTTACCCCGGATCAGGCATTGGCTATCTTTTTTTTTTTTTTTTTTAACTGACTTATAGTTATTAGGAAAGACATCTGGAAAGTGGCTTGAAATTTGTTTTAGAACTCATGATGCCAACCTTACTAGAGGCTATCGGTGCAGAAACAAAACAAACAAGCAAGCAAAACCACTGTGACTTTCAGAAAGTACAGTAGAAGGAAAGTACTGGATAGAAACACATTTCTGATTAACAAAGGAATGCCAAAACCTGGGAAGGAACTAGAATCTACTGAGTCTACTAGTCAAAGCACAGTGCAAGGAATCAGAGGATAAAATTCTTGTCTTTCTCCTTCATCTTACAATAAGCCAACTGTATGTCTGAATCTCAGTTATGAAATATGTGAACAGTAATGTTTTATTACATTTAACAGCTTCCTGTGTGGAATAGGACAGTGGAGTAGGTATCCTCTTAGAGAATATTCTAACTTTCATGGACATGATGATAATATTTTGTGGCTCAGAAGCAAAGGAATGGAAAAACAGCTATGAGATTAATGTGAACAGAATTGGCAAAGGATATACGCAAACTCTTCAAGTGGGTGAAGCCTTGAGATGGAGAATTAATCTTTATTGGCAAGCACAATTTATGTATAAAAGCAATGGGAGAAACCCACTAACAACTTCTGGGGCTGTAGAATTATAAAACTGTGTACCAGGTGTTTTGTCTTGTTCTTTTAATTTCAAAATTTGAGATTGCAAAGAGACAATAAAGTGTGTTTTAATATATCTTCATTTCCTGCTTTGCTAGAGTTTTAGACCTAAGGAATTAAATTCATCATAAGATTTTAAATATTGAAAAATTTGACATTATTTTACACTGGTTTCATATTAACAAATGAATTATTATCCCCACTGAATGGAAATGTGGAGCTAAACTACTCTGCATATAATGGAAGGGAATACATAAAAATTTTCCTGGTATGTTGAGGAGATGGCACTTTGAGAGTTTAAAATGTGGAATAGAGGGAAATATCCAACTTTGGCATATAGCCAAGGAGCTTCTAAAAATAGTAATTAATGAATTCATTTTTAAATTATTCCCCAATCTACACTTTTCTATGATCTTTTCCTATTTTACCTAAAATTTTAATAACATTTACAAACCAAATTCTGTTTTGAGGAGTAAAAGATAAGAACTCAAGTGGTATGGAAAGAAGATAGCAGCTACAGAAAGCATTCAGTTCAAGTCAGTTCAGTCCTTAGTCGTGTTCAACTCTTTGCAATGCCATGGACCACAGCACGCCAGGCTTCCCTGTCCATCACAACTCCCAGAGTTTACTCAAACTATATCCATGGAGTCAGTAATGCCATCCAACCATGTCATCCTCTGTCACCCCCTTCTCCTCCTGCCCTCAATCTTTCCCAGGATCAGGGTCTTTTCAACTGAGTCAGCTCTTTGCATCAGGTGGCCAAAGTATTGGAGTTTCAGCTTTAGCATCAGTCCTTCCAATGAACACCTAGGACTGATCTCCATTAGGATGGACCGGTTGGATTTCCTTGCAGTCCAAGGGATTCTCAAGAGTCTTCTCCAAAACCACAGTCCAAAAGCATCAATTCTTTGGCACTCAGCTTTCTTTATAGTCCAACTCTCACATCCATACATGACTACTGGAAAGACCATAGCCTTGACTAGATAGATGGACCTTAGTCGGCAAAGTAATATCTCTGCTTTTGAATATGCTATCTACGTTGGTCATAACTTTTCTTCCAAGGAGTAAGCGCCTTTTAATTTCATGGCTGCAATCACCATCTGCAGTGATTTTGGAGTCCCCCCAAATAAAGTCTGACACTGTTTCTGTGGTTTCCCCATCTATTTCCCATGAAGTGATGGGACTGGATGCCATGATCTTAGTTTTCTGAATGTAGAACTTTAAGCCAACTTTTTCACGTTCCTCTTTCACTTTCATCAAGAGGCTCTTTAGTTCTTCACTTTCTGCCATAAGGGTGGTGTCATCTGCATATCTAAGGTTATTGATATTACTATCAGCAATCTTGATTCCAGCTTGTGCTTTCTCCAGCCCAGCATTTTTTATGATGGACTCTGCATGTAAGTTAAATAAGCAGGGTGACAATATACAGCCTTGTCATACTCCTTTCCTGATTTGGGGCCAGTCTGTTGTTCTATGTCCAGTTTTAACTGTTGCTTCCTGACCTGTATGCAGATTTCTCAAGAGGCGGGTCAGGTGATCTGGTATTCCCATCTCTTTCAGAATTTTCCACATTTTATTGTGATCCACACAGTCAAAGACGTTGACATAATCAATAAAACAGAAGTAGATGTTTTTCCTGGAACTCTCTTGCTTTTTGGGTGATCCAGCAGATGTTGGAAATTTGATCTTTGGTTCCTCTGCATTTTCTAAAACCAGCTTGAACATCTGGAAGTTCACGGTTCACTTATTGCTGAAGCCTGGCTTGGAGAATTTTGAGCATTACTTTACTAGCATGTGAGATGAGTGCAATTGTGCGGTAGTTGAGCATTCTTTGGCATTGCCTTTCTTTGGGATTGGAAAGAAAACTACCCTTTTCCAGTCCTGTGGCCACTGCTGAGCTTTCAAAATTTGCTGGCATATTGAGTGCAGCACTTTCACAGCATCATCTTTCAGGATTTGAAATAGCTCCACTGGAATTCCATCACCTCCACTAGCTTTGTTCATAGTGATGCTTCCTAAGGCCCACTTGACTTCATATTCCAGGATGTCTGGCTCTAGGTGAGTGATCATACCATTGTGATTATCTGGGTCTTGAAGATCTTTTTTGTACAGTTCTTCTGTGTATTCTTGCCACCTCTTCTTAATATCTTCTGCTTCTTTAGGTCCATACCATTTCTGTCCTTTATTGTGCCCATCTTTGCATGAAATGTTCCCTTGGTATCTCTAATTTTCTTGAAATGATCTCTAGCCTTTCCTGTTCTATTATTTTCCTCTATTTCTTTGCACTGATCCCCGAGGAAGCCTTTCTTATCTCTCCTTGCTATTCTTTGGAACTCTACATTCAAATATATCTTTCCTTCTCTCCTTTGCTTTTTGCTTCTCTTCTTTTCGGATTTCCCTGGTGGCTCAGCCAGTAAAGCGTCTGTCTACAATGTGGGAGACCTAGGTTTGAGCTCTGGGTTGGGAAGATCCCCTGGAGAAGGAAATGGCAATCCACTCCAGTACTATTGCCTGGAAAATCCCATGGACAGGGGAGCCTGGTAGGCTACAGTCTATGGGGTCGCAAAGAGTCGGACACGACTGAGTAACTTCACTTTCTCTTCTTTTCACAGCTATTTCTAAGGCCTCCTTAGACAGTCATTTTGTTTTGTAAATTCTTTTTTTAAATTTAAAATTTATTTATTTTAATTGGAGGCTAATTACTTTACAATATTGTATTGGTTTTGCTTTTTTGCTTTTCTTTCTCTTGGGGATGGTCTTGATCCCTGTTTCCTGTACAATGTCAGAACCTTCGTCCACAGTTCATCAAGCACTCTGTCTATCAGATCTAGTCCCTTAAATCTATTTGTCACTTCTACTGTATAATCATAAGGTATTTGATTTAGGTCATACCTGAATGGTCTAGTGGTTTTCCCCACTTTCTTCAATTTAAGTCTGAATTTGACAATTAGGAGTTCATGATCTGAGCCACAGTCAGCTCCCAGTCTTGATTTTGTGACTGTATAGAGCTTCTCCATCTTTGGCTGCAAAGAATAGAATCAATCTGATTTCGATGCTGGCCATCTGGTGATGTCCATGTGTAGAGTCTTCTCTTGTGTTGTTGGGAGAAGGTGTTTGCTATGATCAGTATGTTCTCTTGGCAAATCTCTATCAGCCTTTGCCTTGCTTCATTCTGTACTCCAAGGCCAAATTTGCCTGTTACTCCAGGTATTTCTTGACTTCCTAGTTTTGCATTTTATAGAAAGTGAGAAAGTAAGAAATGAGTATTGCTTAAGTCAGAGATGCTGAGGAGAGTCTATCTATGCCATTTAACCATGAAATATTTTGAGAGAGTTCTGGACTTCCTCCAGGACAAGGGATGATGGTGACTTAATCCTTTTTATTTAATTATGAAAGAAATTAGTTACTGCAAAGCTAAAAAGCTTGGGAGTATCCAGGCAGCAAACATTTTGGATTATATATGTGAATACTTGTATTATGGAATTTTTAGAAGACTTTGAGCCAAAGCATTACATAGCCACTAAAGAAAAGTGAATATGGAGAGATGTAAGATATGAGGAGGTATCTTGTCTGTATCTATTCACCCTACTTCTGGCAACAGTGATATGGGGATCTACTCCTTCACTACTTGGTCTATATAGTAGAGAATTACCATTTCTCCAAGGGTGAAATGTGTGATTATTTATAGAACTGAACCAATTAGTAATTTCTGTCCCCTGACTGCAGCTGATTAGAAACACAGGCACTGACCCAAACTGGCACCAAAGAGATGCAAGAAGATTTTCTGAGACACCCGAGAATATTCAGACTTTCCTCCTAAGCCTAAATCCTCCTGGTTGCATTTATATTCAGGATCCACTTGGGAAGTAAAGTAGTAGCAGCAGCTAGGACCCTGTTGCCACCATTTTACAGCATGTGGATCCCCACGAAGCCCTTGGTACTGCAGCTGCAACTAGGAAGAGTGATAGTGATACATCAACTGATTGGAACACAGAGAAAGGAGAACTAGAGTGAAGGAAGGGAGAAAAGAGTGGGGAAATTATATACCAGGCGCTGTGTCTAGGTCACAGGTACATTATTCCTTTTAATCCTCAAAGCAATTATTATTTGGCAGATAAGGTACATCATTGGAAGGACTGATATTGAAGATGAATACTTTGAAGCCAATACTTTGGCCACCTAATGTGAAGACCTGACCCATTAAAAAAGACCCTGATGCTGGGAAAGATTGAAGGCAGGAGAGAAGAGGATGACAGAGGACAAGGTGGTTGGTTGGACAGCATCACCGACTCAATGGACATGAGTTTGAGAAAGTTCTAGGAGATGGTGAAGGACAGGGAAGACTGGCATGCTGCAGTTTCTGGGGATCACGAAGAGCTGGACATAACTGAGCAACCGAACAGCAACAATAACAAGGTATGTAGGTCGTAGGAAGGCTGTGTAATTGCCTAGGTGAAGAAGTGAGACTTGAATGCTCTAATACTGTATCCTTTTCCAGGCTCTGTTCTTAACTGCCTTTGAAATTCTTTAGACAAAAAAAGGAGGAATTTGGGGGCTGGTGGGTTACAGGAATTTTATTTACAGGCTCAGAGAAAAGATAATTATATTCCTTGATTCTATGGGACTCTCTATCCTGCTCTCATTCCTCTACTTCCCTTTCCTTACTGCTGTATTATAGAAAATATGAGTTGTATCTATTTACATTTTGATTGTTGATATGGAATCCTTATTTTTCTCTTTAAAGTCAAGGAGATAGGTTTTTGGCCAATGGCAAAAAGAATTTTAAAATTCTAAGACCTACAATTCAGCTACTGTTCTTTACCTATTCTCATTGGCTCTTTATCTATTTGACTTTAATTTATCTCTAACAGAGGAATGTATAAACTGTCTGAGTTACTGAACATTCTGAGTTATCAGTGTATTTATTCGTGTGGTTTATCTGTAGTAGAAGAGCTACTTTTAACCTGGAGAGATGATGATGCTACTGAACCAGATTTGTTTGACCCACACGTAGCAAGCCAAAAGTCGAAACCCCAAAGTTTGCAGCAGAGAAATGGTTTATTAATGAAGTGAGAAGATGGGAAAACAAATCTCAAATCCATTCCTTGAACTCAGAGAGCTCAGAATATCTATGGGATAAAGAAAGAAGGTGGTCTGGGTGTGGGGAAAATAGGGAGAGGTAATTGGAGATAATAAAAAGGTGAGGTAATTGTCATTCTGCGGATGTCATTCTATCATCATCAACTAAACCACAGGCTTTTGCATGGGACATGTATTCAGAAAACAATGACATTAGCATATTCTAAGGGTAGAATTTTTGCTCTTCTGATATCAAAAGGTCAGATCAGACACTTGCACATGTCCAGTTGGTCTGTGATCTCAACCAGTCTTAACCAGCTTGAGCTAGATAATAGCTGACTCCAAGTTCCTGATAAACAGTCTGGGCAAACATCTCATTTTTTAGGTTATGTGACACTTGGAAAACAGGCTGTGCATGCCTAGTCACTCAGTTGTGTCTGACTCTTTGTGACACTATGGACTGTTAGTCTGCCAGGGTCCTCTGTCCATGGGATTTTCCAGGCAAGAATACTAGAGTGGTTTACCATGCTCTCATCCAGGGGATCTTTCCAACTCAGGAATTGAACCCAGGTCTCCTGCATTGCAGGTGGATTTTTTACTGTCTGAGCCTTGATCAGTGAAGGCAGGTTACAGTTTGAGTGAGTATGCTTTAATGGATCTAACTGATGACTGGCCTTCCCAGATGGTGCAGTTGGTAAACAATCTGCCTGCCAATGCAGGAAACACAAGAGATGTGGGTTTGATCCCCGAGTCAGGAAGATCCCCCAGAGGAGGAAATGGCAATCCACTCCAATATTCTTGCCTGGAAAATTCCATGTACTGAGGAACCTGGCAGACTACAGTCCATGGGATCAAAAGAGCTGGACACAACTGAGCGTTCAGGCACGCACACACACACACACAACTGATGACCACTTTCAGTTTTAGTGAGAACATTAATATTGTGAAAATATGCATTCTTGCACCAGAAAATTTAAGCATTGTTTTTATCTAAATGGACAAAGTGAATTACTGCATATAGCAAAAACAATGGAGACAGTGAGCTCTGGGTCCCTTTCTTTGATTAACACTGTAAAAGTTTCAAATTTTATTTCTGTGTTTAAAAAATGGCCATGAAAAGGTGGTTTCTAGCAACAGATATAAATTCCAATGCCTGCGTAACTGCTGATTTCTGGTCATAGAGGGAAAAAAGAAGATGCTATCTTTAACATATGGAACTAATGTCAGGAAAAACTCTTATTGTCTAAAAATGTAATGATGCACTTGAGAGCACATCCCTGTCCTCTCCTCCTAATACAGTGAACAGCAGAGATTTACAGGGGCATTTATACAAGGCTTTTCTTTCATTGCTCCATTTTCTGGGTGATTTTTGGATTTCTTTAATCCAGCAATCATCCTAGTGCTCATTATCAATTCTGACTGAATCGGCATTACCTGGATTGAATGGCATGTTAATGACTAAGATTGAACACTACTGTTAAAATATAGTTTTTTGGACTTTTCGGATGATCCAGTGGTTAAGAACACACCTTGTAATGCAAAGGACACCAGTTCGATCCCTGGTCCAGGAAGATCCCACATGCCATGTGCCACAACTACTGAGCCTGACTCTAGAACCCATGCCTCGCAACAAGAGAAGCCACTGCAGTGAAAAGACCATACGCTCAACTAGAGAGCAGCCCTCACTCACTGCAGCTAGAGAAAGCCTGCAGGTAGCAACAAAGACCCACCTCAGCCAAAATAAATAAATCTTAAAAATATATATATAGTTCTTTTCCAGAGGAGAGAGGGTACTTCCCTGAGAGCAATCATGACTGAAGGGGCAAGAGAAAGCCAAAGTCAATGTATCCCTATTGGGAAAGCAGAATTAAAATAAATAAATATCTCCCAAACATATCATGTTCTTATTTTAAATCCATGAGGAGAGCTTAAAAAAAGAATTACATGGGCCCCAAGGGACATTGTCTGGTCGCACCTTGTAATTTTAAATTGAAAATTGCTTGGTGTATATGGAGTAATCTCCATATTCAGAGAGCCTGGGCCTGTTATTTACATTAGCTGGATCCAGCATAAGAGACAGCCAGGGAAATTCTCTTTGAAAGAAGTCCAGAAACTAGTTGAGTGACTGCTACATAACTGTTAAGCAAGAAAATACCCAGGTCAGAAAGGGTGGGAGAGGTGGGAGTGTATCTCAGTACACTCTCTCCATAACCGTGAGCCTCCTCCTCATGATCAGGAGGTAACTCTTGACTTCAAGCTTTGCCCTGAGAAGTAAAAAGTTTGGGCCCCACATCTAATGTCCCACTTTTAAGACTCACACCTGAGGGGTGGGCCCTCCAAACACCTTTGAAAGACAACAAAGCTTATGTTCATATAGCAAAGAAACAACTCAATAGGCTTTAGAAGATTCACCATGGTTATCACACCAAGGCTGAGTACAGAGGGAACAGGCAAAAAATGCCCATCTCTCAGGCTTTTCCTGAAAGTAGTATGTTTGCACACATTAAAAGCTTCTGCTTGAGGGTTAAGTTTCTAAATTAGCGTATATCTAGTGGCTGACTGCCATCCTCCCCAAAGGCTGAGGAGGGTAGCAGACACCTCCTCTTCCTTGTCCCTTTAACCCACTTCCAATCACTAGTATCTCCTTGATAGGGGCTTGTATATATGCCTGTGCCCCAGCTTTAGTGTTGTTGCCTCCGGGACAGGTCCACAGATCAGGTTCTGATATTCAAGACGACTTGCATTCACAAGTACCATAGGACTATAGCAAATAAAGAAATCATTCTCAATTAGCTGTCCTCTCAGAGCTCAACATAGAGTGAGCAGGCAAAAGGTGCCCACTTCTCAGTCTTCCACTGAAAAGTGTTTATATACATATTTTAATAATCATTTATTTAAGTCATTTGAGCTGGTTTGATGGTTTTTCTGCCAGAAGGAGACTGCTGTAGCATTTATTATTCTGCACCTTCCTTTATAACTGAACAATATCTTAAAGATATTTCTAGGTCATTATCTATAGGTTATCTCATTTTTAAATTTTAAAGAGGATTTCATAGTACTGAAGTTTCATAGTCATTTGATTATTTCTTTCTGATAATAAGTTGTTTATATCCATAGTATTGCAGTGAGCATCATCAAGGTGAATTCAGTAGTATTTCTATAAAATGGACAACTAGAAATATAATTCTTAAAGAGTATATGTATGGATACTCTTTATATACATATTTAAGAGATACTTTCAAATTACACTCAAATGTCAGCTCCAAGTTACACTCCCATCTGAAGTTTGTGTGTTTATCCATACCCTCCATAACACTGGATATCACCATTTGCCAACTTTTTCCAATCCAATGTGGAAAAAAATAAAATCAGTGTTTTAATTTGTATTTCCTTGATGATCTGATGTTATGCCAGTGAGGTTTAATATATTTTCATATGTAGTATTTTTATTTTTTTAAATTAATTTTTATTGGAGTATAGAGTGAAAAAGTTGGCTTAAAGCTCAACATTCAGAAAATGAATATAATGGCATCCAGTCCCATCACTTCATGGGAAATAGATGGGGAAACAGTGGAAACAGTGTCAGACTTTATTTTTCTGGGCTCCAAATTCACTGCAATGGTGACTGCAGCCATGAAATTAAAAGACACTTACTCCTTGGAAGAAAAGTTATGACCAACCTAGATAGCATATTCAAAAGCAGAGATATACTTTGCCGACTAAGGTCCGTCTAGTCAAGGCTATGGTTTTTCCAGTGGTCATGCATAGATGTGAGAGTTGGACATTAAAGAAGGCTGAGCACCGAAGAATTGATGCTTTTGAACTGTGGTGTTGGAGAAGACTCTTGAGAGTCCCTTAGACTGCAAGGAGATCCAACCAGTCCATTCTGAAGGAGATCAGCCCTGGGATTTCTTTGGAAGGAATGATGCTGAAGCTGAAGTTCCAGTACTTTGGCCACCTCATGCGAAGAGTTGACTCATTGGAAAAGACCCTGATGCTGGGAGGGATTGGGGGCAGAAGGAGAAGGGGACGACTGAGGATGAGATGGCTGGATGGCGTCACTGACTCCATGGGCGTGGGTCTGAGTAAACTCCGGGAGTTGGTGATGGACAGGGAGGCCTGGCGTGCTGCGATTCATGGGGTCGCAAGGAGTCGGACACGACTGAGTTGCTTTACAATGTTGTGTTATTTTCTACTGTACAGCAAAGTGAATCAGCTGTATGTATACATATATCCTCCCCCCACCTTTTTGGATCTCCTTCCCTTTAGTACACCACAGAGCACTGAGTAGAGTTTCCTGTACTATATAATAGGTTCTCATTAGTGATCTATTTTATACATCAGTTCAGTTCAGTTCAGTCGCTCAGTTGTGTCCGACTCTTTGCGACCTCATGAATTGCAGCATATCAGGCCGCCCTGTCCATCACCCACTCCCAGAGTTCACTCAAACTCACATCCATCAAGTCGATTATACTATCCAGCCATCTCATCCTCTGTTGTCCCATTCTCCTCTTGCCCCCAATCCCTCCCAGAATCAGAGTCTTTTCCAATGAGTCAACTCTTCACATGAGGTGGTCAGAGTACTGGAGTTTCAGCTTTAGCATCATTCCTTCCAAAGAACACCCAGGACTGATCTCCTTTAGAATGGACTGGTTGGATCTCCCTGCAGTCCAAGGGACTCTCAAGAGTCTTATCCAACAACCACAGTTCAAAAGCATCAATTCTTTGGCGTCAGCTTTCTTCACAGTCCAACTCTCACATCCATACATGACCACTGGGAAAACCATAGCCTTGACTAGACGGACCTTAGTCGGCAAAGTAATGTCTCTGCTTTTGAATATGCTATCTAGGTTGGTCATAGTTTTTCTTCCAAGGAGTAAGTGTCTTTTAATTTCATGGCTGCAATCGCCATCTGCAGTGATTTTGGAGCCCCTCAAAATAAAGTCTGACACTGTTTCCACTGGACATGGAACAACAGACTGGTTCCAAAAAGGAAAAGGAGTACATCAAGGCTGTATATTGTCACCCTGCTTATTTAACTTATGTGCAGAGTACATCACGAGAAACGCTGGGCTGGAAGAAGCACAAGATGGAATCGAGATTTCCAGGAGAAATATCAATAACTTCAAATATACAGAGATTCCTCATCTATTTCCCATGAAGAGATGGGACCAGATGCCATGATCTTAGTTTTCTGAATGTTGAGCTTTAAGCCAACTTTTTCACTCTCCTCTTTCACTTTTCATCAAGAGGCTTTTTAGTTCCTCTTCACTTTCTGCCATAAGAGTGGTGTCATCTGCATATATGAGGTTATTGATATTTCTCCCAGCAATCTTGATTCCAGCTTGTGCTTCTTCCAGGCCAGCGTTTCTCATGATGTACTCTGCATATAAGTTAAATAAGCAGGGTGACAATATACAGCCTTGACGTACTCCTTTTCCTACTTGGAACCCGTCTGTTGTTCCACGTGCAGTTCTAACTGTTGCTTCCTGACCTGCATATAGGTTTCTCAAGAAGCAGGTCAGGTGGTCTGGTATTCCCATCTCTTTCAGAATTTTCCACAGTTTCTTGTGATCCACACAGTCAAAGGTTTTGGCATAGTTAATAAAGCAGAAATAGATGTTTCTCTGGGACTCTCTTGTTTTTTCAATGATCCAGCGGATATTAGCAATTTGATCTCTGGTTCCTCTGCCTTTTCTAAAACCAGCTTGAACATCAGGGAGTTCATGGTTCACGTATTGCTGAAGCCTGGCTGGAGAATTTGAGCATTAGTTTATTAGTGTGTGAGATGAGTGCAATTGTGCGGTAGTTTGAGCATTCTTTGGCATTGCCATAGTTGTGTATATATATATGTATAAAATAGATGACTAATGAGAACCTACTGCATAGCACAGTAATGTATGTATTGGAGAAGGAAAGGGCAACCCCTTATAGTATTCTTGCCTGCAGAATCCCATGGTCAGAGGAGCCTGGTGGGCTACAGTCCATGGCGTTGCAAAGAGTCAGTCATGACTGAAGCAACTTAGTAGCAGTAGTGTATATATGTCAGTTTCAGTTTCCCTATTCATCCACCCCCTTTCCTTCCTCCTATCCATACTTTTGTTTTCTGCATCTGTGTCTCTATTTCTACTTTGCAAGTATTTATGATTCTTTTTCTCTGAATTGCTGTTTATATTCTTTATTTTAGTTTTTTTTCTCCCAAATTGCCATTTCTTAATGACTTTAATGGAGTTTGGATATATTTTGTATTTTGAGACTTCATCAGTTTGTAAATACTTGTGAATTAATTTGAAAATAATTGACAATATAACCTAGGAATTTAGCTTATTTATTTGTAAATGTTCCTTATATATTCTTCATGTGACCTGTACTTAAAATTGTTTATTGCAGTAGACTAAATAATGTCCTCCTTTCCCAAAGATGTCCACATCTTAATCACTGAAAGCTATAAATATATTAATTTACATGGTATAAAGGATTATGAGGTATGCCCTAATGTAAACACAAGAATCCTTAAAAATAGACACAGAAGACTCATCAGAACCAGAGATATAAGGACAGAAGCAGGGATCAGTGATGTGGAACCATGAGATGCAAGGAATATAGTCAGCCTCTAGAAGCTAGAAAATTCAAGGAATAAATTCTCTCCTGGGAGCCTCCAGAAAGCTTCCAAAACTTCCACAGTGGTTAGTTTACTCACAATCTCATCAGAAAGTGAGCTGGAATAGCTAAGAAGGATGGTTGACAGATTATCCTTTTCATGTGATTATTAACACTTTCTTTGTAGTGAGAGTTTTTTAGTGAGTATTTGTATTGCATAAAAAATATCTCAGGACTTGGACTGATTCCAAAAGATTCATCCATGTATTTCTTCTTCAATCTTCCTTTTCATCAGTCTTCCAATATCATTAATTTCAAATCTCTAATCATTCCAGTGGTCATGTATGGATATGAGAGTTGGACCGTGAAGAAAGCTGAGCGCCGAAGAATTGATGCTTTTGAACTGTGATGTTGGAGAAGACTCTTGAGAATCCCTTGGACTGCAAGGAGATCCAACCAATCCATTCTGAAGGAGATCAGCCCTGGGTGTTTTTTGGAAGGACTGATGCTAAAGCTGAAACTCCAGTACTTTGGCCACCTCATGCGAAGAGTTGACTCATTGGAAAAGACTCTGATGCTGGGAGTGGTTGGGGGCAGGAGGAGAAGGGGACGGCAGAGGATGAGATGGCTGGATGGCATCACTGACTTGATGGACCTGAGTTTGAGTGAACTCCGGGAGTTGGTGGTGGACAGGGAGGCCTGGCGTGCTGCAATTCATGGGGTCGCAAAGAGTCAGACACGACTGAGCGACTGAACTGAACTGAATCATTTGATAATGATTAGCCACTGCCCATGAAATGAGGCAGATTCTAACCAGAGGCACATTCTCCCTCTGGCAAAATGGATATGTGGCACTTGAAATTATGTTCATTTTAAGGCTATTCCTTCTTTACTATCCTTTAGAGACACTCCAAATAGGGCTTAATGCTACAGTAGTCTCCCGGTAGAAAAACCACCAAACCACACTCAAATGATTTTCTCTTAGCATACTGATCCAAGTGAATACATGGGCATGATTTGAGGTAGGGTGGCAGTACAGTAGACACAGACTCCCAGAGAGTATAAGCTACTTGCTTATGAAACTCATTTGTGCCTTTAGGATCTCCTTGGAATAGGTCCCATTTCTGTTTAATGATGGAATTGTGTTAGGTATTCTTGTTATGACTGGGTGGGTCCTATAAGTCAGTTTCACTATGGAAGTATAATTGCATAGTCATCCAGTATCCAGTGATCAAAATTCAGTATCCAGGAACCACTGGTAAGCCAAGAGTTATTTTTCAAGAGAAAAACATTGTGGGATAAAAAGGGCATAGCTTTGCTCCTAAAAAAGGATTGGCAAACTTTTTTTGTAAAGAGACAAATTGTAAATATTCTAGATTTTGTGGGCCATGTGGTCTCTGTCACAATTGCTCAACTTCTGCTATAGCACAAAAGCAGTCATGTATAGTATGTCAGTGAATGAATGTGGCTGTGTTCCCATAAAACTTTATTTACAAAAGCAGGCAGCAAGGTGAATTTGGCCTGCAGGCTGTAGTTTGCTGACCTCTGCTTTAGAAACTTGAGATGTGCGATTTTTCTACTAGGGGTTAGCACAGTACGCATAGAGCATCCTGTCTGCCCATAGCACTTCAAGCAATACTGTAGTTTACGGTGAATCAAATGGCTGAGCTACTTTCATTATGGATTGGACCACACAGATTGCTTTCTCTTACTTTGGGCCTCGTTCTAGGTGACAGCCTTTTTTTTTTTTTTTTTTAAGCCGACAGCCTTTAAGATCAGCTGGCAAAAGGCCACAGCTGCACATCAAGATTTGGTACTTTTGGCCTCCAAAATCTGATGAAGACAAGTGTTCTTTATCTCCTTGGTCAGTGTTCAAGATGTAGTGATTTCTGTTTCAGTTTTGGAAAGTTTCCCAACATGCTCCAAACTCCTGGATTCCCAGACATGTTACTGAATTACCAGGTCACATGATTTGCTACCATCTAGCCCTCACTGGTTTTACCAAGGCATCTAAGGAAGGTGTTACGCAGCACTCTCAGGTTCTTTAGAATGTTATTATTGTAGTGGACTTGTATATGTGATTGGATCATGAGAATATCATGATATCTACAGCTTCAGTTCAGTTCAGTCACTCAGTCATGTCCGACTGTTTGCAACCCCATGCCAGGCCTCCCTGACCATCACCAACTTCTGGAGTTCACTGAGACTTATGTCCATCAGTCAATGATGCCATCCAGTCATCTCATCCCATGTTGTCCCCTTCTCCTCCTGCCCCCAATCCCTCCCAGCATCAGAGTCTTTTCCAATGAGTCAACTCTTCCCATGAGGTGGCCAAAGTACTGGAGCTTCAGCTTTAGCATCATTCCTTCCAAAGAAATCCCAGGGCCGATCTCCTTCAGAATGGACTGGTTGGATCTCCTTGCAAGGGACTCTCAAAAGTCTTCTCCAATACCACAGTTCAAAAGCATCAGTTCTTCGGCGCTCAGCCTTCTTCACAATCCAACTCTCACATCCATACATGACTACTGGAAAGACCACAGCCTTGACTAGACGGACCTTAGTTGGCAAAGTAATATCTCTACTTTTGAATATGCTATTTAGGTTGGTCATAACTTTTCTTCCAAGGAGTAAGTGTCTTTTAATTTCATGGCTGCAATCACCATCTGCATTGATTTTGGAGCCCAGAAAAATAAAGTCTGACACTGTTTCCACTGTTTCCCCTTCTATTTCCCATGAAGTGATGGGACTGGATGCCATGATCTTTGTTTTCCAAATGTTGAGCTTTAAGTCAACTTTTTCACTCTTTTCTTTCACTTTCATCAAGAGGCTCTTTAGTTCCTCTTCACCTTCTGCCATAAGTGTGGTGTCATCTGCATATCTGAGGTTATTGATATTTCTCCTGGCAATCTTGATTCCAGCTTGTGTTTCTTCCAGTCCAGCTTTTCTCATAATGTATTCTGCATAGAAGTTTGACAAAGGAGATCTTGATGTAATTCTGAGCTAAGTTGGTTAAGTGTACTATTATCTTACCAAGAGAAACCCATTGCCTCTGGCTTTGTTTATACAGATTAGAAAAAGAGGCCATTTGACATATCAAAAGGAATCACATCTGCAAGAACATGGAACAGGTTTTGGGAATCCCAATCTGATTACAACTTCATGAGAAATGCTGGGCTGGAGGAAGCACAAGATGGAATCAAGAGGGAGAAATATCAATAACCTCAGATATGCAGAAGACACCCCCTTATGGCAGAAAGTGAAGAAGAACTATTTAAAAGCCTCTTGATGAAAGTGATAGAGGAGAGTGAAAAAGTTGGCTTAAAGCTCAACATTCAGAAAACTAAGATCATGGCATCCAGTCCCATCACTTCATGGCAGATAGATTGGGAAACAGTGGAAACAGTGGCAGACTTTATTTTTCTGGGCTCCAAAATCACTGCAGATAGTGACTGCATGATGTTGACTCCATGAAATAAAAAGGCATTTACTCCTTGGAAGAAAGTTATGAACAACCTAGATAGCATATTCAAAAGCAGAGACATTACTTTGCCAACAAAGGTCCGTCTAGTCAAGGCTATGGTCTTTCCAGTAGTCATGTATGGATGTGAGAGTTGGACTATAAAGAAAGGTGAGTGCCGAAGAATTGATGCTTTTGAACTGTGGTGTTGGAGAAGACTCTTGAGAGTCCCTTGGACTGCAAGGAGATCCAACCAATCCATACTAAAGGAAATCAGTCCTAAATGTTCATTGGAAGGACTGATGTTGAAACTGAAACTCCAGTACTTTGGCCACTCGATGTGAAGAGCTGACTCATTTGAAAAGACCCTGATTCTGGGAAAGACTGAGGGCGAGAGAAGGGGATGATAGAGAATGAAATGGTTGGATGGCATCATCAACTCAATGGACATGAGTTTGGGTAAACTCCGGCAGTTGGTGATGGACAGGGAGGCCTGGCGTGCTGCAGTCCATGGGGTGGCAAAGAGTCAGACACGACTGAATGACCGGACTTAACTGAACTGAATCTGATTATAATGTGCCAAAACTCTCCAAAACCCATTTCTTTTCAATACTTGTCTAACTGGAGAATCAGATGTAGATGTGATAAGAGTGTGATATGAACAGTATAATACCTTGTAACCTTAATTTTTTTATTGAAGTATAATTTATATATAATGCTCTTTTCAGCTATACAACATAATGATTCAGCATTTACATACATTGCAAAATTACTATAGTAAGTCTAGTTACCATTTGTCACTATACAATTTCCAAAGTATTTTTTTCTTATGATGAGACTTTGTAAGATTTGCTTTATTATTGACTGTGCTGTCAGTTACATCCTAATGACTTATTTATTTTATATCTGAAAGTCTGTACCACTTTATCAGTATCACCCATCTCACCCATTTCACCCACTCCAAAACCCCCATCCACTCTGGCAACCACCAATCTATTCTCTGCGTCTTTGAGTTTTTAAAATATTTTGTTCATTTGTTTGGTTTGTTTTGTTGATTGCACATTTGAGCGAAAGTGTACAGTTTTTGTCTTTTTCTGACTTTTTCCATTTAGCCTAATACCCTTAAGGTCTACCTATGTTGTTGCAAATGGTAAGATTCATTGTTTTTTTTAAGGTTAGTAGCATTGCATTGTGTGTGTATGTGTATATCTATCTATCTATCATCTGTTTATCATCTATCTCACATCTTCTTTATCTGTTCATCTCTCAGTGGAAGGGGACGACAGAGGATGAGATGGCTGGTTGGCATCACCGACTCAATGGACATGGTTTGGGTGGACTCTGGGAGTTGGTGATGGACAGGGAGGCCTGGCATGCGTCGCAAAGAGTCGGACACGACTGAGCGGCTGAACTGAACTGAACTGATCATCTGTTTATCATCTATCTCACGTCTTCTTTATCTGTTCATCTCTCAGTGGACACTTCAGTTGTTTCCTTATCTTGGCTATTTTAAATAATGCTGCAGTGAATATAAGGGTGCGTATATCTTTTCAAATTAGTGTTTTAATTTTCTTCAGATAAATATGCAGAAGTAGAATTGCTGGATCATATGGCAGTTCTATTTTTAAAATTTTAAGGAATTTTATACTGTTTTCCACAGTGGATATGCCAATTTACATTCCCACCAACAGTGCACCAAGGGTTCTCTTTTCTCTATATCCTCACCAACTTTTGTTCTTTCTTTTTTTTTTTTTTAATAATAGCCATTCTGAAAAATGGGATGTGATTAAAGCCACATCTTATTGTGGGTTTAATTTGCATTTCCCCATTAGTGATGCTAACATATTTTTTCATGTTTCTGTTGGTCATCAGTAGGTCCTCTTTAGAAAAATGTCTGTTCAGATTCTCTGCCTATTTTTAAATCAGATTTTTTGTTTTATTGTTATTCAGCTATATGAGTTTATTATTTTTATTTATTAAACAGATTTTTATAGCTCTGGGGTAAAATTTGTACTCCAATTTTTTCATTGTAGTGTAGATGATTTATAATATTATATTAGTTTCAGATGTATACCATAGGGATTCAACATTTTTAAATATTGTAACCATTTAAAGTTATTATAAAATTTGGCTATATTATGTGTGTTGTACAGTATATCTTTTTAGTGTCTTTATTTTATGCATAGTAGTTTGTATCTCTTAATCCTCTACTCCTATCTTGCCTCTTCCTACTTCCCTCTCCCTTCTAGAAACCACTAATTTGTTCAATGTATCTGTGATTCTCTTTCCACTTTATGTTCAATCATTTGTTTTATGTTTTGTATTTCACATATAAGTGATAACATGGAGTATTTGTCTTTGACTTATTTCACTAAGCATGATACCTTTTAGGTCCATCCATGTTGTTGAAAATAGGAAGTTTTTCTTTTTTTAAGGCTGAGAAGTACTCTGTTGTATGTATATATGTGTGTATGTATACATATGTATATATAATGTATATGTATATAACATCTTTTTTCATTATTTTATTTATTTGAGCTGTTATCCTTCCCCTTTGTTTTTGTGAGTCTAGCTGAAGTTTTGTCAACTTTGCTTACATTTTCAGGGAACCAGTTCTTAGTTTAATTGCTATCTTCTATTCTTTTTAATCTCTATTTATTTCTGCCCTGAATTTTATTATTTCCTTCTTTCTACTATCTATAGGCATTTTTGTTGTTTTTGTTCTTTTTCTAATTCCTTTAGTGTGTGATTCGTCTCTCATGATGGCCCTATTCTTTGTGATTTTCTTAGGGATACAACATTTTTTTGTTTTGTTATTTGCTATTTTGTTAGATAGAAGGAGATCCAAAGACTAAACTCTTAATGTCATATCTCATGGGTCATATTACTTGTCTATGGTTCCAGAATCCACTGTGGGGATTCTTCTAGTTATTGAGACAGATATTCCAACTAGATAGTTAGGTTCTGGGTAAATAACCAGAATATGGTATAGGGATCCTATCATGAGTATTCTAACTATAAAGGTGACCATTTCATAACTGATCCTCATAACTTCCCTCTGACCCATGGACTGTTTTATATTCTGTATGTCCATGAATTATTGTTTACTTATAGCTAATGCTGAATCATCCCTAAGTATTTAGATATTTATATAGTTATCCTTGTAATTGGCTAGAGGTACTCTTGGAGAAAGTAAGGAGATACTTCCTAAAGGGTTCTTGGCTTTCCGTTTAAGAGCTTCTGAGTTTATGAATTCACTTAAATATGGAAATTAGAATAGAGATTAAATATGACTTTGCATTGCAGCAGCCTAGGTTTCAAGGCAAACCTAGAAACCAAGTTTACTCAGTTGTATGCATCAAACAATCATTAGTGGGTTGCCCATCTTTTTTAGACCTTGTCACGCCATAACTAAATACCTCTTGGTTCAAATTTCATTTTCACATTATTTTGGTTACTGCACCAAAATAATGATCTAGCCCATTTTTTTTTCAGGCTGTTATGTATTGCTGGTTAATTTCTGCCAAACGGATACTCTGGTATACCATTGAAATCATGGAAAACCACTTCTACTGAACTTTCTTTTACTGGTACCCAGAGTACACCCATTAGAATTTTCACAGAGATATTGACACTCAATTAATGGTTTTCTAAAACCCTTGATGGGTCCTTGGGGTATTTGATTAAGGGAGGCATAAGAAGAGCACACATGATAAATAGGCTCCAGATATTTTATTTTCTATGTCTTGGGGTCATGTTTTCTGTATTATATGAATGTGTGCTTCCCACATCCTCTTTATCCATTCATCTGTCAGTGGGCATTCAGGCTGTCTCACGTCTTGGGTATTGTACGTAGTGCTGTTAGAGCATAAGGTGCATCTGTCTTTTTTAACTATAGTTTTGCATGTATGTGTGCTTAGGAATGGGATTGCTGAATTATATGACAACTCTATTTTAAGTTTTTCGAGGAGTCTCTATGTTGTTTTCCAATTTACACTCCCAGTTTACAATTTGCTCCCAATTGACACAATGACCAATTTACAGTCCCAGCAAGAATGTAGAAAGGTTCCCTTTCCTCCACACCCTCTCCAGCATTTGTTTTTTGATGATGGCCATTCTGACCAGTGTGAGGTGGTACCTAATTATAGTTTTGATTCACATTTCTCTAATTATTAGCAATACTGAGCATATTTTCATATGCTTATGTCTTCTTTGGAGAAATGTCTATTTAGGTCTTCTGTGCATTTTCAATTGGGTTGTTTTATGTCATTGAGTTTTCTGAGCTGACTGTGTATTTTTGGGAAGTTAGCCCTTCTTGTTTGTATCATTTGAAAATATTGATATTTTCCCCCATTCCGTAGGTTGTCATTTTGTTTTGTTTATGGTTTCCTTTGCTGTGCAAAAGCTTGTAAATTTGATTAAGCCCCAATTATTTATTTTTGTTTTTATTTCTATTGCCTTGGGAGACTGACCAAAGAAAACAGTGGTACGGTTTAAGTCATAAAATGTTTTGCCTATGATCTTTTCTAGGAGTCTTATGGTGTCATGTCTTATGTTTAAGTCTTTAAACCATTTTGAGTTTATTTTAGTACATGGTTTGAGGGTATGTTCTGACTTCATTGATTCACATGCAGCTGCCCAACTTACCCAACACGACTTGCTCAAGAGACTGTCTTTTTCCCATTTTATATTCTTGCCTCCTTTGTTGAAGATTTATTGACTGTATGTGTGTAGTTACAGCTTTTTCTAATCACGTGTTTTTTAAAAGGCCTGTTTGATTTCTGATCTCTTGGGTTTTTTTTGTTGTTGTTGTTTGTTTTTGTTTTTTTTTCTCTTGTTTCTATAGATTTTTCTATAGAGATTCTTTTTGTAGAGGTTGATCACAAACTCTGCTCCCAACGTCCAGTATCATAAATGAGAATCCAATCTGGAACCTTTTTATAACCTATAAAGTTAGTATAAAAAATAAATACTATAACATATATCACCGGCATGGATCCAGGAAAAAATATTTTCCATTTTTATCAATTCTGATTATAACCAATGTGACTTAGTCTTTTCGACAGTTTCACAGTGAGATTATGAGATAGTTCTCTTCTTAAAGTTTACTTTCCTTTAAAATGTAAAACTAACTTTATTTAACAAAGATCTAGCCAAATGATTCTCCCTGAAATATGTGATTTAAAAGATAAAAGTTAAAATTATTGTAATATTTTCCCATGTTTCTATATTTCACATTATACAAATAAAGCTAAATGGTTTTAGAATCTTGATATTTCTTAATACTGATTTGACTAAATGGTAGTTTTGTTTTTCTTTTCTGACTTCTTATATCTTTAATATTGCAAGATTTGGTTACTGAATGATGATATATCCAAAATCATTTATTTGTTTCTAGAAATAAATAAAATATACAATGCTTCTATTTCTCTCTCTCTCTTTTATGATTTCATATCACATCGTAAACTTTTATTTCTCATTCTCTTCTTGAAGGCAAGGAGAAAGCCTTCTACCAAGTAAAGACATTAAACAATTTTCCAAATATGCGCCATACATAAGGGCTGTTTCTTTTATTAATACTTTTCTTTTCTGGGGGTAAATGTCACTGAAAATCTTATTCCCTCTATCCCTGCCATCCACTACTTTCTGCTGATAACAGCTCTACCTGGAGAGTAGAATGAATAAAGGCTATCACAATTGGGTAGTGATGAATTCCTATTCTTTAAACACCCATGATAGACTAAGAGATAACAAGTGCTGTTCACGTCTCAATGCAGAGAGGATTCAAGTAAAGCATAAATATAATGGGTATTTTGCTAAATAGAATGTATCTGTGTAATATTTAGCAATACATAGATCCTTCAGATTTCTTTATAGCTTTCACTTATTGAAAAGGGTGAAGTAGTGTTAAAGAATCTAGAGTTTATTGCTGGAAGAATGTCTTTTTAAAAAAGATGCAATGACAACTTCAATATGCAAAGCTTTTGACTGTCAATTTAATTAAGTACATGAGCTCACCTTTGTTTATTCAGTATTGCTTATAATATTATGTACATCAATGAGAGACTCTTAAATTTTAAATTCTACATTTCACATCACATCAGATGTCCCTCTTGTGTGAATTTAATGCATCAAATTAATACAGAAGGTGGCAACTTAAAGCTATATACCAGTGAGGTTAGGAGCTTATTTTCCTGGAATTATTGAAAAACTTTAAGACCTCTAAGTACTTAGGCACTGTGCAATTTGCAAAATGGGTACTCCAAGAATGTACTTTAGCATGGAGTGAAAACATGGAAAAAGTATGGTTTGAATGAATATTTAACTTAGTCTTTTGGCATTCTTAACTTCAAAATTCATACATTCTTAAAAGATAAAATAAGACTTTCTTAAAAAATACATAACTTGTGGTGAATTGATAAGGTTATAAGAGTTCAGATACTGTTCAATCAGTGTTTGTGTTTTACTTGAACTAAGAACATCATATAACATGTAAAACTCACACATTGTAGCCTGAGGAGAAATGATAAATGTGTTTTCCTTTATTTCAGAGAGAATTTGTGGTGCAGATTTTGTCTAAAAAGTTTGTGAGCTATGAGGAAAGTCATATAAATGTATAAATTAGATCCATTTAAGATTCTAAGGAAAGTAAGAAAGTAATGCCATATTACTTTGGTTTTGCTGATATAGTCTTTAGCTTTTAAGTAGAAGCCACCTTAAATCTAAGAAATAAATGGTATTTATGTAATAAAATTCCTTAACTGTATATTTGGTTATTTACATTTAGCAAAGGCCAACTTTTACTGATGCAGTTTAGATAACTGAGAAATAGAAGGGAAATTTGGAATTCTTTCTTGAAATACCAAGAGATACCAAGAGAACATTTCATGCAAGGATGGGCTCGATAAAGGACAGAAATGGTCTGGACCTAACAGAAGCNAGGGAAACGTAAATCAAAACCACGAGATACCACTTCACATCCATCAGGATACTTAACTATTAAAAAAACCAGAACACATAAAATAACAAGTCTTTGTTTCAGTGTGGAGGAGGTGGCACTCTTGTGCACTGTTGGTAGGAATGTAAAATGCTACAAGAGCTGTGGAGAATACTATGGCAGTTTCTGAAAAAATTAAAATAGGAAAACATATGATCCAGCAAGCCAATTCCTGGATATAGACTGAAAGGAATGGAAAACAGAGTCTTGAAGATATATTTGCACCCCGTGTTCATAGCAGCATTTTTCACTTTTGACGAGAAGTGGAAGCAATCTAAGTGTCCATCAGTGGATAGATGGGTCATCACCATGTGGTAGAGACACACGAGAGATTATCATCCTGGCTTTAGAGGAAGATACGGAACCGACAGAACCCTATGCTCAGTAAAATAAACCAGTTGAATAACACAAATACTGTACGATTCCACTGATATGGAAAGCAGATTACATTACTCAAAGTTTGAGAGACAAAAAGAATTGTGGTTGCCAGGAGCTGGGGGCAGGAAGAAATAAACAGTTAATGTTTAATGTGTAGTTTCAGTTNGCTCTTGCATCTCAGAGGTCTTTTCTTCTTTGATATATTTGATAACACCAAGGATATAACTCATATTATTTCCCTATTTTATTTTTTTAAATCTATTTTTAGAGATGTACTTACTCTCTGATTTTCTTCTCATCTTTTTGGGAAGAGGGCTTATACTTTTAAAAAAGTTTGAACCTTCTGTTAGTGAATAGGGATATATTTACATGGGCTTGTTGTTTTGCCAACAATTTGAGTAGGTAGTTGATCTCTCTTGTTGCTGACTTGTAATGTTTTGTCTTACCCCTCAGATAGAACTAATTCAACCTGAAATGTCCTGCATCTTTTCATTTGATGTTGTACTGAACATAAGATGGAAATTTATTTTAATATCTTCAGAGACTTTGAGGGCTTAGAAAAATGGTACTGATGAAAAGTCTGAAGAATTCTGCTGTTCAAAAACAGGTCAGGACATATTGATTATAATCCTTATTATAAAACTTGTATTATTGTCAAAATAAACTAGCCACATCCAATCCACAAGTGTTAATAATACCACTGACAACTAGAATCACAGAATATCATGGCCACTGAAAACTAGAATCATAGAATATTAAAACTGGGAAGGAAGATAATTATTCAGATCAAGCTCAGAATTATTTTTTAATTTAAAAAAAAGATTTTTTAACTTAAATATATTATTTTAATTGGAGTTTAATTGCTTTGCAGTATTGTGTTGGTTTCTGCCATACATCAACATGAATCAGAAATAAGAATACATTCGTCCCCTCTGTCTCGAGCCTCCATTCCACCTCTCACCCTATCTTAACCCTTTGAATTGTCACAGAAAACTGAATTCGAGCCCCATACACCATATAGAAAATTTGCACTGACTATCTAATTTTACATGTGTTAATGTATATGTTTCAATGCTACTCTCTCCATTCATCCCTCATTGCATCCAAAAGACCAGAAGCCCAAAGATGTAAAATAGGGATTTGATGGGAGAATCTGGAATTTGACTCAGAGTATCAAGTGTCAGTGATTTCTTATGATCAGGAATCAAAGGTTCAGGAATCAAGACACTAAGACAGGAAAGTACGAAAAGTTCACTTTTTTCTTGGCCCCTACAAAGATTCTTTCAGAAATGTCTGAGTGGATGTCATTGCATTAGGAAGTGATAATGTGTCTAGAGAGCCATAGGTAGATTGTATTTTAAAGAACCTAGTGGAGCCTGGTGGGCTGCCATCTATGGGGTCGCACAGAGTCAGACACGACTGAAGCGACTTAGCAGCAGCAATACTTAAAAATGTAGATTCCTGCCTTACTCGCACCTGAGATTTGGTATTAATTGAAAAAGTTGAAAAAGCATGGAAAAAAGAGGATAGTTTTTTTTTAATTGCTGTTAGATCCATATCTCAAATCCATCACATTGGGAGGTATATATGTTCGTTTTTCTCACCAGCAAAATATCAAAAGTGAAATATTTCTTTTGCCAGTTATTAAGTTATTGCCAGTTATTAAGTTGTCCAGTTATTAAGATTATGAGTGAGATTATGTATATAGTGAATATCCAAAACTCCATTTTCTAGTTCATCTCCATAAAGGACCATTCAGAGGTCTGTTCCTCACATCAGGGCAATTGTCTGAGTCAGAGCAGAAACATTTAAGGCTGAGAGTGAAACAGCTGATCTGCAGCAGCCTAATGGAATGGGAATCAGACAGTCCTTGCCCCAGCCCTACATGCCCGGGACAGGGATGCAGGTCCCCTGGAAGGCACAGCAGCTGGGAGCTGGAATTTAGGGATTGTGGAGCCATCCCAGGGCAAGGGCTGCTGTTGACTGCAGAGAGACAGATTGAGGGGATGTGAGGGAGGCTAGCCCAGAGAGTGCCTGACACAGGGAACTACAGAGTAGGACCCCAGCCAGGGGGCTCCCCTCTATGTGCCTGACATGCCAAACAACAGAGAAAAACCCCAGGCAAGGAAGCCCTCTAAGTGCCTGAACAGGCAAAGCTAAAGAGAAAGACTGTCCAAAGAGGCCTTCTGATTGCCAACTACAAGAGGCTTAAAAAAGACTCTGAGAGGGCCATAAATCCTGTGGTGGAGGCAGTTAAGTCCCTGCACACTTGGTGCCACCAGGGTCCCTGCAAGCCAAGCAGTTGTGCCACCTTCATGCTCAACTCTTACTGGGGCAGAACTGCCACAAACAAAAAATGTCTTGTGTCTATGTGCACAGGGTCGCTTCAATCATGTCCAACTCTTGCGACCCTGCAGACTGTTGCCTGCCAGGCTTCCCTGTCAGAGGGGTTCTCCAGGCAAGAATCCTGGAGCCTATTGGCCAATACTGGTTGCCATACCCTTCTAGAGCACTATATTTCCTGCTGCTCTAGCTGCCAACATCCCTGAGTAACTGGTGTTGCCAGAACCCCTGGGACCCAGGCAGCTGCACCACCTCCACACCTGGCACTCATAGGGGCAAACCCAAGTCCTCCAGGGCAGCCTTGGAAGCAAACCCCAGTGGATGACCCACATGCAGAGGTAGAAATAAAACCATAGTAGAAACCCAGGGGCAGTATGGCTAAGGAAGAAAACCCAAAACCTTCCCACTAGCTGTGCAAGCTGCAGATTAAATGCACACAGTCAACTAGGCAGACTCTGTGTCTATGGAATATATAAAAGCACATTGAGAGCTCCCACAAAATAAAATGCATTAATTCTGATAGCTGTGGACATTGGAGGCAAGAACACACAGATGTAGGATCAGATTAGTATCTGAGCTGCCCCCACAATAGGTCCAGAGACGAGCACAGTGCTGGAGGGCATCCTAGAGAGGTGAGGTGGACTATGACTCCCAGCGAGGGGAAGGACTCTTGACAGCAGTGACTCAAGAAAAACATTTATTATTCCTTATTTTAACTTGTTCTGTAGATTCTTTTGGATTTTTTCCTTTTTTTTTTAACCCCCTGTTGTAGTTGTTAATTTTATTGGCACTATGAAATCTGTTTAAGCTTTTGAGCTTTTTTTCTTTTTCTCAGTCACATTTTTTATTGTTGTTATAAACATTTGCCTCTGCGTTGGGCATAGCAATCTCATATCAGGCAAAATAGACCTTAAAGAAGATTACAAGAGACAAGGAAGGACACCACATAATGATCAAGAGATCAATCCAAGAGGAAGACAAAACAATTGTAAATATCTATGCACCCAACATAGGAGCACCTCAATACATAAGACAAATACTAACAGACATAAAAGGAGAAGTCAACTGTAACACAATAAAAATAGGAAACTTTAACATCCCACTCAAACCAATGGACAGATCATCAAAACAAAATTAACAAGGAAAGACAAGTCTTTCTTTTTAATGAATTTATTTATTTTAATTGGAGGCTAATTACTTTACAATATTGTATTGGTTTTGCCATACATTGACATGAATCCACCATGAGTGTACATGTCATCCCAGTGCACCAGCCCCTAGCACTCTGTCTCATACATTGAACCTAGACTGGTGATTCATTTCATGTATGATATTATACATGTTTCAATGCCATTCTCCCAAATCATCCCACCCTCTCCCTCTCCCACAGAGTCCAAAAGACTATTCTATACATCTGTGTCTCTTTTGATATCTTGTATATAGGGTTATCATTACCATCTTTCTAAATTCCATATATATGTGTTATTATACTGTATTGGTGTTTTTCTTTCTGGCTTACTTCACTCTGTATAATAGGCTCCGGTTTCATCCACCTCATTAGAACTGATTCAAATGTATTCTTTTTAATGGCCGAGTAATATTGCATTGTGTATATGTACCACAGCTTTCTTATCCATTCATCTGCTAATGGACATCTAGGTTGTTTCCATGTCCTGGCTATTATAAACAGTGCTGCAATGAACATTGGGGTACACCTGTCTCTTTCAATTCTGGTTTCCTCGGTGTTATGCCCAAAGCAATCTTGAGAAAGAAGAATGGAACTGGAGGAATCAACCTGCCTGACTTCAGGCTCTACTACAAAGCCACAGTCATCAAGACAGTATGATACTGGCACAAAGACAGAAATATAGATCAATGGAACAAAATAGAAAGCCCAGAGATAAATCCATGACCTATGGACACCTTATCTTCAACAAAGGAGGCAAGAATATACAATGGAGAAAAGACAATCTCTTTAACAAGTGGTGCTGGGAAAACTGGTCAACCACTTGTAAAAGAATGAAACTAGAACACTTTCTAACACCATACACAAAAATAAAAATCAAAATGGATTAAAGATCTAAACGTTTAAGACCAGAAACTATAAAACTCCCTGAGAAAAACATAGGAAACACAAGTCTTAAATGATACATTAGAGGAGATGGGTCTCATTGATATCTTCAGGACATTCCGTCCAAATGCAGAAGAATACACCTTCTTCTTGAGTTCACATGGAACATTCTCCAGATTAGACCACATCTTGGGTCACAAATAAAATTGCAATAAATTTAAGAGAATTGAAATCATATCTAGCATCTTCTCTGACCACAATACTATGAGACAAGATATCAATTGTAAGAGAAAAAAAAAAAAACTGTAAGAAACACAAACACGTGGAGGCTAAACAATATGTTTCTAAATAAACAACAGGTTACTGAAGAAATCAAAAGAGAAATCAAAACATTTCCAAAAACAAATGGCAATGAAAACATGACAACTCAAAACTCATGGCATGCAGCAAAAGCAGTTCTAGGAGAGAACTTTATAGCAATACAATCCTACCTCAAGAAACAAGAAAAACATCAAATAGACAACCTAACTTTACACCTAAAACAACTGGAAAAAGAACAAAGAAACCCCCAAATTAGTAGAAGGAAATAAATCCTAAATATCCAAACAGAAATAAATGAAAAAACAAAAATGAAAGAAACAATAGGAAAGATCAATAAAACTAAAAGCAGTATCTTTGAGAAGATTAAAAAAAATTGACAAATCTTTAGCCAGACTCATCAAGAAAAAAAGAGAAGAATCAAATCAACAAATTTAGAAATGAAAAAGGAGAAGTTACAACAGACATTGCAGAAATACAAAGATTATAAGAGACTATTATGAACAACTATATGGCAATAAAATGGATACCCTGGAAGAAATGGCAGATTCTTAGAAATGTTCAATCTTCTGAGGCTGAACCAGGAAGAAATAGAAATTATGAATAACCCATTTAGAAGCACTGAAATTGAAGCTGTGAGCAAAAATCTCCTAAAAAACAAAAGCCCAGGCTCAGATGGCTTCACAGGAGAATTCTATAAAAGATTTGAAAAGTGAAAGTTAAAGTCACTCAGTCACATCCAACTCTTTGCGAACCTATGGACTGACCATGGAATTCACCAGGCCAATATACTGGAGTGGGTAGCCTTTCCCTTCTCCAGGGGATCTTCCCAGCCCAAGGATTGAACCTAGGTCTCCCACATTGAAGGCGGATTCTTTACCAGCTGAGCCATAAGGGAAACCCAAGAACATTGGAGTGGGTAGCACATCCATTCTCCAGGGGATCTTCCCAACCCAGGAATTGAACCAGGGTCTCCTGCATTGCAGGCAGATTCTTTACCAACTGAGCTATCAGGAAGAAGAGCTAATGCCCATCCTTCTAAAATTGTTTCAAATAATTGCAGAGGAAGGAACACTTCCACACTCATTCTACAAAGCCACCATCACCCTGATACCAAAACCAGACAAAGACAACACAGAAAAAGAAAACTACAGGCCAATATCACTGATGAACATAGATGCAAAAATCCTCAACAAAATTCTAGCAAACAATTCAGCAACACATCAAAAAGCTCATACACCATGATCAAGGTGGGTTTTATTCCAGGAATGCAAGGATTCTTCAATATATGCAAATCAATGTGATACACCATATTAATAAAGTGAAAGATAAAAACCATGTAATAATCTCAATAGATGCAGAAAAAGCCTTTGACAAAATTCAGCATTCATTAATGATTAAAACTCTTCAAAAATGGGCATAGAAGGAATCTACCTCAACATAGTAAAGGCCATACATGATAAGCCTACTGCAAACATTATTCTCAATGGTGAAAAAAAAAGCATTCCCGCTAAGATCAGGAATAAGATAAGGGTGTCCACTTTCACCACTATTACTCAACATAGTCTGGAAGTTGTAGCTACAGCAATCACAGAAGAAAAAGAAATAAAAAGAACCCAGATTGGAAAAGAAGAAGTACAACTCTCACTGTTTGCAGGTGACATGATACTGTACATAGAAAACCCTAAATATAGTATCAGAAAATTACTAGAGTGCATCAGTGAATTTAGCAGAGTTTCAGGATACAAAATAAATACACAGAAATCACTTGCATTTCTGTATACTAACAATGAAAAATCAGAAAGAGAAATTAAGGAATCAATTACATTTATCATTGCAACAAAAGGAATTAAATATCTAGGAGTAAACTTATCTAGGGAGACAAAAGAACTGTACACAGAAAATTATAAGACAATGAAGAAAGAAATGAAAGATGACATAAACAGATGGAGAGATAGTCCATGTTCCTGGGTAGGAAGAATCAATATTGTGAAAATGACTATATCACCAAATGCAATCTACAGTTTCAATGTGATCCCTATCAAATTACCAATAGCATTTTTCACAGAAATAGAACAAAAAATTTTCACAGTTCACATGGAAACACAAAAGACCCCAAGTAGCCAAAGCAGTCCTGAGAAAGAAAAATGAAGCTGGAGGAATCAACCTTCCTGACTTCTGATTATACTACAAAGATACAGTTCTCAAGACCATATGATACTGCACAAAAACAGAAATAGAGACAAATGGAAAAATATGTAAAGCCTAGAAATAAACCCATGTACCTCTGGGTACCTTATTTTTGACAAAGGAGGCCAGAGTATACAATGGGGCAAAGACAGCCTCTTCAATAAATGGTGCTAGGAAATCTGGACAGTTACATCCCAAAGAATGAAATTAGAACACGTCTTAACACCACACACAAAGATAAGCTCAAAATGGATTAAAGACCTAAATGTAAGACCAGAAACTATGAAACTCTTGGAAAAGATAGGCAGAACACTTGATGACATAAATCAAAGGAAGATCCTCTATGACCCACCTCCTAGAATAACAGAGATAAACACAAAAGTAAACAAGTGGCACCTATTAAACTTAAAATCTTTTGCACAGCAAAGGAAACTATAAGCAAGGTGAAAAGACACCCCTCAGTAAGGGAGGAAATAATAACAAATGAACCAACTGACAAAGGATTAATTTCCAAAATATACAAGCAGCTCATACAACACAATGCCAGAAAAACAACCCAATCAAAAAATGGGGGGAAAAAAAAACCTAAACAGATATTTCTCCAAAGAAGACATACAGATGGATAACAAACACATGAAAAGATGCTCAACATTGCTCATTATTAGAGAAATGCAAATCAAAACCACAATGAGATATCACCTCACACTGGTCAGAATGGCCATCAACAAAAAGTCTGCAAACAATAAATGCTGGAGAGGGTGTGGAAAAAAGCAAATGCTCTTGCACTATTGGTGGGAATGTAAATTGATCCAGCCACTGTGGAAGACAGTATGGAGATTCCTTAAAAAAGTAGGAATAAAACCACCATATGACCCAGCAATCCCACTCCTAGGCATAACCTGTTCAGTTCAGTCGCTCAGTTGTGTCTGATTCTTTGCAACCCCATGAATCGCAGCACACCAGGCCTCCCTGTCCATCACCATCTCCCGGAGTTCACTCAAACTCACGTCCATCGAGTCCGTGATGCCATCGAGCCATCTCATCCTCAGTCGTCCCCTTCTCCTCCTGCCCCCAATCCCTCCCAGCATCGAGTCTTTTCCAATGAGTCAACTCTTCGCATGAGGTGGCCAAAGTACTGGAGCTTCAGCTTTAGCATCATTCCTTCCAAAGAAATCCCAGAGTTGATCTCCTTCAGAATGGACTGGTTGGATCTCCTTGCAGTCCAAGGGACTCTCAAGAGTCTTCTCCAACACCACAGTTCGAAAGCATCGATTTTTCGGCGCTCAACCTTCTTCACAGTCCAACTCTCACATCCATACAAGAGGAAACCAAAATGGAAAAAAACATAGGTATCCCATTGTTCATTGTAGCACTATTTACAATAGCTAGAACATGAAAACAATCTAGATGTCCATTGACAGATGAATGGATAAAGAAGTAGTGGTACATATAGGCAATGGAATATTACTCTGCCATAAAAAGGAACATCTTTGAGTCAGTTCTAATGAAGTGAATAAACTTAGAACCTATTATACAGAGTGAAGTAAGTCAGAAAGAGAAAGATAAGTATTGCATTCTAATGCATATATATGGGATCTAGAAAAATGGTACTGAAGAATTTATTCACAGGGCAGCACTAGAGAAAGAGACATAGGGAACAGACTTATGGACATGGGGAGAGGGGAGGAGAGGGTGAGATGTATGAAAAGAGTAACATAGAAACTTACATTCAGTTCAGTTCAGTCACTCAGTCCTGTCCGACTCTTTGCAACCCCATGAATCGTACCATGCCAGGCCTCCCTGTCCATCACCAACTCCCAGTGTTCACTCAGACTCGCATCCGTCAAGTCAGTGATGCCATCCAGCCATCTCATCCTCTGTTATCCCCTTCTCCTCCTGCCTCCAATCCCTCCCAACATTAGAGTATTTTCCAATGAGTCAACTCTTCGCATGAGGTGGCCAAAGTACTGGAGTTTCAGCTTTAGCATCATTCCTTCCAAAGAAATCCCAGGGCTAATCTCCTTCAGAATGGACTGGTTGGATCTCCTTGCAAGCCAAGGGACTCTCAAGAGTCTTCTCCAACACCACAGTTCAAAAGCATCAATTCTTTGGCGCTCAGCCTTCTTCACAGTCCAACTCTCACATCCATACATGACCACAGGAAAAACCATAGCCTTGACTAGACGGACCTTAGTCAGTAAAATAATGTCTCTGCTTTAGAATATGCTATCTAGATTGGTCATAACTTTTCTTCCAAGGAGTAAGCATCTTTTAATTTCATGGCTGCAGTCACCATCTGCAGTGATTCTGAAGCCCCCCAAAATAAAGTCTGACACTGTTTCCACTGTTTCCCCATCTATTTACCATGAAAAGATGGGACCGGATGCCATGATCTTCGTTTTCTGAATGTTGAGCTTTAAGCCAACTTTTTCACTCTCCATTTTCACTTTCATCAAGAGACTTTTGAGTTCCTCTTCACTTTCTGCCATAAGGGTGGTGTCATCTGCATATCTGAGGTTCTCCCAGCAATCTTGATTCCAGCTTGTGCTTCTTCCAGTCCAGCGTTTCTCATGATGTACTCTGCATAGAAGTTAAATAAGCAGGGTGACAATATACAGCCTTGATGTACTCCTTTTCCTATTTGGAAACAGTCTGTTGTTCCATGTCCAGTTCTAACTGTTGCTTCCTGACCTGCATACAGATTTACCATGTGTAAAATAGATGGCTGAAGGGAGTTTCCTATATGGTTCAGGAAACTCAATCAGGAGCTCTGTGTCAACCTGGAGGGGTAAGATGGGAAGAGAGATGGGAAGGGGTTAAGGAGGGAAGGGATATATGTATACCTGTGGATGATTCATGTTGAGGTTTGACAAAAAACAATGTTTTATAAAGCAGTTATCCTTCAATAAAAATTTAATTAATTAAAAAAATCAGATTGTTGAGTGGAATAATTAATTAGATCATCTATATCATCCTCTTTTGTCCCCATTATGAAGTCATGACTATGAGAAATACATACTTGATTAAAATACACTGGAATATTTTTGTTCTATGATTCTTTGGTTTTTGTACAATGAAGCCATTCTGTGAGAAAAGGACAGCAGAGTGTTAGTACTGGGATCAAATGTCAGGTCACTACCTGCCAAGCTGATGAGCCTGGATAAATTGGTTAGCTTTCCTAAGCCTCAGTTTCCTCAATATTAAACAAGAAAATGAATCATTTCTAGTCTTATTTGAGGATCCATTAATTTATTATATTTGCATGATATATTTGGCACACACTGCAATGGCAAATAGCACTCCAGTACTCTTGCCTGAAAATCCCATGGACAGAGGAGCCTGGTAGGCTGCAGTTCATGGAGTCGCTAAGAGTCAGACACGACTGAGCAACTTCACTTTCACTCTTTACTTTCATGCCTTGGAGAAGGACATGGCAACTCACTCCAGTGTTCTTGCCTGGAGAATCCCAGGGAAGGGGGAGCCTGGTGGGCTGCCGTCTATGGGGTCGCACAGAGTCGGACACGACTGAAGTGACTTAGCAGCAGCACTGAGTGCTTACTAGTATGTGGATGGCAGAGGAATGAGAAGGTTAGATGGCATCACTGACTCAGTGGACATGAATTTGAGCAAACTCTGGGACATGGTTAAGGACAGGGAAGCCTGGCTTCTTTACTTTCATGCCTTGGAGAAGGACATGGCAACTCACTCCAGTGTTCTTGCCTGGAGAATCCCAGGGAAGGGGGAGCCTGGTGGGCTGCCGTCTATGGGGTCGCACAGAGTCGGACACGACTGAAGTGACTTAGCAGCAGCACTGAGTGCTTACTAGTATGTGGATGGCAGAGGAATGAGAAGGTTAGATGGCATCACTGACTCAGTGGACATGAATTTGAGCAAACTCTGGGACATGGTTAAGGACAGGGAAGCCTGGCATGTTGCAGTCCATAGGTCGCAAGGAATTGGACATGACTGAGCAACTAAACAAGTGCTCACTAAAATGCATAGTTATTTTTCAATAGTTACAGGGTGTTATCATTGAAGTTAAACATGTTGAGGATTGAATCTACATTTTTAAATGTTAAGCCATACATTTTGATGTTAAACCACTTAGGAAAATAAGTTGTTTGCAAATAAGGATCTTATTTTAGTGCTTAGTCTGCATTCTCAGAATGAATTAAAACTTGAATGTTTGTTAAAATTCATATTTTTAACTATCCTGTAGTTGAAAACTGTGAGACAATACTAAGCAGCATAAAAGCAATTTTCTAATGTTTTCATTAGAATAATGACATTCTTAGCAATTTTTCCTTCCTTGTAGTTGTTGAACATTTTATATATAAATTATCATATATATGTGTATTGCAAAACTTAGTGTTCATTGCAAAAGATAAAGCTTTAAGGAAAGCATAGTGTTATTTTAAGTATAGATGTTATATTTTTATATGAAATTCTGTGGAGAAAAAAAAAAACCCAGCTGAAGTGAGGATCCTTTGTCTGATTCTAGAACACCCAAAATGATGTTATATAAATCTTGTCTTGCTATGCTGTATATAGACTGACAGGGACAGAATGAAAACCAAAGCAAATATGAGGTAAAAATGATTTTTTATTACTTTAGGTATTTCTAGATGTCAGATAAAAATGAGAACATTGCTAAAAATTTTACAGAGTGACAGCTCTGCCTTATGGATAAAATTCTAAAGTTTGATGTATGAGGCAGAAAATGTGAAAAATATTATGAAGTACTACCCTGACATAATGATGGAAAGCTGCTGGAAGTGTGCTAACACCAGAGAAATAGAATAGAATAAAGTTAAACTTGGAAGAATGTAATTTTTTAAAATCCTGCCTACCCCAGAAACGTGAATTTTGCCCTTCAAAAAACGCAAACCACTAACTTTTATTTTTTATTGACTTATAAATGTTCACCTTTATTACTTTGAGATTAATTTCTCAATGAATGCCTTTGTGTATTTATCAAATATGAAATATAGAAAGTTCTTTAAGAATCATGGTTGGTTTGCTATGCTCCATTCCACTAGATTGCTGTATGATAATTACTAATTCAGCGTTGTTATACCTGTATTCTCTCTTCACACACTCTTCTAAGTGATAGTAGGCATTTGTTTCCTTAGTCCACATAGTAATCATAACCGTTTATTTACATTCACATTATTAAATTAGATGATCTATTTCAATGTGCCCTAGCCTTCATCTTTCAGGATGTGAACACCTAACTCAGATTCAGGCAACTGGCCTGCCTCTTCTAAAATTTTGCTCTTAGGCCAATTTATGTCAATATTGGTCCCTGTGAATATCATCTTTTACTGTCTGGAAGCCTGAACCTGCCCTGAGATTGATACAGCAATTACTCTTTTGCCTCTATAAGAAACCTCTTTCCTTCAACTAAATTTTGCCTTTGTTAAATTAGCTAATGTGGTTTCTGAGGCTTGAAACCAAAAAGAAAAAAACAATATAGGCACCATGCTTATTAGTTGAAGGCATGTAGTTGAAAGTACTATGGTGTTCTTAATACTCTTAGTAAGATAAACTCCTGGTTCTACAAATAATGCTGTCATGGAATTTTATTTTGAAGGAAATTCTGGTTCACTGATTTATTTCACCCAATGTATTTCTGATGATGAGAACACTCCTTATGAATTAGTAAATTAAGTCAAATATTATTTATTATCACATGTATGTAGATAAAATTTTCTATATTAATTCTACCTTAGAAAGGGAATCCTTTTTTTGTAAATGCTAACCACATAATATAATGTATTTATATTTTGCGACCCCATGGACTGTAGCCTACCAGGCTCCTCTGTCCATGGGATTTTCCAGGCAATAGTACTGGAGTGGATTGCAGTTTCCTTCTCCAGGGGATCTTCCTGACCCAGGGACCGAACCTAGGTCTCCCACATTGTAGACAGACACTTTACCTTCTGAGCCACCAGGGAAGTATAATGTATTTGTATAAGATTTAAATTTTTCAGATTGCAGACTAGAATGTGAATTACTTTATTTTATTGTCATGAATGTTTTTCATGAAGTTTTGTTATATATAATATACATTAATTGTATATTTGTACAACATATAACATGTGTGATATTAATATATATGTGTGTACACACACATATATATACAGTATTCAGCAACTGCTTCAAAGAAAGAGACTTCATTTCCTTAAGAATGCCACTATTCTGAAGAATTTAATGGAAACATTAGAAAATTGCATTTATGTTGCTTAGCTTTAGAAAATCTCAAATTTTATATAATTTACCAGGTATACACTTTATTTGGATTTAATGTATTATAGGCATCAATGAGAATCATAGCCATAAAAATAATTATGTTAGAGTTTATTTCTCATTAGACATGTTTATATAAATATTAACATTGAACTAAACATAAAAGGTTAATTAAATATAATTTTTATTCATTTATTTGCATATCAATAATTATATAAATTTTTGAGTCATAAATGAGATAACCCATGAAAAGCTCAACAGAAAACTGAAGACATCATAAATTCTCAATTAACATTTGTTGTAATACTGGAAATTTAATATGATGATAATGGTGTTTCACATCAACTTGATAATCATCTTATCTAAACTTTTTTTTAATCACTAATAATGTTGTAATCTGGTTAGGATAGTATATATTTCTCACCAATACTTGCTGTAATCAAACTTCTGTGTTTTTCTTATACTGATGAGTGTGAAATTGTATCTTATTGCTGCTTTAATTTGTATTTTCCTGCATTGTGCAACTGAACCCTGTAAATTACTTAACAACACACCTTGCCTATTTTTTATTTAAAAATATTTATTGATATAATTGACATGTAAATTTATTAGTTTTAGGTATACAACATAATGATTTGATATATGTACATACTGTGAAAGAGTATGACAATAAGTTCAGTCAACATCCATCACTACACTAGAGTTACGTAGCATTTCTTCCCTATTCATTCATCAGTCAGTAGATACATAAGCTGTTTCCATTTCTTAGCTATTGTAAGCAATGTTGCAATAAATATGGTGAAATATACAAATGTATAATATGTACACATGCACACATATATTTGTAATTTCTATTTTATATGTGTGTGTGTGTGTGTGTGTGTGTATATATAGAGAGAGAGAATGAATGATTTTGTTTCCTTTGGGTAAATACTCAGAAGTGAAATAGATGGATCACACGTTATTTCCAATTTTACATTTACATCAACAATTCACAAGGGTTCTCTTTACTCCACATCCTCACCAATGCTTGTTATTTTCCATCTTTTTGAAGACAGCTATTCTAACAGTCGTGAGGTGAGGTGATATTTCATTGTGGTTCTGATTTACATTTACATGATGACTACTGGTGTGGAATACCTTTTCAATGTACCTGTTTGTCAATTCTGTGCCTTTTTTTTTTTTTTTGAAAAATGTCTATTTAGATCTTCTGCCTATTGTATCTCTTTTTCTGTTGTGTTGTATCCATTCTTTTCCTTTATTGGTCAAATTACAGCCCTTAAACAGTGGCAATATAGCTGTTTTCCAAATTAAGTGTTGCCATTCCACACTTAAAAAATTTTTTTATTGGAGTATAGTTTATTTATGTTGTCATTTCAGGTGTAAGGGGCTTCTCTGGTGGCTCATATGGTAAAAAATCTGCCTGCAATGCAGGAGACCCAAGTTTGATCCCTGGGTGGGAAAAGTCCCCCAAAGAAGAAAATGGCAACCCACTCCAGGAGTTTTGCTTGGAAAATCCCATGGATGGGGGACCCTGGGGCGCTACAGTCCATGGCGTCGCAAAGAATTGGACACGATTGAAAGACTAACATATTTTCAGATGTAAAGCAAAGTGACATCAGTTCTACATATGCATATATCTATTCTTTTTTTTTTTAAGATTTTTTTTCCCGTGTATGCCATTAGTTCCATGTGCTATACAACAGGTTCTTAGTAATTACCTATTATATATATATAATAGTGCGAAGACTCTGGAGAGTCCCTTGGACTGCAAGGAGATCCAACCAGTCCATTCTGAAGGAGATCAACCCTGGGATTTCTTTGGAGGGAATGATGCTGAAACTGAAACTCCAGTACTTTGGCCACCTCTGCGAAGAGTTGACTCATTGGAAAAGACTCGATGCTGGAAGGGATTGGGGGCAGGAGGAGAAGGGGACGACAGAGGATGAGATGTCTGGATGGCATCACTGACTTGATGGGCGTGAGTCTGAGTGAACTCCGGGAGTTGGTGATGGACAGGGAGGCCTGGTGTGCTGCGATTCATGGCGTCGCAAAGAGTCAGACACGACTGAGCAACCGAACTGAACTGAATAGTGCATATATGTCAACCACAAACTCCCAATTTATCACTCCTTTTAATCCCCTAGTAACCCTGAGTTTGTCTTCTGTATCTGTGAGTCTACTTCTGCTTTGAAAATAAGTTCATTTGAAAATAACTCCATTATTTTTAGATTCCACATGTAAGTGATATTACATTTTCCTTGTCCTTCTCTGTCTGACTTACCTACTTCTCATACTTCCAGTATAAGAATCTCTGAGTTCATCCATGTTACTGCAAATGGAATTATTTGGGCATTTTTTTATATGACTGAGTAGTATTCCAGTGTATATATGTAGCACATTTTCTTTATCTATTCCTCTGTCGTTGGACATTTAGGTTGCTTCCATGTCCTGGCTCTTCTAAATACTGCTACAGTGAATATTGGGATACATGAATCTTTTTGAATTGTGGTTTTTCTCCAGGTAACTGTAGAGGAGTCAGATTGCTGGATTATATGAAAACTCTATTTTTAGCTTTTTAAGGAATCTCCATACTTTCTCCATAGTGGCTGCACTAGTTTACATTCCTACGAGCAGTGTAGGAGGGTTCCCTTTTTTCCACACTCACTCCAACATTTATTGTCTGTAAATTTTTTGATGATTGCTGTTATGACCAGTGTGAGGTGATATCTTATTATAGTTTGATTTGTACTATATTTTTATTTGTATTTAATCTTTATATAATAATAGGTGATGTGGAGCATCTTTTCATGTGCTTTTCAGCCATCTATATGTCTTCTTTGGAGAACTGTCTAAGTCTTCTGCCCATTTTTTGATTGGATTGTTTGCTTTCTGATGCTGAACTGCATAAGCTGTTTGTATATTTTGGAGATAAATTCCTTCTTGGTTTCTTCATATGCAAATATTTTATCCCATTTTTGAGGATTGTGTTTTTGTGTTTTGTGTGATTTCCTTTGCTGAAAAAGAGCTTTAAAGTTTAATTGGATCCCATTTGTTTATTTTTTTAAATTTTATTTGTATTAGTCTAGAAGGTGGATTGAAAAAGATCTTGCAATTTTTGTCAAAAAGTGTTCTGCTTATGTTTTCCTCTAAGACTTTTAGAGTATCCAGGCTTACATTTAGGACTTTAATCCATTTTGAGGTTTTTGTGTGTGTGTATGGTGTTGAGAGTACTCTAATATCATTTTTTTCATGTAGCTATCCAGTTCTCCCAGCACCTCTTATTGAAGAGACTTCTTTTCTCCATTGTATAGTCTCTCCTCCATTGTCTTAGATTGCATGAACATAGGTATGTGAGTTTACCTCTGGACTTTATATCCTCTTCTATTGATCTATGTTTCTGCTTGTGTGTGTGTGCCAGTACCATACTATTTGATTACTGTAGCTTTCCTGAAGTCAAGAACCTGATTCCTCCAGCTGCATTTTTCTGTTTCAAGATTGCTTTGGTTATTTGAGATCTTTTGTGTTTTCATCAAATAGTAAAATTTTTGCTCCAGTTCTGTGGAAAATGCCATTAATAATTAGCAATTGCATTGAATCTGTAGACTGCTTTGGGAACTACAGTTTTTTTGACAAATTGATTTTTTGGATCTAAAATCTTTGATTTCTTTTATCAGTATCTTATAGTTTTTAGAATACAAATCTTTTGTCTCCCTGTACTGTGCTGTGCTTAGTCACTCAGTCGTGTCTGACTCTTTGTGACTCCATGTAGCCTGTCAGGCTCTTCTGTCCATGAGGATTCTCCAGGCAAGAATATTGGAGTGGGTTGCCATGCTCTGCTCCAAGGGATCTTCCCAATCCAGGAATTGAACTGGGCTCTCCTGCATTGCAGGTGGATTCTTGGGTCAATAGTTTATTTCTAGATATTTTATTCTTTTCAATGTGATCGTAAATGGAACTGTTCCCTTAATTTCTCTTTCTGATCTTTCATTGTTAGTGTATAGGAATGCAAGAGATTTCTTTGTTTTAATTTTGTATCCTGTGACTTTACTGATTCACTGATGAGATATACTAATTTTCTGGTAACATCTTTAGAATTTTCTATGTATAATATTGAAAGGTTGTTGCTAAACCATGAAAGATGCCAGGATTCTTGGCCTCCGGAGGAGAAGAATTCAGTCCGGGGCCAGAGATGAGGCTTGATCGCTCAGAGCTTTTGTGTAATAAAGTTTTATTTAAGTATAAAAGAAATAGATAAATCTTCTGACATAGATATCAGAAGGGGGCAGAAAGAGTGCTCCCCTGCTAGTCTTTAGCTGGATGTTATATAGTTACTAGCAGTCTGCTAATTAAAGAAAGGAAATGTCTCAAAAATCTTGAAGAAAGGCAGATTACCATACAAATAGTTTCATTAACATAGATTAGGAGAACAATGTATGAGTGTAACATACTGGTTTGTCAAGTCAGTTCTGAGCCTAAACTTGAGCCTTTAGGTGGAACCAACTTGAAGATAGAGTCTAGGGTAAGTGCATAGTACATTAATATAGCTTAAGACAAACATTTCCATAAGAAAAATGCATTGGTTAGCTCAAGGTTTGAGAAAAGTTAAGTTAGGCTGGAACCAGGTGTCATTATGGCAACACAGAATTTCAAGAGAAACCTCTTTTTAAATTTGTGTAGAGAAGGGGAATGAAGGCAATGGCAACCCACTCCAGTGTTCTTGCCTGGAAAATCCCAAGGATGGTGGAGCCTGGTGGGCTGCCATCAATGAGGTAGCACAGAGTCGGACATGACTGAAGCGACTTAGCAACAGCAGCAGCAGAGAAGGGGAAAGAAATTAACAGTAATTTGTTTCCTCCTGCTGCTCAAGAGAGAGAGAAAAAATGTCTGACACTTGCAGCCTATTTCCTCTCTTTGGAGACCCCTGGCCTTCCTCCTGTTACCCTCTCAGTATCATGTCATCAG
Source organism: Aepyceros melampus (assembly GCA_006408695.1). NCBI lineage: Eukaryota > Metazoa > Chordata > Mammalia > Artiodactyla > Bovidae > Aepyceros > Aepyceros melampus. The sequence goes on from SJXQ01012200.1 coordinate 208,902, forward strand.
CAGTGACAGTTTCACATCTTCTTTTCCATTTAAATTCCTTTTATTTCTTTCCCTTTTCTGATTGCCATGAATAGGACTTTAAAAATTACATTAAATAATTATTTTATTTTTTTCTTTAGATCTGTTTTTTCCTTTAACTCTTCTATCTCTTTGTTAAACTTTTTTTTTCGGGGGGGGGGTATCTTTAAAAATATCAGCCTCCATTCTTTTACTGGATTAGCTGCTGCTGCTGCTAAGTCACTTCAGTTGTGTCTGACTCTGTGCAACCCCATAGACGGCAGCCCACCAGGCTCCCCCATCCCTGGGATTCTCCAGGCAAGAACACTGGAGTGGGTTGCCGTTTCCTTCTCCAATGCAAAGTGAAAAGTGAAAGGAAAGTCACTCAGTCGTGTCCAAATTTCCGCGACCCCATGGACTGCAGCCCACCAGGCTCCTCTGTCCATGGGATTTTCCAAGCAAGAGTACTGGAGTGGGGTGCCATTGCCTTCTCCATTACTGGATTAGAGCAGGCTCTAAATCCAGTGACTGTTTCCCTTATAAGAATACCTTCTGATGACAGGTAGACATTAGAATTATGTATTTATAAATCAGGGAAAATCAAGAATTGTGGACAACCAACAGAAGCTAGGAAGAGGCAAGGAAAGTTTATCTCCTAGAGCCTTCTGATGAAGCATGGTGCTGTCAGTGCCTTGGTTTTGAACTTCTTACCTCCAGAACAATGAGAGAATACATTTTTGTACTTATAAACCACTCAATTTACTTTAATTTGTTATAGTAGCTGTGGGAAAGTAATACAAGTATAGAGATGATTTTGTCAGATCGTATCACCTATCATGCTTTCTAGAGTATATAAAATGATGTATTAAATCACTGCATCCAGAAAGCTTCTCCCTATCCATCAGTTCAGTTCAGTTCAGTTGTGTCTGACTTTTTGCGACCCCATGAATCACAGCACGCCAGGCCTCCCTGTCCATCACCAACTCCCGGAGTTCATGATTTCGGATCCCCAAAAAATAAAGTCTGACACTGTTTCCACTGTTTTCCCATCTATTTCCCATGAAGTGATGAGACTGGATGCCATGATCTTCGTTTTGAATGTGGAGCTTTAAGCCAACTTTTTCACTCTCCTCTTTTACTTTCATCAAGAGGCTTTTTAGTTCCTCTTCACTTTCTGCCATAAGGGTGGTGTCATCTGCATATCTGAGGTTATTGATATTTCTCCTGGCAATCTCCCTATCCATAGATACTTTGATTTCAAAAAAATGTAGCTTCAATTCAAATCCTTGTTTCTATGAAGATTTTAATGAAACAACAGCAAATATAAATCACAATATTGCTAATATATTGTCCAGATACAAACTAGACTTTTTTTTTAACTTCTCTACATATTTGACAGACAGTGAAAGCATAAATTTTGGCAAATTCCATTCCATTTATAAATTTCATATCAGTGAAAATGAAAAACATGTTACCTGCTTATTGTCTTACACATCTAAAAATAAAAATACTGCTAAATAGGGCTCTGATTTTCTCACCTAAAGATATTAAGGCTTTCATAATGTAAGTCATCCCTGGTGGCTCAGATGGTAAAGCATCTGTCTACAATGTGGGAGACCCGGGTTCGATCCCTTGGTTGGGAAGGTCCCCTGGAGAGAAAATGGCAATCCACTCCAGAACTATTACCTGGAAAATCCCATGGATGGAGAAGCCTGGTGGGCTGCAGCCCATGGGGTTGCAGAGTCGGACATGACTGAGCAACTTCAATTTAATATAAGTCATAAATCAATAGAGGTTATTGAGTAACGGTCCCCAAAGGTATCTCGGTCCTAATCCCCCAGAATGTGTGACTGTTACCCTATATGGTGAAGGAATTTTGTAGTTGTGAATGTTTATCCTTCAATGGTGAGATTATTCTGGATTACCCACATAGACCATTAAATGGAATCACAAGTGTCCTCCTTAGTTAGATATGTTTCTACAAGAAGGCTTTCAGTCTCATGAGCTATAAAAAAGATGCTAAAATGTTGGCCTGCTGCATGTAAATGTTGATCTAGAAATACTTGCAATGTGGAGGAAAAATAAAATTTCCTTCTCTAATTTGGAAATGCATTGAGGATGAGACTAGAAATTGCGAGATTATAATAAAATAGAGAGTTACATGCTGTTTCCTTAAAATGTTTGAGAACTTTTGAGGCCATAAGAGGTCTAGAAAAGAATGAATTAACAGCATCTAAATTGACCAGTATTACATGTAGGCTTTGACAAAAATTCAAACTGTGGGAAAAATCAATTTTTGGAATAGCACTGTTTTAGAATACTTTGATATCAGAAAAGAACCAAGTTAAACAGAACTTTTTCATTTTCTTTACTGTAACTAATTTGTATAGAATGCAAGTTAAATTTCACAGGATCAACAGCCTCTGTGCTTTAAAATAATTTTCCCTGAGAAAGAAAGATTTAAGTTTTTAAGTAACATCTAGTATGCTTCCAAATTTTTTAAAATGATGCAATTTCAGACTTAATATATGTAATAAGTTTATAAGTACAAAGGGACTGATTGACAAATAGCTGATGATCTACAAAACTAAGTCTGTGGATACAAAGTTGGCATTTTGGGAGTTGTTTTTGTTGTAGTCAGTGAAACAGAGGCAGTTTTTTTTTTTTTTTTTTTTTTTCTGGAACTCCTTCCTTTCTCTTTGATCCAGTGAATGTTGGCAATTTGATCTCTGGTTCCTCTGCCTTTTCTAAACCCAACTTGAATGTCTGGAAGTTCTTGGTTCACATAATGCTGAAGCCTAACCTGGCAAATTTTGAGCATAACCTTTCTAGCATGGGAGATGAATACAGCTGTCTGGTGGTTTGAACATTTTTTACTACTGCCCTGCTTGGGAATTGGGAATTTGCTGACATATTGAGCATAACATTTAAAAGCATCATCTCAGGATTTTAAGGAGCTCGCCTGAAAGTCCATCACCTCCACTAGCTTTAGTGGCAGCAGTGCCTTCTAAGCCCCACTTGACTTCACCCTTCAAAATGTCTGGCTCTGAGTGAGAGACTACACCATCATGGTTATCTGAGTCTTAAGATCTGTTTTGTACAGTTCTTCTGTGTATCCTTTCCATCTCTTCTTGATCTCTTCTGCTTCTATTAGGTCTTTTCTGTTTCTGTCCTTTAATGTGTCCATCTTTGGATGAAGTAGTCCTTTGATATTTCTAATTTTCTTGAAGCGATCTCTTGTCTTACCCTTTCTGTTGTTTTCCTCTATTTCTTTGTATTTTTCTTTGAAGAAGGCCTTCTTGTCTTTCCTTGCTATTCTCTGGAACTCTGCATTTAGTTGGATGTACCTTTCACTTTCTCCCTTGCTTTTCACTTTTCTTCTGTCCTCAGCCATTTGTAAAGTCTCCTCAGACAACCACTTTGCCTTCTTGCATTTCTTTTGTTGAGGGGATGGTTTTGTTTGTTGTCTCCTGTACGATATTACAGACCTCTGCCCATAGCTCTTCAGGCACTCAAGGTCTAATCCCTTGAATCTATTTGTCACCTCCACTGTATATCCATAAGGGATTTGATTTAACTTGTACCTGGCTGACCTAGTGGTTTTCCCTGCTTTCTTTAGTTTAAGCCTGAATTTTGCCATTAGGAGCTGATAATCTGAGCCACAGTCAGCTGCAGGTCTTGTTTTTGATAACTGTATATAGCTTCTCCATCTTCAGCTACAAAAAATGAAATCAATCTTATTTTGATATTGACCACTTGGTGATGTCCATGTATAAAGTCATTTCTTGTGTTGTTGAAAAAGGGTGTTTGCTATGACCAGTGTGCTCTTTTGACAGAATTCTGTTAGCCTTTGCCCTGGTTCATTTTGTACTCCAAGGACAAACTTGCCTGTTTCTCCAGGTATCTCTTGACTTCCTACTTTTGCATTCCAGCCCTCTCTGATGAATAGACATTTTTTTTGGTGTTAGTTCTAGGAGGTATTCTAGGTCTTGATAGAACTGATCAGCTTCAGCTTCTTTCAGCATTGATGGTTAGGGCACAGTCTTGGAATAATGTGATGTTGAAAGGTTTGCCTTGGGAACAAATTGAGATCATTCTGTCCTAATGTTCCAGGTTCATATGTAATACTGTTCTTTAAAGATAGGGATTTTACCTTCACCACCAGACACATCCACAACTGAGCTTCAGTTCCACTTTAGCCCAGCAGCTTCATTCTTTCTGGAGCTATTAATAGTTGTCTTCCATTCTTCTCCAGTAACATATTGGACATCTTTCAACTTGGGGGATTCATCTTTTGGTGTCATATCTTTTTGCCTTTTTATACATTTCACCAGGTTCTCACAGCTAGTATACCAGAGTGGTTTGCCATTCCCTCCCCCACTGGATCACGTTTCATCACAACTCTGCAATACGACCTGTTCGTCTTGGATGGCCCTCATTGCATGGCTCATAGTATCACTGAGTTGGTAAGGCCCTTCACTACAACAAGGCAGTGATCCATGAAAGGGATTTTGGGAATATGGAATGCTAACTGTTAATCTAAAAATCAGCTGTCACTAATAAGTTAAATTCTCAAGTATTCTTTACAATTTTGACCGTGTTATTTTCTACCTAAGAAAAAGGATGTACTGAAAGATACAGGCAATTCAGAGACGTATTATTTTGAGAATAAACTAAGTAAAATTATCTGTTATACTATAATAGAGGAGATAAACATATTGTAGCTGACATACTGCAAAGTAGCTACTATGTTGCCCACCTCCTACTATTTTCATCCCTTAATTGTGGATGGGGCTTGTGACTTGCTTTTATTTTTTCTTATGAGTTTCCTTTTTTTTAAGAGCACTTAAAAGTTCACAGAAAAATTTTACAGAAAAGTAGAAATTTCCCTATACTCCTGCCCCCATACATACATAGCTTCCCCTCTTGTCAGTATCCTCCACCACCATACATTTGTTAAAATTGATGAGCTACACTGATACACCATTATCACCCAAAGCCTGTAGTTTACATTTTGTTTCACTCTTGGTGTTGTACATTCTATGGGTTTGGAAAGCTATAAAATGACATGTATGCATCATTATGATGTCTTACCGGTATTTTCACTGTCCTAAAAAGCCTCTGTACTCCCCCTCTTCATCCCTCTCCTCTACCTCCAGTTTCTAGCAACCAGTGATCTCTTGATTGTCTCTATGCTGCTGCTGCTCCTAAGTCACTTGAGTCGTGTCCGACTCTGTGTGACCCCATAGACGACAGCTCACCAGGCTCCCTCATCTCTGGGATTCTCCACGCAAGAACACTGGAGTGGGTTGCCACTTCCTTCCCCAATGCATGAAAGTGAAAGTGAAGTCGCTCAGTCGTATCTAACTTAGCGACCCCATGGACTACAGCCTACCAGGCTCCTCCGTTCCATAGGATTTTCCAGGCAAGAGTACTGGAGTGGGGTGCCATTGCCTTAGTTTTCTTTTTTCAAAATGTCAGAATTGGAATCTTAAAGTATGTAGGGTTTTCAGATTGGCTTCTTTCGGTCATTAATATGCACTTAAATTCCCTCTGTCTTTTCATGGCTTAATAGTTCACTTCTTTTTAGTGCTGAATAATATTCCATTGTCTGTGTATGTTGTCGTTGTTCAGGCACTCAGTTGTGTCTGACTCTTTGTGACCCCATGGACAGCAGCATGCTAGGCTTCCCTGTCCTCCATCTCCTGGAACTTGCTAAATTCATGTCCATTGAGTCGGTGATGCCATCTGACCATCTCATCCTCTGTCATCCCCTTCTCCTCCTACCTTCAATATTTCCCAGTATTAGGGTCTTTTCTAATAAGTCTGCACTTCATATTATGTAGCCAAAGTACTGGAGCTTCCTCATCAGTCCTTCCAATGAATATTCAGGACTGATTTCCTTTATATTTGACTAGTTTGATCTCCTTGCAGTCCAAGGGACTCTCAAGAGTCTTCTCCAACACCACAATTCAAAAACATCAATACTTCAGGCTCAGCCTTTTTTATAGTCCAACTCTCACATTCACACATGACTACTGGAAAAACCATACCTTTGACTAAACAGAGCTTTCTTGACTGTCTAGGTTGGTCATAGCTTTTCTTCCAAGGAGCAAGCGTCTTTTAATTTCATGGCTGCAGTCACCACCTACAGTGATTTTCAAGCACAGGAAAATAAAGTCTGTCACTCTTTCCATTGTTTCCCCATCTATTTGCCATGAAGTGATGAAACTGGATGCCATGACCTTAGGTTTTTGAATGTTGAGTTTAAAGCCGGCTTTCACTCTCCTCTCACCTCATCAAGAGGCTTTTTAGTTCCTCTTTGCTTTCTTCCACAAAAGTGGTATCATCTCTATATCTGAGGTTATTGATATTTCTCCTGGAAATCTTGATTCCAGCTTGTGCTTCATCAAGCTCAGCATTTCGCATGATATATTCTGCATATAATTTAAATAAACAGCGTGACAGTATACAGCCTTGATGGAGTCCTTTCTCAATTTTTGACCAGGTTTTCCCTGTCCTGTTCTAACTGTTGCTTCTTGACCTACACACAGGTTTCTCAGGAGAAGGCCAGGTGGCCTGGTATTCTGGTCTCATTAAGAATTTTCCAGTTTGGGATCCACACAGTCAAAGGTTTTAGCATAGTCAATGAGGCAGAAGTAAATGTTTTTCTGGATTTCTATAGCTTTTTGTTTTTTCTATGTTCTAACAAATATTAGCAATTTGATCTCTGGTTCTTCTGCCTTTTCTAAATTCAGCTTGAATATCTAGAATTTCATGATTCATATACTGTTGAAGCCTAGCTTGGACAATTTTAAGCATTACTTTCTTTGCTAGCATCTGAAATGAGTGCAATTGTGCAGTGATTTGAATGTTATTTGATACTGCCTTTCTTTGGGATTGGAGTGAAAACTGACCTTTTTCAGTCCTGTGGCCACTGCTGAGGTCTCCAAAGTTGGTGGCATGTTGAGTGCAGCACTTTAGCAGCAGCATCTTTAAGGATTTTAAATAACCTCTGCAATTCCATCACCTTTAGTAGCTTTGTTCTTAGCAATGCTTCCTAAGGCCCACTTGACTTCATACTCCAAGATGTCTGGCTCTAGGTGAGTGATCACACCATCTGGTTATCTGGGTCATTAAGAGCTTTTTGTATGGTTTTTCTGTGTATTCTTGCCACCTCTTATTAATATCTTCTGCTTCTGTTAGGTCCATACCACTTCTGTCCTTTATTGTGCCCATCTTTGTATGAAATTTTCCCTTGGTATCTCTAATTTTCTTGAAGTGATCTCTAGTCTTTCCTGTTCAATTGTTTTTTTCTTTTTCTTTTTTTTTTGCATTGTTCACTTAATGAAGCTTTCTTATCTATCCTTGATATTCTTTGAAACTCTGCATTCAGATGGGCATATCTTTCCTTTTCTCCTTTTCCTTTTGTTTCTCTTCTTTGCTCAGCTATTTGTAAGGTCTCTTCAGACAACCAGTTTCCATTTATTTTTCTTGGGAATGATTTTGATTACTGCCTCCTGTCAAGTGTTATAAACTGCTGTCCATAGTTCTTCAGGCACTCTGTCTATTAGATCTAATCCCTTGAATCTATCTATCCCTACTCTATAATCCTAAGAGATTTAATTTATGTCATATCTGAATGGTGTAGTGGGTTTTCATACTTTCTTTAAGTCTAAATTTGGCAATAGGAGTTCAGGATGTGAGCCACAGTCAGCTCCCAGTCTTGTTTTTGCTGCCTGTATAGAGCTGCTCCATCTTCAGCTGCAAAGACTATAATCAGTCTGATTTTCGTATTAACCATCTGGTGATATCCATGTGTAGAGTCATTTCTTTTGTTATAGGAAAAGTGTGTTTGCTATGACCAGTGTGTTCTCTTGACAAAATTCTGTTAGCCTTTGCTCTGCCTAATTTGGTGCTCCAAGGCCAAACTTGCCTGTTACTCCAAATAGGTATCTCTTGAATTCCTACATTTGCATTCCAGTTCCCTATGACAAAAAGGACATCTCTTTTTGGTGTTGGTTCTAGAAAGTCATTAAGTCTTCATAGAACCATTAAACTTTAGCTTCTTTGGCATTAGTGGTTGGGGCATAGACTTGAATTACAGTAAGGAAATGTGGGCTACATTTCTTTCTCTCAAGGAAATGTAGAGAGATCATTCTGTCATTTTTGAGATTGCATCCAAGTACTGCATTTCAGACTCTTTTGTTGACTATGAGGAGTATTCCATTTCTTCTAAGGGATTCTTGCCCACAGTATTAGATATAATGGTCATCTGACTTAAATTAACCCATTCTGGTCCATTTTAGTTTTCTGATTCCTAAAATGTTGATGTTCACTTTTGCCATGGTGGCCTCTTCCAAGAGTGTCTGTGTATGATACAGTTTACTAATCCAGTCACCTATTGAAGGACACCTTGGTTACATTTTGACAAGCATGAATAAAGCTACTATAAACATCAATGTGCATATTTTTGCATCAACAGGAGTTCTGTTCTTAGTGTAGATAGCAAGAGTTGCAATTACTGAATCTTTTGGTAGCATGAGGGGATCAGTTTTGTAACAAACTGCCAAACTCTTCCAAAATTGCTACACCATTTTCCATTTCCACCAGCAATGAATGAGTTCCTGTATCTCCACATTCTCATCAACATTGGTAGTGTCATTTTGGCAGATGTTGGCCATTCTAATAGATGGATAGTAGTATATGATTATTATTTTACATTGTATTTCTTTGATATGATTGGGAGCATCTTTTCATTTTATTTCCCATCTGTGTATCTTCTTTCTTGAGATGCCTATAAAAGTCTTTGGCCCATTTTTGATAGGATTATTTGATTTTTTACTGCTAAGTTTTGAGTTTTTTGAATATTTCCTATATGGAGGATAGGTTTTTGAGTTTTTGTTTTTTGTTTTTTTTTTTTTTTGCCACACCAGATAGCATGCAAGATCTTATTTCTCAGACCAGGAATTGAACCCACGCCTCCTGCAGTAGAATTGTAGAGTCTTAACCTCTGGACTGTCAAGGAAGTCACTGTATGTTTTCAATAAATGCCCTTTTAAGATATATTTTTTGCAAATATTTTATCCCAGTCTGTATTTCTATTATTTTGGCATGTCTTTCACAGAGCAGAAGGTTTTATCTTTAATGAAGTGCAGTTCATCCTTTATTTCATGAATTGTGCCTTTGGCATTTAGCATAAAATGTAATTACCATGCCAAAGGCCATTAAGGCTAATTTGTTTTCTCATGGTAGTTTCATAGTTTTTCATTTTAGATTTATGTCTATGATTTATTTTGAGATTTGTGAAAGGTGTAAGGCCTATTTCTAGACTTATTTATATATTTAGTTTTGCATGTGACTGTCTGGTTATTCCAGCACTATTTGTTGAAGAAATTGTCATCCATTGTGTTACCTTTGTTCCTTGGTCAAATCCAGTATTCTTGCCTAGAGAATCCCATGGACAGAGGGGCTTGGAAGGTTACAGTCTGTTGGATCACAAGAGTCAGATACAACTGAGCAAAAGAACACACACACACACACACACACGTCAGTTGACCATATCTATGTGGGCTAATTTCTGGGCTCTTGGTTCTCTTCCACTAATCTATGCATTCACTCTTTTGCCAGTACCACACTGTCTTGACTACTGTCAATTTAAATAAGTCTTAAAGTCAGTCCTTCATCTTTTTATCATCCTTCAATATTGTATTGGCTATTACAGGCTCTTTTACATCTCCATATAAACTTTAAAAATGGCTTATCAATTTCCACAAAATTACTACCTAGTATTTTGATTGGGATTACATTGATCTACAGATCATATTGGGAAGGACTGACAGCATTGAATATTCCTACCCATGAACATAGAATTTCTCTCCATTTATTAAGTTTTTCTTTTTATTCATCAAAGTTTTGCAGTTTTGTTCATATATATCTTATACATATCTTATTTGATTTATGCCTAAGAATCTGATTTGGGGTCATACATTGTGTTTTAAATTTCCAGTCCTGTGTATTCCTTGCTAAATGTAAGAAAGTGATTTACTTTTGAATATTAATCTTATAATAATGCAGCCATTTGCTTGAATTGCTCATTTGTTTCAGGAAGTTTTTTGTTTAATGTTTTTGGATTTTTTACATAAATGATCACGTCATCTACAATCAGTGACAGTTTCACTTCTGCCTTCCCAATCTATGAAGACTTTATTTCTTTTTATCAACTTATTTTATTCACATTGATTTCTAGTATAAGATTTATAAATAGTGATACCTGGGAACATCCTTAAATTGTACCTGGCATAGTAGGGGAGCATCAGGTTTCCCACCAGTAAGTATGTTACTAGGTGTAGATTTTTTTTGTATATGTTCTATATGAAGTTGAGATAATTTCCTTCTATTCCTAGTTTACTGAAAGTTTTTATCATGAATGAGTGTTGGATTTTGTCAAATGTTTCTTGTGCTACCGATATGATCATGTGGTCCTGAGTTTTTTAGCCTATTTATGTGATGGATTTTTTACATTGATTTTCAAATCTTGAACCTGCTTTCCATAACTAAGTTAAATCTTACTGGATCATAGTGGATAATTCTGTTTATATGTTATTAGATTTGATTTGCTAGTTGAATATTCTAAGGGTTCTCTCATTTGACATGAACAGTGTACCTTATCCAGAATAATCAAATACACCCTGAAATTCATGTAATTAATCAGAATTTGTGGATCATTCTTAGTTTGGTCTACCAATTGAGAATCAACATTACATCATCAACAGTATGTATATATATAAATATATACACACGTGTGTGTGTACTTACAATTTAATCAAGTAGAAGTGTCTTATCTCTAGGCTCTGGTTATAGGCAGCAGAATTTAAATATCCCTATGTAAACACAATATTATAAGTCCAAAATGTATATTAGAATTTGTCTCACATGATTGCACATTGGTTCTGTCTCTACCACCAGGTCCCCATTTTCTTCTTTTCTTTTTTTTTTTTTTAATCATGAAAGCACTAAATCTTTTATTTTTCCTATTTGACTTCTCAAAAAGGGTGGCATAGTTAAGAATCTTCTTTGAAATGGCTTGATAATTGTGTTGTTTCTTCTCTATTCTGAGACTTTTCCATCAGAACATTCACTTTAATCTGACTGCTATTGCATGGCTGGAAAAGTGGATATGCAATAACACTTTCATACTCTTTTATCTCTTTCTTTATGCTCTTTATGCTCTCACACTTCTCACGAAGAGGAGGCTGGCTCCGGTCTTTTCTCAAGATTCCTTCCTTGAGATTTTGCTCTACAAGTTCTCTCCCTCAAATCATGTGTTCCCGGTGATCTTTAACCTGCATCTGTTCTCTCACATTTACCTGCTTTCTTCTCTGTGTGTTCTGGATGCCATGCTCTCCTGGCACAATTCTGGGAAATTTTATTTCATTAGAGTGTGGTGGTAATTGTTTCAATGTTTTACTCTTTTTTCTTTTTAAATTTGGAGTAATTATTGAAAAGAAACTGTTAGTCAAATTGAACATTTAGATTTTGTTTAGTGGGTTTAGTTATGACAGTACTTTGTTTACCAGTGTCCAGAAATCCTCTAAAATTTCATCCCCCTTGCTAGTCCATTTTATTAAGGCAAATGGACTTTGGTCCCCTGATGGGATTGTACCAAGAGATCCTAGTAATCTTGCCACTCAACTTATAACATCTCTTTAATTCATACCCTTTCACTGGCACCATTTGGAAGGGACTCTGAATTCCTCCTTTGTGTTATTATCACTAAAACTAATCAAGGCTATAGCAAATTGCATAAATTCATTAAGGTCTTTGTGCAATATTAGGGGTTGAGAGTAGCTATACCACCCTTTTTTATGGTAATCCATTACAGTTTTAATAACTGCTCCATCTATCTCCTTTTTATATCATCTTTAATTATCTGAACATACTACCTGGTTTAATTGCCGCAAGAGTAATATTTCATTTGTATTAGTTTTTATCAAGTATCACTCTTGATAAAAGTGAAGGAGGAGAGTGAAAAAGTTGACTTAAAGCTCAACATTCAAGAAACTAAGATCATGGCATCTGGTCCCATGACTTCATGGGAAATAGCTGGGGAAACAGTGGAAAAAGTGTC
>SJXQ01012200.1:221329-293274 GCA_006408695.1 Aepyceros melampus
TATGACCAACCTAGATAGCATATTGAAAAGCAGAGACATTACTTTGCTGACAAGGTCCCTCTAGTCAAGGTTATAGTTTTTCCAATAGTCATGTATGGATGTGAGAGTTGGATGGTGAAGAAAGCTGAGTGCCAAAGAATTGATGCTTTTGAACTGTGGTGTTGGAAAGACTCTTGAGAGTCCCTTGGACTGCAAGGAGATCCAACCAGTCCATCATAAAGGAGATCAGTCCTGGGTGTTCATTGGAAGGACTGATGTTGAAGCTGAAACTCCAATACTTTGGGCACCTCATGTGAAGAGTTGACTCATTGGAAAAGATTCTAGTGCTGAGAGGGATTGGGGGCAGGAGGAGAAGGGGACGACAGAGAATGAGATGGCTGGATGGCATCACCAACTCGATGGACATGGGTTTGGGTAGACTCCAGGAGTTGGTGATGGACAGGGAGGCCTGGCATGCTGCAATTCACGGGGTCGCAAAGAGTCAGACATGACTGAGTGACTGACCTGAACTGACCTGAACTTGTATTATTTTATTCTTAAATTGTAACTATTTTCTCATTATTCAGTCCCATTCTGTGGAAGCTCAGCAAGAATATACTCTACCACATCTGTCACATCTCTCTGCCTTATGTGACTTTATTCTTTAAAAAAAAATTTATTGGAGTATAGTTGATTTCCAGTGAGCACACACACCACAGAATTTCAGGTGTACAGGAAAGTGAATGAGTTATACATGTACATATATCGACTCTTTTTTAGTTTCCTTTCCCATTGAGTAGAGTTGGCAGTGCTATAGAGTAGGTCACAGTTAGTTATCTGTTTTATCTATAGTAGTGTGCATATGTCAGTCCCAATTTTCCAGTTTAACCCTCCTTCCCCATAACCATAAGTTTGATTGATGCATCTGCAATTCTGTTTTGTAAATAAATTCATTTGTAACCTTTATTTTTGATTCCATGAATAAGCAATACCATATGATATTTGCTTTTATTGTTCTGACTCACTTCACTCAGTATGACAATCTTCAGGTCCAGCTATGTTGTTGCAAATGGCTTTGTTTTGTTCTTTTTTATGCTGAGTAATATTCCATTGTTAAACCACATATTCTTTATCCATTCCTCTGTCAGTAGACATTTAGGTTGCTTCTGTGTCTAGGCTATTGTAAATAGTGCTGCAGTGCATTTGGGGTGCATGCATCCTTTCAAATCAGAATTTTCTCCAGATATAGGCCCGGCATGGAATTCCAGGATCATATGGTACTTCTGTTTTCAGTTTTGTTAAGGAACCTCCATACCATTCTCCATAGAAGCAATATTGAAACATACTCACTAAAGACTTTACAAAGTGTTCCACCTTCAAAAAAAAAATGCACGTGAACTGACGCTCAACATCACTAGTTATTGCTGCTGCTGCTGCTAAGTCACGTCAGTCATGTCCGACTCTGTGTGACCCCATAGACAGCAGCCTACCAGGCTCCAGTCCCTGGGATTCTCCAGGCAAGCATACCGGAGTGGGTTGCCATTTCCTTCTCCAATACCGGAAAGTGAAAAGTGAAAGTGAAGTCACTCAGTCGTGTCTGACTCTTTGCGACCCCATGGACTGTAGCCCACCAGGCTCCTCCATCCATGGGATTTCCCAGGCAAGAGTACTGGAGTGTAATGAAGTATTACCTCATACCAGTCAGAATGGCCATCATCAAAAAATATACAAACAATAAATGCTGGAGAGAGTGTGTACAAAAGGGAACTCTCCTATTGGATGAGGGTTATTAGGACTTCCCTGGTGGCTCAAACAGTAAAGAATCTGCCTGCAATGCAGGAGACCTAGGTTTCATCCCTGGGTTGGGAAGTCCCTTGAAGTTTGAAATGGAACCCACTCTAGCATTCTTGCTTGGAGAATTCCATGGACAGATGAGCCTCCTGGGCTACAGTCCATGGAGTTACAAAAAGTCGGATATGACTGAGCAACAGGCAACACACACATCATTTAAAAATATGCCTACCTCTCCTCTTTGGTGTCATTTGTGTCCACCAAACACACAGATTCATGGGCAGTAAGTTGGAGTCCTTGGCAGCCTTTAGATTTTTATCATTTATTTTGTTTCCTCCAAAGCAACCAAAAGCAAAGTAAGTACCATATAAATTTCTAAAGATCCGTTTAGCTTCCTCTCTGTTGTGGATCTACCACCTGCCATTCCCACACTGGTAATTATTCTTTGCTTTCAGTTGTCACAGTAATTGAGTGAGGACCTCTAAATGGAGGTTGTCAAGAAACCATCCTGGCTTGGCAGATTCTCCATTCTACCATTCGTCATCCTTCTTTTTCCTAAACCAAGCCTTAGCAATTACTTGTGTTATAGAGTCAAGTGTATTACAATTAACCTACTTATAGTGCCAACTGTAGCAATGAAACAGTCAGATAATTGAAAGAACATTTATAGGATAAACTCATTGACAATCTTTATAAAGGATATGGTGTAGGAAGAGAATGGAAGTACAAGAAATCAACTCAGAGATCAGAAAGCTTCCAGGCACAGCCCCTAGGATTTTTCACAGAATATGCTTCATTTTCAAATTATGTTCCTAAGTCTTAGTTTCAGAGGAGTCAGAGTCTGGGTTGACTCAGTGGTCTCCTATATTCCACTGGTAAAGTACCTAAAACCAGGCTGTATAACCAGTTAAACAAGGTGTAAGCCATTAATTAATACATTTTTGATAAACAAGAATATAGAGTTGTCTCCAGGGAAACTGTGAACTTTAAATAGGACATTAAAAGTACTAGTACTAGCATAATTTGTATTTATGTTGGCCAAGTGTTAGAACCAAATGTTCAATCATATCAGATTTAAGCATGGAACTACCCCAGACCAGCTTTAAAGCAAAGCTATTTTTGAATACCTTTTCCTAATTTGCCAAAATGTTTATTTATTTTAAAAGAATGTTAAATGCTTTTGCCCAATGCTTTTTGTTTTCTGCATGTATTGAAATAATTATACAGTTTTTCTCCTTTATTTAGTGGTACAGTGTCAAATTGATTGTTTTTTTTTTTTATTAATAGACCTTATTTCTTAAAAGCAGTAATAAGTTTACAGAAAAGTGAACAGAAAGTACAGAGAGTTCTATATGCTTCTTCTTCTGCTACCCAGAGTTTCCCCTATTATTGACATTCTGCACTGGTAAGCTGCCTTTGTTACAAGTGGTGATCCAAAACTGACCCATTATAATTAATGGGTCCATGGCTTAAATTAGAGCTTATTCTTTGTGTTGTACACTTTTATGGGTTTTGCCAAATGCATTACATCCTGTGTTCCCCTTTATGGCATCATAGTGAATAGTTTCACTGCCTTAATAATCTCTTTCTTGTTTAGTTGCCAAGTTGTGTCCAACTCTTTGCAGCCCCATGAACTGCAGTGTGCTAAGCTTTCTTATCCTTCACTATCTCCCAGAATTTGCTCAAACACATGTCCATTGAGTCAATAATGCTATCCAACCACCTCTTCCTCTGTCACCACCTTGTTCTCCTGCCCTCAGTCTTTCCCAGCATCAGGGTCTTTTCCAGTGAGTTGACTCTTCACATCAGGTGGCCAAAGTATTAGAGCTTCAGCATCAGCATCAGTCCTTCTAATGATAATCTCTTAAACTTTACCTATTCATCCATCTGGCCTCTACTCCACCCCTACCCCAAATCATGGAAAACCTGATCTTTTTACAGTCTTTATAGATTTACATTTTCCAGAATGCCATGTAGCTGGAATCATACAACATGAAGCCTTTCAGACTGGATTCGTCCACTTAGCAATATGCATTGAAGGTTCCTCCGTGTTTTTTCATGGCTTGAAAGCTCATCTCTTTTTATCACTGAATACCAGTCCATTCTATGAGCATGCCACAGTTCTATTCCATGAGCATGCCTTGGATACTTGGTTGCTTCTAAGGCTGGATATTATGAGTAAAGCTACTATAAACCACTGTATGTAGGACATAAATTTTCGACTTATTTGGGTAGGATTACAATTTATGGATCACATGGTAAAACTATGTTTGTTTGTAAGAAACTGCTAAATTGTCTTCCAAAGTGATTGTGCCATTTTGCATTCCTGTCAGCAACATATGAGAGTTCCTGTTGCCCTACGTCCTCCTTCCTGTTGGCCGTGTTCTGGATTTCAGCCATCCCAGTGCAAGTGAAAGTGTTAGCTGCTCAGTGGTGTCCAACTCTTTGCAACCCCGTGGACTATAAAGCGCCAGGCCCTTCTGTTCATGGGATTTTCCGGGCAAGAATACTGGAGTGGGTAGCCACTCCCTTCTCCAGGGGATCTTTCCAACCTAGGGATTGAACCCAAGTCTCCTGTACTGCAGGCACGTTCTTTACTGTCTGAGCCAAAAGAGTAATAGTATCTCATCGATGTTTTAATTTGCCTTTTCCTCATGGCATAAATGTGGAGCATCTTTTCATATGCTTGTATCTAGATGTCTTCTTTGTTGAGCCATCAGTTAGTCTTTGGCCTGTTTATTAATCAGATTGTTTATTTATTATTGATAGGAGTTCTTTGTATCTTCTGAATACAAGATTGATTTTTTTTTTTTAATGTTAAACTTGCATTTCTGGAATAAACTCCACTGGGTCAAAATTTATTATTCTTTTTATATATTGTTGGATTTTGTAATACTTTATTAAGCACTTACTATTGATATTCATGAAGTTATTAGTATGAAGTTTATTTTCTGTGATAGCTTTGTCTGGTTTGTGACCAGAGGAGTCTCAACCAAATGAAATGTGCTGGGAAGTACATTCTATTCATCTATTTCTAGAACATCTTCACTGTAGCTTAATCTTAATTCTTAAGTATCTGATACAAAGGAGCAATTTAATATTGTAGTTTTCTTTGTGAGTAGATTTCAATTATTATTTCAATATCTTTAATAGATATATGAGAATTAAGATTTACTATTTCTTCTTTTTTCAGTTTTGGGTAGTTTATGTCTCAGGAATTTATCTTCTTCATTTAAGTTATCAATATTATTGGCATAAAGTTGTTCCAATATTACCTTATACCTTTAGTCTCTGAAGGATCTTTAGTGGGGCCTACTGTTTCATTCTTGACACTGATAATTTTGTTCTCTTTCTTTTTTTCCTTATTCAGTCTAGGAGACCATCAATCTTGTGATATTTTCTAACAAATAAACTTGTTTTTTTTTTTAAGATTTCTCTATTCATCTGTATTCTATTAATTTCTAATCTTGCCTTTATTTTCCATCACTCTACTTATTTAATTTTCTAACTTTTTAAGGAGAAGGACTAATTAATTTTAGACTCCTCTTTTTCAATATAAGTATTTCTTTTTAAGTGCTTCAAATTTTGACTTTTTAATTATCACCTAGTTCAAAATATTTTCTGACTTACATTATTATTTTTTTTCTTTTTACCTGTGAGACAGTTAAGTGTAATTTACCTGAAGTCCAAATATTGGGGTTTTTTTTTCTGGCATTCTGCAGTTACTGGATGCAGTGTAGTTTAGATTTAAATTTGGCTAAAGTAGTTAATGGTGTCAATCAGATGTTCTGTGTCTTTACTCATTATTTTTATCAAGCTCCTGAGAAAAGTATATCAATAACTTCTCCATAATTGAGTGAAGTATATTATGTTCTCTAATCATTATGGTGGATTTGTTCATTTCTCCCATAAGTACTCTCAATCTTGCTTCATTTATTTTAAAGTTCTGTTACTAGGTAATATACATTTATAATTCAGAAAAGTATGCTTACTATAGTATGATTTTGGAAAAAAGCCCTAAAAAAAGCACTACTATTCCAGACATATTTATCAATTTACCTATTATTTATCTACTTATATAAATATACATGTACATACTTGCATGGAAAATATGTGTATGAAAGAGTGCACAAAGTATCTGAAGGAGGAAAAGAAGAAGGAAGATAGAAAGTAAAACATACAGTTTAGGAGAAATTTTTAATTGAAATTTTACCATATTTGCAATGTAATGGTGGCTCAGATGTTAAAAATCTGCCTACAGTGCACAAGACTAAGGTTTCATCCATGGGTCAGGAAGATCCCCTGGAGAAGGAAATGCTCAATTATTCTTGCCTAGGAAATCTGGACAGAGGAACCTGGCAGGCTACAGTTCATGGGGTCACAGAGTCAGACACAACTGAGCAACTAACAATGTAGAACAGACTATAATGTTATTATTTAGAATTCAAATTGCTGTTAAGTATTTTCAAAATTACTTTCAGTTGATAAATATATTTCCTTACTCATATAAATATACAGACCTGCCCATGCAATGTTTATGCATGTATGCACACACACACACACATTATAGCAAGAAGGAAAGATTGAGTGTTATTTATTTGTTTACCTGAAGAGATATAGTTTCAAATTCTGAAGGATTAGTGTTTGCATTGTGGTTTGTTTCTGTTGTTGCATATTTTAATTACTGTAATGGAAAGATAATACAACACTTTTTAAAAATTAAGTAATCTAAAAAACTCATTTAACAATATTTATTGGGTATGAGGCAATCTTCTGAATGATTTGTATGTCTTATGAAAATAATTTCAGGAATAAAGAAATGCAATTAGGATAATTGTACACTTTTCCCCTGTCTTGTACATTTTATTATGTCAAAAGAATAGAAGAAGTCACCATATTTTTCTTAAATGTAATTGCTTCTTAATCATCAAGCTGAATCAATGTCATATATAAAACACAATTGATCTCTCCAAACCAGCTAAAATTACCATGCTAAATATTTAAAAAAAATATGGCTTAGGGCTTCTCTGGTGGCTCAGATGATAAAGAATCTGCCTGCAGTGCAGGAGACTGGTGTTCGATCCCTGGGTCAGGAAGATCCCCTGGAGAAGGGAATGGCTACCTACTCCATTATTCTTGCCTGGAGCATTCCATGGACAGAGGAGCCTGGCTGGCAGGTGGACTACAGTCCATGGAGTTGCAAAGAGTCAGACAAGACTGAGTGACTATCTTTTAATAAGAGACACAGTACTTCAGCTAAATAAGTAACTCATAATTTGAAGATTGCATTTTATTGGGGGAAAAATAGTATAAATTCTCATGCTATGTATAGTTTTGCTTAGTAATTGTTTCTTCTAATATATATGTGCATGAATTTAGTATTCATATTAAAATCTCAAATATGCTTAAGTAAGCAAAAGCTAGAAAAATATTTCATGTCAAAATATACATGAAACAATTTAAATATTATTCATACCACTACACTGGATTAATTTCATATTAGAAATCACCTTCACTCTAAAAATAAAGTTAAAATTAGTTTAAATGTATTTCAAATTAATATCAATGCTCAAAGCAAAATTACCACCTCTGAAGGACAGTATCACAACTACTGAAACTAGTAAAAATTTATATATTTGGTAGTCATCATTTTTGTAAAATACTAATATAAGCTAGCACATAATCTTTATTTTATTTAATGCAAGTGTGTTAATATTTAGATTCACTTATGAATTCACCTAAATAGAATTAATTAAGTATATGTTGAACATCTACAATATATAAAAACCAGGCTAAAAACTAAAAAATATAGAGATGAGCAATTATAATAAGTCACAAATATAATGATAAACACAATCAATGACATTAGATACTCAACCTGCTATAGATTGTTGGAGGAAGGGGAAAATCACATGAAGTTTGATGGGTCAAGACATTTTTCAGTGTTAAAGAAATGATGGAGGGAGATAAGACCAGATGAGAATAAATAAGAGAGCAAGAAGATGCCCACTCTGCCAGGATATTTATTATTATTCAGGACAAATGTGAATTGTTGGTACTTTACACTTCATTTGAGAAATGAAGCTTAAGAATTGAAGTAATTCCATGATTTGATCCATTGGATGGAATGTTTGGAAACTAAAAGGGGATCCCACAAGTATTCCTCTTTCAAAATCCAGGACAATTTACAACCTACCTAGCTTTCTGTGTTCTCTTGTTTCTTCTGAAACAGACCCCAGATATGCTATTTTTGAGACGATCTAGGGAAGGGCTTCCCTGGTAGCTCAGAGGTTAAAAGCATCTGCCTGCAATGTGGGAGACCTGGGTTAATCCCTGGGTCGGGAATATCCCCTGGAGAAGGAAATGGCAACCCACTAGAGTATTCTTGCCTGGAGAATCCCATAGACAGAGGAGCCTGGTGGGCTACAGTCCACGGGGTTGCAAAGAGTTGGGCATGCTGAGTGACTTCACTACAGGGAGTGGAACAATTCTATATTTATAAACATTTTTATTCCCATGGAGCAAAGATACACAACCTCTTCTACAGACTGCACATGAAAGAGTTTTATAGATGATATATAATTACAGTATATATATGTGTGTGTGCGTGTGTGTATATATATATGTGTATATATATATATACATACTCTTTCAGAAGATAGCTCTGATAGGCAGCATCTAAGATGGATGGTACTGATTCCCATCCCTTGACATTCATGCCCAGGTGTAAACCTTTCCACTTCATGTGGGCTGAATTTACCAATTCTTTTCTTACAAAGAGATTTGGTAAAAGTGAAAAAGTGATGCTGTGTCAATTCAGAGATCAAGTAATAAGACTGTAACTTCAGTTACCCAAGGAAGACCAGATGCCACATCGTGAAGCATCCCTTCATGATGCATTATCCTTTCATGGAGCAAGGTACTGAGATCTGCCAAAACCCAATGAGTGGGTTTTTAATTGGATCCCTCTCCAAAGCTAGCCTTCAGATGAGATTGCAGCCCCAGTTAAGAGCTAAACCAAAACCTCAAGAAAGATCAAATTCAGACATGACCAGATCCAGACCCACCAAGTCTGTGAATAATAAAAATTATTTTTAAATAGCTAAATTTTGAAATATTTTGGTACATAGAAATAGATAAATAATACAGAGGCATAAAACATCACTAGACTCAACTCTTTTATGTCTTAATGACACAGCAGTCTTCCCTTCAATCCAAGTGTCCCAGATTGTCACACGGCATCTAAACCCTCTGAACTCAAGTAACATTTAAAGTCACTATTCAGTTACCCACATTAGTAACCATTGGAAATAAATTTGCAATGAATAAAAACATATGAGAAAAAGTATATTGGAATTAAGAGCATAATTTGAGAAAATGCTTTGTTTTTATGTATACTGTATGAAAAGACACATAATTTAGTTTTTGACAACCCCAAAGATAACATAAAATAATCAGAACACATTAAAGTTTTTTCCTATTATCATTCATGTTCTTATATATTCAATTACATAATAGATGTTAAGATACCTAGTAGGTTATTGATTATGGATATGAACACACTGTAATATGGAGTTTGAATTTTGTACAGTGGTGTTATTTTATATTGAATATAAGATCATGCCGTGTATGGATGATTCATAAGGGAGTAAGCATTGGAAAAGAACAGAATTGTTAAATATGTTAATGTACTCACCCATTATTTTATATCAAGTTCATTTAATATTTTAGTTATTTTATGTCCTGAGTATTATTTTTCAAGGCATTACATCAAGGTCTAAAAGCATGTTTTGGCTTCCATTTGTAGATAACAAAGTCACTTTGTCCATCTTTTTCCTGAGTCCACAAGGACAAGAAATGAGAAACAGAAAATAATAAAACTGATAAAATTTAGACAAAGCACACAGACCAAAAAAATAAAAACATGGTGTAAGGTTGCCAACAGCAGAAGTGATTGGACCAATCATCTGAGCAATAAAGAGACTTGAGAGAAAATTGTCCCTGTGTATATAGATCAGAGTGAGAGGAGCACAGAGAATGACAAATTCAGTTACTTTCTTAGAGGCCATTTCAAGGTGCCCTTGATTGGAATTGCAATGTTTGGATAAAGAAAGAGTCCTGTCTGACTCTTTGCAACACTTTGGACTGTAGCCCACCAGGCTCCTCTGTCCATGGGATTCTCCTGGCAGGAATACTTAAGTGGGTTGCCATGCCCTCCTCCAGGCAATCTTCCCAACTACCACTAGCACCACCTGGGAAGCCCAAACAAACAAGGAGATATCCTTAAACTATATTTATCACAAAGATGGGTTGGAGGAAAGAGGCTGGAAAGGACCCACCCAGACATATAATCCTTGAAAGAAGTGTCCCTTTAGGATGCAGGATAAAGCAGCTCTGGGGAACATGAAGCTCTGTAGTTTTCAATCTTGTCCACTAAAAAGAAAATTCCATGTTATAATACAATAAGTCTGTGTAGGAAGATTGAGAAGCAAAGGGGTTGCTGTTACCTCAAGGACAGAGAATTTTAGAAACTACAAGAAAAAAATACACAGATTGGGCTATTACATCTTATGGACCCTCTCCCTCAAAATCTCTTCTTAAAAAAACCTGGATGATGGAGAACAGTCTCCATTTAAGGATGAATGAATTCTCAAAGGGACTAAGCAAAGACAATACTACTTTGGGGTTCCCAGGTGGTGCAGACTTGTAGTTAAGACCATTCAGTGCTCAGTGTTCTCAGAGCTATCTGAGAAAGCACGACTCAAATATTTTCTACTCTACATGTGCCAGTAATTTGGCAATTTAGAACAGGGATGCTGGCTCAGTATGTGTGAATTCAAATCCTTGGTCCACCAATGGTAGCTATGTGAACTTGAGCCAGGCACTTATATTCTCAGTTTCCTCATCTCTAAAATGCAGATAATAGTCCTTTTTTATAAAAAAGTTATTTCTAAAATTAACTTAGTTAACACTTATAAAAGACAGAACAAACTCAGGTATATAGTGCATGTGTGTGCTGTCGCTTCAGTCATGTCCAACTCTTTGCCGTATGAGCTGTAGCCCTCCAGGCTCCTCTGCCCGTGGGATTCTCCAGGCAAGAATACTGGAGTGGGTTGACATGCCTTCCTTCAGGGGATCTTCCCAACCCAGGGATGGAACCCATGTCTCCTGTAAGGTCTCTTGCATTGGCAGGCAGGTTCTTTACCACTAGCGCCACCTGGGAACCCCCTATAGTGGATAGTATACAGATGTTAATTAATTAAGGAAAATTAATGTTAATAATTTTCTAAGAATAAAGCTAGTGGAGGTGATGGTATTCCAGTTGAGCAATTTCAAACCCTAAAAGATGATGCTGTAAAATTGCTACACTCAATATGCCAGAAAATTTCTACTCTTTCCCCATCTATTTCCTATGAAGTGATGGGACCAGATGCCATGATCTTCATTTTCTGAATTTTGAGCTTTAAGCCAACTTTTTCACTCTCCTCTTTTACTTTCATCAAGAGGCTTTTTAGTTCCTCTTTACTTTCTGCCATGAGGGTGGTGTCATCTGCATATCTGAGGTTATTGATATTTCTCCCGGCAAGCTTGATTCCACCTTGTGTTTCTTCCAGTCCAGCGTTTCTCATGATGTACTCTGCATATAAGTTAAATAAGCAGGGTGACAATATACAGCCTTGATGTACTCCTTTTCCTATTTGGAACCAGTCTGTTGTTCCATGTCCAGTTCTATCTGTTGCTTCCTGACCTGCATACAGATTTCTCAAGAGGCAGGTCAGGTGGTCTGGTATTCCCATCTCTTTCAGAATTTTCCACAGTTTACTGTGATCCACACAGTCAAAGGCTTTGGCATAGTCAATAAAGCAGAAATAGATGTTTTTCTGGAACTCTCTTGCTTTTTCCATGATCCAGCGGATGTTGGCAATTTGATCTCTGGTTCCTCTGCCTTTTCTAAAACCAGCTTGAACATCAGGGAGTTCACGGTTCACATATTGCTGAAGTCTGGCTTGGAGAATTTTGAGCATTACTTTACTAGCATGTGAGATGAGTGCAATTGTGCGGTAGTTGGAGCATTCTTTGGCATTGCCTTTCTTTGGAATTGGGATGAAAACTGACCTTTTCCAGTCCTGTGGCCACTGCTGAGTTTTCCAGATTTGCTGGCAAATTGAGTGCAGCACTTTCACAGCATCATCTTTCAGGATTTGAAACAGCTCAACGGGAATTCCATCACCTCCACTAGCTTTGTTCGTAGTGATGCTTTCTAAGGCCCACTTGACTTCACATTCCAAGATGTCTGGCTCTAGATTAGTCAACACATCATCATGATTATCTGGGTCATGAAGATCTTTTTTGTACAGTTCTTCCGTGTATTCTTGCCACCTCTTCTTAATATCTTCTGCTTCTGTTAGGTCCAGACCATTTCTGTCCTTTATCGAGCCCATCCTTGCATGAAATGTTCTCTTGGTATCTCTAATTTTCTTGAAGAGATCTCTAGTCTTTCCCATTCTGTTCTTTTCCTCTATTTCTTTACATTGATTGCTGAAGAAGGCTTTCTTATCTCTTCTTGCTATTCTTTGGAACTCTGCATTCAGATGCTTATATCTTTCCTTTTCTCCTTTGCTTTTTGCTTCTCTTCTTTTCACAGCTATTTGTAAGGCCTCCACAGACAGCCATTTTGCCTTTTTGCATTTCTTTTCCATGGGGATGGCCTTGATCCCTGTCTCCTGTACAATGTCACGAACCTCATTCCATAGTTCATCAGGCGCTCTTATCTATCAGATCTAGGCCCTTAAATCTATTTCTCACTTCCACTGTATATTCATAATGATTTAGGTCATACCTGAATGGTCTAGCAGTTTTCCCTGCCTTCTTCAATTTCAGTTTGAATTTGGTAATAAGGAGTTCATGATCTGAGCCACAGTCAGCTCCTGGTCTTGTTTTTCTTGGCTGTATGGAGCTTTTCCATCTTTTGCTGCAGAGAATATAATCAATCTGATTTCGGTGTTGACCATCTGGTGATGTCCATGTGTAGAGTCTTCTCTTGTGTTGTTGGAAGAGGGTGTTTGCTATGACCAGTGCATTTTCTTGGCAAAACTCTATTAGTCTTTGCCCTACTTCATTCCTTACTCGAAGGCCAAATTTGCCTGTTACTCCAGGTGTTTCTTGACTTCCTACTTTAGCATTCCTGTCCCCTATAATGAAAAGGACATTTTTCCAGTAGTCATGTATGAATGTGAGAGTTGGACTATAAACTCTTTGGTTGAGTGCCAAAGAGTTGATGCTGTTGAACTGTGGTGTTGGAGAAGACTCTTGAGAGTCCCTTGGACTGAAAGGAGATCCAACCAGGCCATCCTAAAGGAAATCAGTCCTGAATGTTTATTGGAAGGACTGATGTTGAAGCTGAAACTCCAATACTTTGGCCACCTAATATGAAGAGCTGACTCACTGGGAAAGACCCTGATGCTGGGAAGATTGAAGGTGAGAGGAGAAGGGGACAACAGAGGATGAGATGGTTGGATGGCATCCCCGACTCAACCGACATGAGTTTAAGTAAAGTCTGGGAGTTGGTGATGGACAGCGGGTCCTGACATGCTTCAGTCCATGGGGTCGCAGAGTCAGACTGACTGAGCGACTGAACTGAACTGAATATTGATAAAGCAAGAGCTCTCCAAAACAACACCAGAACTTCTACTTACCTACTACTGCTACTGCTGCTAAGTCGCTTCAGTCATTTCCAACTCTGTGTGACCCCATAGACAGCAGCCCACCAGACTCCCCTGTCCCTGGGATTCTCCAGGCAAGAACACTGGAGTGGGTTGCCATTTCCTTCTCCAAGTGGTTAGCTACACAACTATAAAGTCCATAATTTGTTTACAATAACACAGAAAATAAAATGAGAAAAATTATTTCATTTGCAACATATCCTGAAAGAAAAGAGAAAGAGAGAGGTAAAAAAAGGAGGAAAAAGGAAAGAGAAAAAATGATAGAAAATATCTGGTGGCAGTGTACTTAGAAACTGTTGATATACAAAGAAAACTTGAAATATTTGTGTAAGACATGAAATAAGACTTGAGTAAGTGAAATTGTAAACAATGTTTTTGATTAGAACTCCTTCATATTTAAGTATGTCATTTTCCCCCTCAATTAATTTGAAATGCATGTATCAAATTGTTTCTGGTACTCAACAGTTCTAATGTTAAAATTCTTAACAAAAAATATTTTTGAAAAGGCCAGGATAGTCTAAAGAGAAAATGAGTAGAAGGTAAGTAGTCTTATTAGGTAACTGAAAGATTCTTAAAGCTTTAATAATTAAAATAGTTTCATATTGGCCCCCAAATAGGCAGACATTAATGGTGCCAATTAGCAAATTAAGAAGTAAACATGAACAAGTATTTGAAGATAACATATGATGAATTGCCATTCACAATTAGTGAATAAAATACAGATGCTCTATAAATGTCAGATACATGGCTAGTCATTAGAAAGAAATAATGCTGATTTTTAATTCCTTTTGAAACAAACATTAACTGCAAATGAACCAAATAGTTAAATATTAAAAATAGAATCTATAATGGTACTGTAATAAAACAATATATTTTTAAAAGATTCTTAGTTGAGGATGTCCCTTATAAGCAAAAATTTAAAAATTTAGATGAAAATATGCCAAGCATGAAGTAAAAAGGGAAATTATATTCATCCACATAATGTAGATAGTGATAGTTGTACAGTTGTTAAGCTGTGTCCAACTCCTTGAGACCCCATGGACTGTAGCACTCTAGTCTCCTCTGTCCTGCTCTGTCTCTGAGTTTGCTCAAATTCATATCCATTGTGACAGTGATAGTGTACTCTTTTCACTGATATATGTTCACTGCACAAATATAACACTTGTTCTATGATTAGTTCCTTCTATTTTTTTACTATTCTATGTAAAGCTGTCATGAATATTCTTAAATCTGTTTTTGGTGGACATGCACACTCATTTCTCTTGATAATCCACCTATTAGAGGAATTGCTGATAAGAAATGTGTTTGGAAGATCTCACTAAACAATATAGTTGTACTTATTTACACACTCACTAACTATGAAAGAAAATTTCACCTACTACAGAAATTGTCTAACAAATGGTATTAGCAAACCTTCTATTTCAGCCATTGATGTGTATATACTGATACATCTTTGCAGTTTAATTTGAATTTCTTAGATTATTAATGATGAGCACCTTTTATAAAATTATTGTTATAATATTCATATATTCTTTTGTGAAGTATCTCTAGTCTTTTGCCCATTTGCTGTTTAGATTTTCTCTTATTGATTTGTGGGAGTTCTTTATATGATCTGAATTGTTGTTTGGTCATTAAGTTGTGTCCAACTCTTTGCAATTCCATGGACTGCAGCATGCCAGGCTTCCCTTGTCCTTCACTATCTTCCAGAGCTTGCTCAAACTCACATCCATCGAGTTGGTGATGCCATCCAATCATCTCATCCTCTGTCGTCCCCTTCTCTTCCTGCCTTCAGTCTTTCCCAGCATCAGGGTCTTTTCCAGTGAATCAGCTCTTCACATCAGGTGGGCAAAGTATTGGAGCTTCAGCTTCAGCTTCAGTCCTTCCAACGAATATCAGGGTTGATTTCCTTTAGGATTGTCTGGTTTGATGACCTTGCCTTCAAAGGGACTCTCAGTCTGAATATAAGTCCTTTCTAAGTTATATGCAATATAAATATCTTCCAATTATGACTTCCTTTTCATCCTGTTAACAGTATCTTTGATGAACAGACAATCTTAAATTTAACGATGCTTCCTTCAGTTTTCTATTGCTGTGTGACTGCACATTATATTATTTACTCACAATTCTACAGTTGAGGAGGGTATGACAGTCCTTGGTACTTGCATTTCTTGCTTAATAACCTGCTTCCCATAACACAAAAGCAGAATGCCTTGTCTTCCACATTCTTTTAATGTGCACAATAGTGTTGATGCACCCAAACAAAGATTCTTATTGTAGCTTGTATTAACAAAATGCCAAAATGAATCAAATGTCTATTAATATAAGGCTCAGTAAAGGCATCAAGATACAGCTGTTGAATTAAATATTCAGTATGCTGCTACTAAGATAATGAAGTAGAATGAGCCAAAATATATAGTGAAAAGTGAAAATTGCTTGAGAGGAAAAATGTATATGTGTGTGTGTAGGTATATTCTCTTTTGTTTTAAAAATCAGTATATTTGTGTATATTCATAGGCAGATTATGGTAAGATATACAAAATTATATTAACAATGTTTGCATAGCAAGAAGAGTCTTTTGGAATCTTATACAGAAAAGAGTTTCTCCTTTTCACTCCTTTTTGTCATAGGCATATATTAATTTTCCTTCAAATATTAATGAAATATATAAATGTACCATTTCAACATGTCAACATTAGCAAGTAAATAATGCTAAATACGTGCATATTTAGCACACAATTTACATGGTTGTTATGAATATATTGTCATTATTGCTTTTGATTTTAAAGTTTAAAGTTCAACCTATGTATTTCTAAGTACACAAAAAAAGAATAAAACTTGATGATAATAAAAGCAAGATGAGAACCCCAGTAAAATGTCAATATAATCAGGAACACCCTCAGGCAAAAATGAATTCTCTGAGAGGATTTTGTTTTAATGGTTTCAGAAACTTACACAGAGGTCTGAAAGTAGTATATGTAAAAACATCTACACTGCATAAACTTCATGATGCCACAAAGCATGTGATGGAGTTAATAGGCGGCATCACTGTACCTCCTATGGAAACATCTGTCAGGAATGCAGTTGACCTATTCTTGTTTACTGTGCTTATTTAATCTTGACTTTCATAATCCTGATCGGAACCATGTACGCTTGCATTCCCCAAGCCACACTGTTTCACTTGGGTATTTTTGAGACATTTATGATGTCTATGACTTATGAAAAATCATTAAAATGTAGCATCTTTGGGGGTTCCAATGTCAACTTCCAGTTGTCTTTTCCATCTTTTTCTCCCTTGTATACAGTTGTGTTTTCCATTTTACCATTTAATTCATCTTTACTAAAATACCTGATTCTATCTTACTACAGAGTATACAAAAGAGCATTAGGCTTCATCACAGAGACTTTAATTAGCAGCACACACACCTGAATTCTGAGTCAGTCTCAAATGTCAGTTCTGTAAATACTTTACAGCACTTGTTTTTCTCCATGTTTTTGAGAACTTTGGAATAAGTAGACATTCGTATTGATGAAATCTCTAGGTTTACTTTGTTGATATAGTATTCCAAATAATTTTTAAAATTTTAATCATTGGAATATTTGGGCTGTGGGTCAGAGAAGCAGGAGTGTGTTACTGGTGATTTTTTAAAACATAGGAAACCTAAAATTTGACTTGGTATTCAAATAAAATTGTGTTGGAAATACAGATTTGAAAGGTAACCAAGGCCCTAAGTTTAGCCTGGAGCAAAGCCAGGGGAAAAAATGGCTTCTATGGGCATTTGCCTGCAGGCAGTGTTTTGTTACAGCTGCTGTGCAAGTTGCTGAGTTACCAGCTAGGCTCTAGGAGCAATTTGCAAAATGCTATGGTTTGAGTGCTTACCCTTCTGTTTCTGTAACTTCTCTCTGGAGCTGGGTCGGAAAAATAAAGTTATAGCCTTAAGAAAGAAAAAATGTTCACATTCTACTGCTTTTAGCTTTAAAAGCTCTGAGCTAGTACCTATGTGTTGCAGAAGTTTTGATTAAAAGTTAAGAAAAAAAAAATCAATACTTTTGATTTCTGTGATCCTGCTATTGCAATCACTTGCTTTATGATGAATAAAGCTATTATTGCTGCTGAGTGAACCAGAAAAATCTAGACTCAGAGCCAGACCTAAATTATGACATGAAGTCAAATGTCAAAATGAATTTTCACTTTTTTATTGCTTCATGTATTTTATTTACTGTAGTGAACATATAGACTGTGAAAACATAAATGTCATGTCTTCTCTTTGTAAAAAGAACATGCTCTAACCCCTAGTTGCCAAACTACTGGTAAAATGGGAACATTGCTGCTTTTATTTAAACAAAGAAACAGAATGTTAAGATGCTGCCTTTTTATTAGTGTAGACAACAAATTACTTTATGCTTTCATTACTCTATATTGCAAATGTGGAAAATAGATGGAAATAATAAATTACAAATAAAATAATTATGATGTAATCTCTAAATACAAAGTACAAAGGCAAATGTAGTGACAGCGGCTTCATGAAATCTGTAGAGGGTCATGAGGCATTTATGGAATTAATTGCCTAGTTCTGAATTGAATAACTCTGTGTAAGCACATTACTCATACAGGTATGAAAGATGTTCCTCAAGGCATCAGTGTAAATACTTAAATCACATATCCAGTCCCTAGAATAAAGCAAATATAATAAGCATTATGTTCTTCCCAGGTGGCAATAGTGGTAAAGAACCTGTCTTCCAGTGCAGGAGACATGAGAGATGGGGGTTTGATCCCTGTGTCAGGAAGATCCCCTGGGGGAGGAAATGACAGCCCACTCCAGTATTCTTGCCTGGAGAATCCGATGAACAGGGGAGCCTGGTAGGCTGTAGTCCATAAGGTCAGTAAGAGTTGGACACGACTGAAGCAACTTAAAACGTACACACGCAATAAGCACTACAGAAATATCTTTCACCTTTGGTTCCTAGGAACATATGTCCTTTTAGCTTATTTTTATTTTAGGAAGTTTCTGTCATCAGTAGGGTTTAAAGATTAAAAGAATAGAAATAATTGAAGCCATTAATATAACATTCGATCTCATTTCTATTAACTTTTCTATATTTCAAATTAATATTATCACACATGATTATTTTTGCTTCACCTATATTTATGTTAAAATGAAAGATTATCCAACTATACTAACTGTAAAAACAAATGGAAATTACAAAATATCTTGAGGAAGAAAAAAGAGTGGTTATAAGAACCACTGTCCAGTGCAGTTTATAAACCAGCCAACAAATCTTTGAAAATCTCTGATATCCTGAGCTATAGGTAAGTTAATACTAATGTAACCAAAAAAGAATACAAGAGAACAGCACAAAGAATAGAGAGGTGTAAGAACTAGAAACTGGGCACTGAATGACGGTAAAAGCTGAAAGTGATCGAAAACTTTGTTAGTGCTGTGCCTTATACTTTGCACCCCATTCTGAATCCCTATATCCCTGCAGTATGTGTTTCATTATGTAATTATATAGCCATGGCACACTATGGTTAGTGAAACTAACAAAGCTGCCTTCAGTTCCTTCACCTAATAGGAGGCTGCGTTGGCATCTGAAGGCAAGTTGACCTCCAGGACAGTTCATGCCTTGTGGCTGCTGGGCTATCCTTCAAGTTTAAAGAAGGCTTCTGTGTTTATTACAGAGGAAGAGAGACATCTCCCAGACAGGAAGAACCTGACCTGTGAATCATTTGAAAACAAATGATTTGACGACGTTTGACAACAAATGATCCATAACTGATGAGTTATGTACCAGAATACCGGGAGAAGTTTCAGATAAAGTTACTATGTGCATGCTCAGTTGCGTATGACTCTTTGCGACCCCGTATGGACTGTAGCTCACCAGGCTTCTGTGTCCATGGACGTTTCCAGGCAAGAATACTGGAGTGGGTTGCCATTTCCTATTCTAGGGTATCTTCCCTGCCCAGGGATCAAACCCATGTCTCTGTGTCTCCTTCATTAGCAGGTGGATTCTTTACCACTCTGCCACCTGGGAAGATTAAGGAGGTGACATTACTATTGGAAGAATCAAAAAGAAGAAAAAGACGGAAAGATGTACTTGTGTTTTCCGAAAGACAAAGAAATTAAATTCTGATAATTATTAGCAGATGTTATTATACAGATCTTGGTTATTAAGTTTCTAGAATTCGATATTTAAAATTTGTGTGCTTAGAAAATGAGACCATTAATCACCAGCAGTCTTAATTGCTTCATTTAGTACATGTCATTATGACTAATATAATTTTCTCTTTCTTCTTATGTGAAATTAACAAGGCATTTGTCAAGGTTTTTCATATAACCTAGTGGATAGGAACAGAAATGTGGGTGACACAGAAGTTTTGACAGATTTTTTTCATAGTAATTTAACCAATAATATGAATAAAGACACTAAGTACATTTTGCAAAATTTGCAATTAACAGGAAGGAAGTGGTCATTAGTGAAAGTAATTAAAATCTAAAGGCAGCTTAACATAATAGAACAATCTGCCTAGTAACATGAACTTAAAAGTGAATAAATAAAAATTCTTGCATATAGTTCAAAAAGAATGGAAGAAAATAGTAATGTGATTGGGAAATAGTCTCTGGGATGTGAGAAAGCTTGATATCTGAATGTTAGCTACTAAGCTGAGTATCAGTTTGAATTAATACTCAGTAGTATGTTGGCATAAAGTACTAACCCATATAACTAATACAATGCTACCCTAAATTATTAGAACTGTAGTTTTGTTGGATTGCCAAACTTCAGAATATTGACTTGGGGTTTGAAATGACCAAAACTTTTCACATTGCAGAGCCATCCAGGGATAAAAGAAATTGCCTCTGCAGGTTATATGTTCTCAACTGTGGCAGATATCAAACGTGCATATGTATATGTTATATATGAAGTTGGGGCGTCCCTGGTGGCTCAGAAAACAAAGAATCTGCCTGCAATTGCAGGAGACCAGGGTTCAATCCCTGCATTGGGAAGATCCCCTGGAGAAGGGAATGGCAAGCCACTCCAGTATTCTTGCCTGGCTAATTCCGTGGACAGAGCAAGGTGACAGGCTACAGTCCATGGGTTGCAAAAGAGTCAGATACAATGAATGACTAACACTTTCACTTTATATGAGGCTAAGCATTTTAGTTTTTTTCCCCTATTTAAAGTGTATAATTCAGTGATTTTTGCTACAACCAAAACTGTACAACAATTTTGCTTCCATCACCACAATCAATTTTAGAATACTTTTATTCCTTTTCACACATGCCCCGCCTCCCCCAGTTCTTGGCAACGACTGATTTATTTTCTGTCTCTAGATTTGTCTGTTCTGGATATAGTATATAAATGGAATCATATGTGGTCTTTCATGACTAGCTTCTTTTACTTAGGATGTGTTTTCAAGGTTTACCTGTGTTACAGTTTGTGTCAAGACTTCACTTATTTTTATTGCTTGATAATCTGTTAACCCACTTAACAGCTGATAGACATTTGGATTGTTTCTGCTTTCTGAAAGTTCTACCATTGTTGTGAATAATGCAACTGCAAACATTTGTGTATGAGTTTTCGTGTGGACATTATGTTTTCAACTCTTCAAATATATACCTCGAAGTGGAATTGCTGGGTCATATGGGCTTCCCAGGTGGCACAGGGGTAAAAAAAATTGCTGCCAATGCAGGTGACGCAAGAGATGTGAGTTCAATCCCTGAGTCCGAAAGATCCACTCCAGTATTCTTTTCTGGAAAATTCTGTGGACAGAGGAGCCTGCAGGTTACAGTCCATGAGGTTGCAGTCAAATACTGAGCATACACAAGTACATAGCAATTCTATGTTTAACCTTTGGGAAGAATTGCCAGACTCTTTTGCTAAGCAGCTGCACCATTTTAAATTTCCACCAGCATTATATGCGCGTATGTGCTCAGTTGTGTCCAACTCTTCGTGACTCCATGGACTGTAGCCCACCAGGCCCCTCTGTCCATGGATTTTCCAAGCAAGACTACTGGAGTGGGTTGCCATTTCCTACTCCAGGGGATTGTCCCGAGCCAAGGATCAAATCCATGTCTCTTACATTGGCAAGTAGATTCTTTACCCCTGCGCCACCATAAGGGTTCCAATTTCATATCATCACAACACTTATTATATCTTTTTTATTATAACTATTCTTATAGTATGATGTAGTATCTCCCTACGGTTTTGATTTATATTCCTTTGGTGGCTAATATTGATCATCTTTCTTTTTTTTAACTTAAAATTTCTTTAGTTTTTATTACTTTTGCTGCATTGCAGAGCTTGCGGGATCTTAGCTATCAATATTTATCATATAATGAAATGAAATAAAATTTAAAACACATATTAATTCAATTAAATGTAACAATAATTAGCCTATTATAGTTAACACATAAGTAATACTTTATGAAAAACAGCTATTTTTAAAAAAACAAAAACTTAGTGACAAAAGTGACACTTTTGCAAATCTCTTTATGGGTGACTCTTTAATGGAGAGGTGGGTTATGATATTTGCTTCTGTATTCAATCAATTATACCTTGGTTTTGGTTGAAGTACTAAAGAAAATCTGGCCTCACACAAATACACAGATGGAAAAGAGAAGTATTTTAATACCTTTTTCAGATAATCATGTATTTTGTCTGATATTATATTAAAACTTAAAAAGTAGTATTACACTAATAGTTATTTGGAAATAAAATCTAAAACTATATTAATCAGTTTTTTCTTCTGTGTCATCATAAAATATCTTGATCTATTTTATACTTTCTTTTTAAGGAAAAGCTTTATATTTTAATACCCTTTTCTCAAATTAAAAAACATGAGATATAATTAACATATTAATTTTCAGGTGTGCAGTGTGTTGTTTCAATATTTCACACTTTGAATGGCTGGATTACCAAGAATCATTTTGTAAATACAGTCATCATTTGGAAAATATTGGTTTACTGAGTTATGCACACCTTCCAAAAGGTGAAACATTTCATCAGAGAGTATTAAAAAAAAGTCACATTCATCAGTACTACTGCTGTCTCATCAGAGAAACCATTAACTATTGGAGAGCTGTGAGTTTCATACAAGCTTTTCAAAATTCTGATTTGAGCTATCAAGCACAAATTTTATTATTGGCAATAGCTATCAGTAGAGTTTTCCCTGAAATAACAATCACTATATTCATTTTTTTAGAAAAATGGCTGCAAAATACTCAAATCTACATTACTTTAGTTTGCATAACATTTGATTTTCAGTTAAAAAAATTTCATGGAAAGAGTGGCCTTTTCTGTTTATAACTCAAACTATTGCTCTTCCTTAGGACAACCATCATACTATAATACTTGACAGAAATGTTTTATATGTACTTCCTCTAAGCCATAGGACTAATAATAGATGTGTATTTATAAGATTTTCAAAAATAATTTTTACTGTTTTATTTAGGAAAATCTTAAGTCAATTAACTCTTTTATATTTTATTCTTGAAAGCAAATACATAGTGACGATAATTATGACTATTATTATGCTGCTGCCTTGATTTCTACTGAAGTAAAAAG
This sequence comes from Aepyceros melampus, assembly GCA_006408695.1. Classification (NCBI taxonomy): domain Eukaryota; kingdom Metazoa; phylum Chordata; class Mammalia; order Artiodactyla; family Bovidae; genus Aepyceros; species Aepyceros melampus. The sequence continues at coordinate 244,384 of SJXQ01012200.1, forward strand.
TGAAGTTGCTCAGTCGTGTCCAACTCTTTGCGACACTATGAACTGTAGCCTATCAGGCTTCTCGGTCCATGTGATTTTCCAGGCAAGAATACTGGAGTGGGTTGCCATTTCCTTCTCCAGGAGATCTTTCCAACCCAGGGATTGAAGCCGGGTCTCCCTCATTGTACGTCAAGGCTGTATATTGTCACCCACCTTATATGCAGAGTACATTATGAGAAACGCTGGACTGGAAGAAACACAAGGTGGAATCAAGATTGCCGGGAGAAATATCAATAACCTCAGATATGCAGATGACACCACCCTTATGGCAGAAAGTGAAGAGGAACTAAAAAGCCTCTTGATGAAAGTGAAAGAGGAGAGTGAAAAAGTTGGCTTAAAGTTCAACATTCAGAAAACGAAGATCATGGCATCCGGTCCCATCACTTCATGGGAAATAGAAGGGGAAACACTGGAAACAGTGTCAGACTTTATTTTTTTGGGCTCCAAAATCACAGACTTTTTACCGTTTAAGCCACTTCAGTTCAGTTCAGTTCAGTCGCTCAGTCACATCCGACTCTTTGAGACCCCATGAATGACAACATGCCATGCCTCCCTGTCCATCACCATCTCCCAGAGTTCATCAGACTCAACATTCTTCAAGTCTGTGATGCCATCCAGCCATCTCATCTTCTGTCGTCCCCTTCTCCTCCTGCCCCCAATCCCTCCCAGCATCAGTCTTTTCCAATGAGTCAACTCTTTGCATGAGGTGGCCAAAGTACTGGAGCTTCAGCTTTAGCATCATTCCTTCCAAAGAAATCCCAGGGCTGATCTCCTTCAGAATGAACTGGTTGGATCTCCCTGCACTCCAAGGGACTCTCAAGAGTCTTCTCCAACACCACAGTTCAAATGAATCAATTCTTTGGTGCTCAGCCTTCTTCACAGCACAACTCTCACATCCATACATGACCATAGGAAAAACCATAGCCTTGACTAGACGGACCTTAGTCGGCAAAGTAATGTCTCTGCTTTTGAATATACTATCTAGGTTGGTCATAGCTTTTCTTCCCAGGAGTAAGCTTCTTTTAATTTCATGGCTGAAGTTACCATCTGCAGTGATTTTGGAGCCCCCAAAAATAAAGTCTGACACTGTTTCCAGTGTTTCCCCTTCTATTTCCCATGAAGTGATGGGACCGGATGCCATGATCTTTGTTTTCTGAATGTTGAACTTTAAGCCAACTTTTTCACTCTCCTCTTTCACTTTCATCAAGAGGCTTTTTAGTTCCTCTTCACTTTCTGCCATAAGGGTGGTGTCATCTGCATATCTGAGGTTATTGATATTTCTCCCGGCAATCTTGATTCCACCTTGTGTTTCTTCCAGTCCAGCGTTTCTCATAATGTACTCTGCATATAAGGTAAATAAGCAGGGTGACAATATACAGCCTTGACGTACTCCTTTTCCTATTTGGAACCAGTCTGTTGTTCCATGTCCAGGTCTAACTGGTGCTTCCTGACCTGCATACAGATTTCTCCAGAGGCAGGTCAGGTGGTCTGGTATTCCCATCTCTTTCAGAATTTTCCACAGTTTATTGTGATCCATACAGTCAAAGGCTTTGGTATACTCACAGGAGTACTATGCGTTCCATCAATTAATTGTGTTGCTCTTTATCTTTGAAATATTTCGTAATTTAAGTTTTCCACTTCTGTGAACCAGTTTTCTCCATGAGCCAAAAAAAAATGGCAGTTTAAATTAATCTTCTAAAGAACAATATTCCCTTGCTCTAATTTTATCTTGATCTTCAGAAGATAAATCCATTTCTTTCTCTTTACACATAGCATTTATAAACATTTTTATTACATGGCTTTTCTTTACTTTTTAATTGAAATATATTTAACAGATAACATTGTGTAAATTTAAGGAGTCCAACATGTTACTTTGATCTACATGTATATTGTAATATGATTCCCACTGTAACAATAATTAGTACCTCTGTCACAGGTCAGTTCAGTTCAGTTGCTCAGTTGTGTCTGACTTTTTGCGACCCCATGGTCTGCAGCATGCCAGGCCTCCCTGTCCATCACCAACTCCTGGAGTTTACTCAAACTCATGTCCATTGAGTCAGTGATGCCATCCAACCATCTCATCCCGTCATCCCCTTCTCCTCCCACCTTCAGTCTTTGCCAGCATCAGGGTCTTTCCCAAAGAGTCAGTTCTTTGCATCAGGTAGCCAAAGTATCGGAGTTTCAGCTTCAGCTTCAGTCTTTCCAATGAATATTCAGGACTGATTTCCTTTAGGATAGACTTGTTGGATCTCCTTGCAGTCCAAAGGACTCTCAAGAGTCTTCTCCAACACCACAGTTCAAAAGCATCGATTTTTTGGCACTCAGCTTTGTTTATAGTCCAACTCTCACATCCATACATGACTACTAGAAAAACCATAGCTTTGACTAGGTGGACCTTTGTTGGTAAAGTAATCTCTCTGCTTTTTAATAAGCTGTCTAGGTTGGTCATAACTTTTCTTCCAAGGAGCAAGCGTCTTTTAATTTCACGGTTGCAGTCACCATCTACAGTGATTTTGGAGCCCCCCAAAATAAAGTCTGCCACTTTCTCTATGTTTCCCCATCTATTTGCCATGAAGTTGATGGAACCAGATGCCATGATCTTAGTGTTCTGAATGTTGAGTTTGAAGCCAACTTTTTCACTCTCCTCTTTCACTTTCATCAAGAGGCTCTTTAATTCTTCACTTTCTGCCATAAGGGTGGTGTCATCTACATATCTGAGGTTATTGATATTTCTCACAGCAAACTTGATTCCAGTTTGTGCTTCATCCAGTCCAGCATTTCTCATGATGTACTCTGCATTCAAAATAAAGTCTGCCACTTCTCTATGTTTCCCCATCTATTTGCCATGAAGTTGATGGAACCAGATGCCATGATCTTAGTGTTCTGAATGTTGAGTTTGAAGCCAACTTTTTCACTCTCCTCTTTCACTTTCATCAAGAGGCTCTTTAATTCTTCACTTTCTGCCATAAGGGTGGTGTCATCTACATATCTGAGGTTATTGATATTTCTCACAGCAAACTTGATTCCAGTTTGTGCTTCATCCAGTCCAGCATTTCTCATGATGTACTCTGCATATAAGTTAAATAAGCAGAGTGACAATATACACCCTCTGTTACAACACATAATTATACCTCTGTAACAACACATAAATATACCTCTGTCACCACACATAGTGATTTCTTTCTAGTGGATAGAATATCTAAAATTTACTCTTAGCAAGTTTCATGATTATGATACATGACCATATACACTATATACATAAATAATACATCACTATATATATAAACACATTATAATACATGCACTGATTTAGATCCCTAGGACTCATTTACTGCTTATTTCAAGTTACTCTTGAACATTTGTCTTTTTCTTCTCCTCTACTCTCCTACCTCCAGTAGCCACCATTTTACTTTCTCCTTTTACAATTTTGACTTTTTTAGATTCCACATCCAAGTGATACCATAGAGTGTTTGTCTGTTTCTTTCTGACTTATACCACTTAGCTTAATGTCTTCAAGGTCGATCTATATCATTGCAAATGGCAGGATGTCCTTCTTTATCATAGCTAAATAATGTTTCTTTGTGGAGGGGTGTGTGTGTGTGTGTGTGTGTGTGTGTACATCCCACATCTTTTTAATCCATTCATCCATTGATGGTCACTTAGGTTGTTTCAACATTTTCACTAATTTGATTAATGTTGCAATAAATGGGAATGCATATATATCTCTGTATTGCATTTCTGTTTCCTTTCTCATACTATATGGTAGATCTGTTAATTTTTTTAATATATCCATATTGTTTTCTATAAAGACGGCACCAATTTACATTCCCATCAACAACGTCAAAGGTTCTCTTTTTCACATCCTTGCAACACTTGCTATTTCTTTTTGATGCTAGCCATTCTTATAGCTGTGAAGGGATATCTCGTTGTGGTTTTAATTTGCATGTCTCTTACACATTTACATGTCTTCCTTGGAAAAATGTGTCTTTAGTATCAATAATCATTTTTAAATTGGATACTTTTAATTTTTTTTCCCACCTTTGAGTTGTATGAGTTCTTGATATATATTAGATATTAAATCCTTATCCAATATATACTTTACAAAATATCCCTTATTTCAGAGGTTGCGTTTTTTTTCATTTTGTTGTTTCTTCTGCTGCTCAGAGCTTTTAAGTTCATGTACTCCCTTTTGTTAAATTTTGTTTTTGTTGTATACAAAAAATTGTTGATCAACATTGAATAATTTTCTATGTTCTAGGAATACTATGGTGTCAAATCTTATGTTTAAGTCTTTGATCCATTTTAAGTTAAATTTTGTGAGTGATAAAAGGAATTAAATTTCATTGTTCTGCATGTCTTTACCCAATTTTCCCAGTGACATATGTGGAAGAAACTTTCCTTTCCTCACTGGATGTCTTGCTTCTATTCTATTCCAATGGTTTATGTGTCAGTTTTTTGCCAGTGCCATACTGTCTGGGGAAGGCTTACAAATAGCTGTGAAAAGAAGAGAAGTGAAAAGCCAAGGAGAAAGGGAAAGATATAAGCACCTGAATGCAGAGTTCCAAAGAATAGCAAGAAGAGATAAGAAAGCCTTCTTCAGTGATCAATGCAAAGAAATAGAGTAAAACAACAGAATGGGAAAGACTAGAGATCACTTCAAGAAAATTAGTGATACCAAGGGAACATTTCATGCAAAGATGGGCTCGATAAAGGAAAGAAATGGTCTGGACTAACAGAAGCAAAAGATATTAAGAAGAATGGCAAGAATACAGAAAAACTATATAAAAAAGATCTTCACGACCCAGATAATCACGATGGTGTGATCACTCATCTAGAGTCAGACATCCTGGAATGTGAAGTCAAGTGAGCCTTTGAAAGCATCACTATGAACAAAGCTAGTGGAGGTGATGGAATTCCAGTTGAGCTGTTTCAAATCCTGAAAGATGATGCTGTGAAAGTGCTACACTCAATATGCCAACAAATTTGGAAAACTCAACACTGGCCATAGGACTGGAAAAGGTCAGTTTTCATTCCAATCCCAAAGAAAGGCAATGCCAAAGAATGCTCAAACTACTGCACAATTGCACTCATCTCACATGCTAGTAAAGTAATGCTCAAAATTCTGCAAGCCAGGCTTCAGTAATACGTGAACCGTGAACTTCCAGATGTTCAAGCTGGTTTTAGAAAAGGCAGAGGAACCAGAGATCAAATTGCCAACATCCGCTGGATCATGGAAAAAGCAAGAGAGTTCCAGAAAAACATCTACTTCTGCTGTATTGACTATGCCAAAGTCTTTGACTGTGTGGATCACAATAAACTGTGGAAAATTCTGACAGAGATGGGAATACCAGACCATCTGACCTGCCTCTTGAGAAATCTGGATGCAGGTCAGGAAGCAACAGTTAGAACTGGACATGGAACAACAGATTGGTTCCAAATAGGAAAAGGAGTACGTCAAGGCTGTATATTGTCACCCTGCTTATTTACCTTATATGCAGAGTACATTATGAGAAACGCTGGACTGGAAGAAACACAAGGTGGAATCAAGCTTGCCGGGAGAAATATCAAGAACCTCAGATATGCAGATGACACCACCCTTATGGCAGAAAGTGAAGAGGAACTAAAAAGCCTCTTGATGAAAGTAAAAGAGGAGAGTGAAAAAGTTGGCTTAAAGTTCAACATTCAGAAAACGAAGATCATGGCATCCGGTCCCATCACTTCATGGGAAATAGAAGGGGAAACAGTGGAAACAGTGTCAGACTTTATTTTTGGGGGCTCCAAAATCACGGCAGATGGTAACTTCAGCCATGAAATTAAAAGAAGCTTACTCCTGGGAAGAAAAGTTATGACCAACCTAGATAGCATATTCAAAAGCAGAGACATTACTTTGCCAACTAAGGTCCGTCTAGTCAAGGCTATGGTTTTTCCTGTGGTCATGTATGGATGTGAGAGTTGTGCTGTGAAGAAGGCTGAGTGCCAATGAATTGATGCTTGAACTGTGGTGTTGGAGAAGACTCTTGAGAGTCTCTTGGACTGCAAAGAGATCCAACCAGTCCATTCTGAAGGAGATCAACCCTGGGATTTCTTTGGAAGGAATGATGCTAAAGCTGAAGCTCCAGTACTTTGGCCACCTCATGTGAAGAGTTGACTCATTGGAAAAGACTTTGATGCTGGGAGGGATTTGGGGCAGGAGGAGAAGGGGACGACTGAGGATAAGATGGCTGGATGGCATCACGGACTCAGTGGACGTGAGTCTGAGTGAACTCTGGGAGATGGTGATGGACAGGGAGGCCTGGCGTGCTGCGATTCATAGGGTCGCAAAGAGTCGGACACGACTGAGTGACTGAACTGAACTGAACAACTGTTTTAATTAATATAGTTTTGTAGTATGGTTTGAAATCAGGACATAGAATACCTCTGTCTTTATTCTTCTTGCTCAGAATTGTTTTGTCTATTTTGAATCTTTTCTAGTCCCATAAAAATTTTGGATTTTTTGCTATGATTGGCTTTGGATAGTATGGATATTCTGTAATGTGAATTCTTTCAATCCATGGACATACAATGTCTTTCCATTTTTCTGTGTGATGTCTTTGATTTCTTTCAACAAAGTCTTATATATGTCATTTTACAGATCTTTCACATCCTTGGTTAAATTTATTCCTAGGTACTTTATTGTTTTTGATAATATTGTAAACAAGATACTTTCCTTAAATTTTTCAAGCATTTCATTATTAGTGTATAGAAATATAATTAAAATCTGTATGCTAATTTTACTTTCTCCAACTTTAATGAATTCACTAATCAATTCCAAAATCAATTCCAATAAATTTTTGGTTGCACCTTTGGAATTTTTTGAATACAAAATTGTATCATTTGCCAAAAGTGAATTTTACTTGTTCTTTTCCAATTTGGTTGCATTTTATTCCTTTGTCTTGCCTAATTGCTTTAAGCAGGCCTTGCAGTACTATTTTGAATAACAGGGCTGACAGCATCAATCCATGTCTGGTTCTTGATCTTAGAGAAAAAGTTTTCGATTTCATTTCACCACTTAGTATATGTGCTGTGGGTTATTGCATATAACCTTTGTTATGTTGAGGTATGTCGCTTCTATACCTTATCTGCTGAGGAAGTTTTATCATGAAAAGATGTTTTATTTTGTTAAATAGAGTTTCTGCATCTACCTACTGAGATGATCAAGCAATTGTTATCTTTTGTTCTATTAATGTAATGTATTCTACGTACCAAATTGTGTATGTTGAAACATACTTTCATCCCAAGGATAAATCCCATTTGGTCATAGTATGTAACACTTTTCATGTATTCCAAATTTAGTTTGCTAATATTTTGTTGAAATTTTTGTCTGTTTTTATCAGGAACATTGGTCTATAGTTTTTAATTGATTTTAGTGTTCTTCTCTGGTTTTGATAGAGTAATGCTGGATTATTCAATAGAACAAGTTTGGAAATGGTCTCTCTTTTTCAATTTTTGGAAACATTTGAGATGCATTGGCATTAATTCTTCTTTAAATGTCTGCTAGAATTCACCATTGACACCATCTGGCTCTGGGCTTTTCTGTTTTGATAGATTTTTTTATTACTGGTTTAATATATTTACTCATTATTTGGTCTATTCAGATTTTCTAGATCTTCCTGATTTAGTCTTGGTGGGTTGTGTGTTTCTAGGAATAGATAACATTTTTTTCCCTAGGTTATCTAATTTTTTTGGCACACAATTGTTAATAGTACAGGCATGGATGGTGTGTGTTCAGTTGTGTCTGACTCTTTGCAACCCCATGGACTGTAGCCCGCCAAGCTCCTCTCTCTCTGTCCATGGAATTTTTCAGGCAAGAATACTGGAGTGGTTTGCCATTTCCTCCTCTAGGGGAGCTTCCTGGTTCAGGGATCAAACCCATTTCTCTTGTGTCTCCTACGTTGTCAGGCAGGTTCTTTACCACTGCCACTACCTGGGAAGGCCTAGTTACATGCATACCTCATTTTATTGCCCTTTGATTGACTGAATTTCCAGATATTACATTTTTTACAAATTGAATATTTGTGGTGACTCTCAATCAAGCAAGTCTGTCAATGCCATTTTTTTGCAATAGCATTTACTCACTGTGTCACATTTTGATAATTCTCACAGTATTTCAAATTTTTTTATTATTATATTTGTTATGGTGATCTGTAATCAGTGATCTTTTGATGTTAGTATTGTAAAAAGATTGAGACTTGCTGATGGTTCAAATGATGGGTTAACAATAAAGTATTTTTAGCAGTAAAGTATTTTTATTTAAGTTATACACATTTTTAGACATAATGCTATTGCTCACTTAATAAACTACAGTAGATGTAACCTTTTATATGTATTAGAAAATAAAAAGATTGTGTGACTCACTTTATTGTAATATTTCCTTTATTGGAATTTCCTGAAACTGAACTTGTAATATCTGTGATGTATGCCTATAGTCTCCTATGACCCTATGTTTTTCTGTAGTATTAGTTGTAGTTTCCTTTTTAATTTCTATTTTTGAGTGTTCTTTTTTTTCCCTTGTTAGTCTAGCTAAAGTTTTCTCAATGTTTATCTTTTTGAAAGACCAAATCTTTGTATCATTGATCATTTTTTACTGTTTTTTTCATCTCTAGTTCATTTATTTCCATTCTGATCTTTATTATTTCCTTCCATCTGCTAACTTTGGGCTTAAATTGTTCTTTTTTAATTCCTTGAAGTTTGAAGTTAGGTTGTTTAGTTGAGATCTTTCTTGTCTCCTGATGTTTGTATATTTTGCCATGAAATCCCCCCTTAGAACTGCTTTTGCAGTGTCTCATAGGATTTGTTAATTTGTATTTCCATTTTTATTTTTATTTATTCATTTATTTATTTTGTATGTCTGTTAAGTCTCCGTGGTCTAAAGCATAGGTCAATTCCAATATTTCCTTTTTGATTTTCTTTCCAGATGATCTATCCGCTATTGACTATAGGGTATTGAAATCTACTATTATTGTATTGCTCTCTAATTCTTGTTTCCGATTTGTTACTATTTGCTTAAGATACTTACGTGCCCAAATGTTGGATGTGTATATATTTATATCTTCTAAATGAATTGAGTCCTTTTACTTTATATAAAGATCTTTGTGTTTAGTTACCATTTTCAGCTTCAAGTCTATTTTATCCGATATAAGAAGGGCTATGGTCAACAAAAGAGTCCAAAATGCAGTACTTGGATGCAGTCTCAAAAACAACAGAATGATCTCCGTTCATTTCCAAAGCAAACCATTCAATGTAACGGTAATACAAATCTATGCCCCAACCAGTAATGCTGAAGAAGCTGAAGTTGAACGGTTTTATGAAGACCTACAAGACCTTTTAGAACTAATACCCAAAAAAGATGTCCTTTTCATTATAAGCAGTACTTGGATTCTATCTCAAAAATGACAGAATGATCTCTGTTTCCAGGGCAAACCATTCATTTCATGGTAATCCAAGTCTATGCCCAACCAGTAATGCTGAAGAAGCTGAAGTTAAAAGGTTCTATGAAGACCTACAAGACCTTTTAGAACTAACACCCAAAAAAGATGTCCTTTTCATTCTAGGGGTCTGGAAAGAAAAAGTAGGAAGTCAAGAACACCTGGACAACAGACAAATTTGGCCTTGGAATGTGGAGTGGAGCAGGACAAAGACTAATAGAATTTTGCCAAGAAAATGCACTGGTCATAGAAAACAACCTCTTCCAACAACAGAAGAGAAGACTCTACACATGGACATCACCAGATGGTCAACACCGAAATCAGATTGATTATATTCTTTGCAGCCAAAGATGGAGAAGCTCTATACAGTCAACAAAGACAAGACCAGGAGCTGACTGTGGCTCAGATCATGAACTCTTTATTACCAAATTCAGACTCAAATTGAAGAAAGTAGGGAAAACCGCTAGACCATTCAGGTATGACCTCAATCAAATCCCTTATGATTATACAGCAGAAGTGAGAAATAGATTTAAGGGCCTAGATCTGATAGATAGATTGCCTGATCAATTATGGAATGAGGTTCGTGACATTTTACAGTAGACAGGGATCAAACCATCCCCATGGAAAAGAAATGCAAAAAAGCAAAGTGGCTGTCTGGGGAGGCCTTACAATAGCTGTGAAATATGCATTAGAAACAATATAAATGAACTTATCAATGTTTGCTCTGACAACTTATAAATGCTTAAATGAGTTACTTTGCTTTGCATGTTTTACCCATGTTCAGGTAGTACAGTAGAGAAGGAGGAATACTACAGAATTAGGAGACTGACTTATAGATACTGGTCAAAACATTTCATATCTCAGGACTTATCTTACCAATTATAATTGAAAATTATAAAACTGATGACATAAATCCACTCTCTTGCAATTATAAATACATTAAGATGCTATCTAAAGTGTTTTTTTATGTTTTATTATAAAGATAATGAATACTTTAAAATTCAAGCAATATGGAAGGTTTATACAAGAAGACATTAAAAGAAAACCTCAAATTCAGCCATGTATAAAAAAGCACAGTTGATATTTTGTAAATGTTCTTCCAGATTTCTCCTCTTACGATCAAACACATAACTTGATATACATAGGAGTAGACTATCTATGTTGCTCTCGTACCTTTTTACACTTAAAAATATGTCAAAAGTACTTTTCATATTAACAAATATATCAATAAATACATAAGCATGTGTGCTAAGTCTTTCAATGATGTCCAATTCTTTGCGACTCTATAGACTGTAGCCCACCAGGCTCCTCTGTCCGATTCTCCAGGCAAGGAGACTAGAGTGGGTTGACGTGCCCTTCTCCAGTGGATCTTCCTGAACCAGTCAAACGTACATCCCTTATGAGTCCTGCATTGGCAGGAGGATTCTTTACCACCAGTGCCACATATGCAGTTTTTAAAAAGGATACAAATGATTCCTTTGTATTTGTAACAGATATAAAGTACTTAATTTCTCTTGATAGGTTTAGTTTTTCTTCCTTTTTTAATACTTGTTTTTAATGTATATCTTACAACATTTTCCCTAAGACTTTCATTTTTCTTTTGATATTGTTTATAGTGTGATTTGGGGTTTGTTTTGCTATTCTTTATTTTAAAATTTGTTTTGTTTGAATGCAGAAAAAAAAAAAAAAGCCAGGTTCATGAGAAGTATGATTTCCTTGGATCATCTTCCTTATAATCTACTCTTTGGGAACATGAAGCATGAGGTTAACATCAGATGAGCAGATACTTGAGAATTTGATCAAATGAGTTGGGTTCCTGGCCATTTGAGAATCATAAGGACAGGAGAAGAGAGTCTCCAAAAATATACTTGATTCATTTCATATATTTACCCGAACATTATTCAGTTTGGTTTTTATCATCTATGGTTTACTTCCCAACTAAGAAGTTTAGACTGAATAGCATTCAGTGGTTTAAAAGTAAAATGAATCCAAATCTGAAGATATGAGAAGTCAATAACTCTGTATTAATGTTTGCAAATAACCTTATAAAATAGAATTGAATTATTTACTTCCTAAAACAAAATAGAGGATATAGTAATGCTTCTTTTAAACTAGATATTGGGCATGCTTCTCGTTAAGTATTTTTTGTAATACAGTTTTTCAAACTAGTGCTTTTAAAATCATATACATCAATACCTATATTATATGAGAAACAGTAGAGTGTAGCAGAAATAGAATTGAATTGAGATCTGGCTCATACTTCCAATTTTTGCCAATGCAGGCTGCAATTTTGGAGAAGGGCCAGAATTTCTATATTGGTCAATCTGTCCACTTTTTTTCCTTTCTTCCTTTTTTTTTTTTTTTTTTTTTTTTTGTATCGGAGACCTTTCCATTTCATTCCATCCAGATTGTCCTAAAATCCTTTGGGGATTTTTAACAGCCAAATCATGGTTTTTATTTGATCAGGAAGGAAGATACCTTATAAGCAGTTAGGCTTATGTAGATGCTCCTGTGAAAGGAGGATTTTCATCATTATCATTTTAGCTGAAACAGACTTTGTTTCTCCTCCAGCCTTCAACACTTCCCTCACTGCTCCTTTCCTCAACTAGTGAGCTCACCTTTTTCTTAAAATGAAAAGATCAAGGTTATCCTTCACTGATTCTCATCTTCACCTCATTCTTTGTTTTTTTTTTTTCCTACTCCTACAAACATCTCTTCAAATTTTCCCAGTCTCAGAAGAAGAATGTTAGAAGTGCTAACCTCTCCCCTGGTAGACTCAACTGAGATTTTTTTTTTGCCCTTGACTTGTCCCTTTCTTCTCCATTTCATTTCTCCCTCCTCTAGTTTCAGTAATTCACATCTCTCCATCTTGAGGGAAGACTTTGCTTGACCTTAGCCACTCTTGATTCTAGTCAGTTTCTATCTGCTTTATTTTTACTACATACATCAACCCATGTTGTTTTCCCATCATCACTCTGTCCTTACTTCTGAAGCATAGTTTTCATTCCACTCACTTACTAAAACAACTCTTTAAAAATCACCATCTTTGTTGTCAAACACAATGACAAATGCAATCTCCTTGACCTGTTTGTAGTTTTTGACAGTGTTCACTGTATTTCTTTCTTGAAACACTCTATTTCTTTGTCTTTAGTGAAATGACACTCCACTAGTTCTTTTTCATATACTTATATCTGCCCTTTCTTTTATTAGATGATCTTTAATTCATTTCTCTGTTCCTTTTTATGTTCTGTCAGTCACCATATAGTACTGTGAAAGAATCAGCACTCAAAACCAGATAAACATTGATTGGTGGTATTACTTTAAGGCTTTAATTTATTTGTCTGTTATTTTCTTCTATGTAGCATGAGCACAAAATGTCTGACTGGCAGAGAGATAATAAGGATTAAATAATAATCTCTGTAAGGCATCTTACCTGGCCAGAGTTAATGTTAACCTACAGAAGTCATCCATGTTCAATCACCTCTTTGACATTCCTTTGATGATTCTACCCCCTAAAAATGTTCTTCTTTTCTGCTCACATATGGTTAAGGAAAGCATGTGCTATACAATTTAATATTTAATTGTTACCATATTTTGTCAGTAAATGTTTCATGTTCTGTCCTTCTTACTACAAAGTAGAGATTATCCCCCATAATTCCACTGCATGTCTCTCAACACTAATACATAGATCCAGTTTCAACAAACAATAGCTCTTTGTGAATTAATTGACCTGAGACTTCAACTTTGGGCTTCCCTTGTGGCTCTACTGGTAAAGAATCTGCCTGCAATTTGGAAGACCTGAGATCAATCCCTGGGTTTTGAAAATCCCCTGGAGAAGGGAAAGGCTATCCACTCCAGTATTCTGGTCTTGAGAATTCCATGAACTGTGTAGTCCACGGGTCAAAAATTCAGACACAACTGAGAAACTTTTACTTTCACTTTGTGCTTCTCTGGACTTACAACTCATCTAGAAAAGTTTGTGTAAGGAATTTAATATCACCTTTTAAATCATCAGTCTGGTTTCCTTAATAAGCATGATTACATTCTAAACTAGACCAACCTAAACAGCGTATTAAAAAGCAGAGACATTACTTTGCCGACAAACCATAGCTCTAGTCAAAGCTATGGTTTTTCCAATAGTCACATATGGATGTGAGAATTGGACTATAAAGAAAGCTGACATGTGTACCCCAATGGTCATCGCAGCACTGTTTATAAGATCCAGGACATGGAAGCAAACTAGATGTCCATCAGCAGATGAATGGATAAGAAAGCTGTGGTACATATACACAATGGAGTATTACTCAGCCATTAAAAAGAATCATTTGAATCAGTTCTAATGAGGTGGATGAACCTGGAGCCTATTATACAGAGTGAAGTAAGCCAGAAAGAAAAACACCAATACAGTATACTAACACATATATATGGAATTTGGAAAGATGGTAATGATAACCCTGTATGCGAGACAGCAAAAGAGACACAGATGTATAGAACAAACTTTTGGACTCTGTGGGAGAGGGAGAGGGTGGGACAATTTGAGAGAATGGCATTGAAACATGTATAATATCATGTAAGAAACAAATCACTAGTCTAGGTTTGAAGCAGGATACAGGATGCTTGGGGCTGGTGCACTGGGATGACCCAGAGAGATGGTATAGGGAGGGAGGTGTGAGGGGGGTTCAGGATTGGGAATTCACGTACACCCATGGCAGATTCATGTTTCTGTATGGCAAAACCAATACAGTATTGTAAAATAAAATAAAGTAAAATTAAATATATATATATATATATATATATATATATTTTTTTTTTTAAAGAAAGCTGAGAGCCGAAGAATTGATGCTTTTGAACTGTGGTATTAAAGAAGACTCTTGAGAGTGCCTTGGACTGCAAGGAGATCCAACCAGTCCATTCTAAAGGAAATCAGTCCTGAATATTCATTCAAAGGACTGATGCTGAAGCTGAAACTCCAATATTTGGGCCACCCGATGTGAAGAACTGATTCAGTGGAAAAGACCCTGATGCTGGGAAAGACTGAAGACTGGAGGAGAAGGAGATGACAGAGGATGAGATGGTTGGATGGCATCACCAGCCAAATGGACATGAGTCTGGGCAAGCTCTAGGTGTTGGTGATGGACAGGGAAGCCTGGCGTGCCGCAGCCCATGGGGTCTCAAAGAATCACGACGTGACTGAGTGATTGAACTGAACTGACATTCTAAACTGTAAGTAACATGGGTGCTAATTTGTTAAAAATTATTCTCATTTTCTTGATTCTTAGAGTCAAATAATACCCTGTTCTTTCATTGTTTCAACAAATACTTTGAGAGTACAGAAAAGTGCTAGCGCTTACATATTAATAGGGGAGAGAAATAGGCAGGCAATTTTATTAGGGTGTGGTACATAATGTCATGTGAGAAGGAATGGGGTATTATGATACACACAGAAAGAACATTTAAATCAGTCTTCAGATGGAAGGTATTCTGAAAAGTCTTCCAAAGGAAATCATTTCTAAGATGAAAGCAGAGAATTCATTTTGGACAATAAAAATTAACATTATTTATGTAATTGTTTTAAAGGGAATGCACATCTTTTGCTTTTAAATAAAAATTCCAAATGTCTTCACTCTCTCCTCCATCCCCTTTTTTCCAAACTACTTTCAGATTCTGGACCTAGAATTCCCTAAGCTGGGTTTCTAGTTAAAAATGTTGTAAAGAACAATTTATTTTTAGCAATCAAATGTAAGGATGCATGAAAAAAAGTGAAAAGTCAA
Organism: Aepyceros melampus; assembly: GCA_006408695.1. Classification (NCBI taxonomy): domain Eukaryota; kingdom Metazoa; phylum Chordata; class Mammalia; order Artiodactyla; family Bovidae; genus Aepyceros; species Aepyceros melampus. The sequence goes on from SJXQ01012200.1 coordinate 259,658, forward strand.
TTAAAATAGACATTTTACCTGTTAATCATACAAAGGTAACAAAAAGCTTCAAACTTACTACACTATTAGAAGCTAGTACTTAGTACTTTGTCGCTCAGTTGTGTCCGACTCTTTGCAACCCCATGGACTGTAGCCTACCAGGCTCCTCCCTCCATGGGATTCTCCAGGCAAGAGTACTGGAGTGGGTTGCCATTTCCTTTTCCAGGGGATCTTCCTGACCCAGGGATCGAACCAGGGTCTTCTGCATTGCAGGCAGACACTTTAACCTCTGAGCCACCAGGGAAGCCCTATTAGAAGCTAAGAAGGCCAAATTTTTTTAATGGCATAGAATGCACCAAAAATATATATTAAAATGAAAATTCAGAGATGCACTCTCAAAAATGGATAATGAAAGTCCATCCAAGATTTAAAGTTACACACATGCTCCCGTAATCAGGGTGAGTCAGAGAAAATGTTTTGTGACTAAAAAACATCACATTTAAGGACGTTTATCCTTCTTGGTTTGGTTATATGTGGAAAACCTTGGTTACATTTTTGTCATGAATGGGTTTATTTGAAGTGGAGATAATATCTACACCTCTGAAGGGTATGGAGAACAAACAAACAAACAAACAAAGATGAGATACGCAGATGCCCTGACCTTCATGGAAAAAAGTCAGTGTATCTATCTTATGAATAATATAGTGCTTCCCATAAAGATGAATATTCAAATCAGTGAATTTTGCTATGTGCCCAATTTCCTGTTTAGTCGGAAGAGAAAATGTTTCCCTTTCATTTCCTTACTGCACAATAAAAGCAAAGCAAATAGAAAAGAGAAGTCACTTTATCAAAATTCCCCATTGGGAACCAAGGGCTCCCATTTTACACACTATTTGTAATTAGCTTTAGGGTCTCCACCTAAGTCCTTCCTTTGAATTAATTAAAATGTTTGAATGTGACAGACATTTTAAAATTCCCTGTAATCTGACAGGAAGAGGGTCTTTCTTTTTCACTCCATAACTATAGAAGCTCCAAGCTCCAAAGATATTATCACAATGCTGCAAGGCTGTTTACCTTCACTCCTTCACAAAAGATAATCCAACAAATTACATTAATTATAAACCAATATGTTCTGTTCAATTCCCATATGAGCCAAACCTGGGGATGAGCATCTGCTCTTATTTTCCAAGCTTGGTTTTGAGGACAAGATTCACAACAATGCTCAATCCATAATTAACAGAAAAATTAAAGATGCAACATCCTAACATCCTGTTTTTGAAGAAGGATGCTTAAAAAATATACATGCCTATTCCTGGCAAGCTTTTTTCTTCTTCCCAACTCACTAGTAGCTTATTGTTATCCCTGGCACATTTTTGTGTATTGAAAATACATTTTTATTGGACTTCAAATAAACATGTAAATATTTTCTACAAAAGGAAGGAGCAATCTTGTCCCACTGTGATAATTTTTTTTGAACTTGGGGTTTCTTCTTTCCCTAGATAATTTTCATTCTTTCTCCCTTATAAATGATGTTTATGGTGTATTAAGTATATTGTTTCATGGTGGGGGCAAAATTTATTTAGGATACTTGATTTTCTTTTTTTATTGTTTGGCCCATAAAAGGAAATAATAGTAAATATACTATATCCTCATATACATCTACACATGTATTTAGTGCATATATCTTTTATTCTATTCACGGAAATCCCAGTTAAACAGTTGGTGGTAAGCAAATGTTGACAATATCTGCATTATAGATACCTAGTTCATATATGTCATCCATATGTGATTGAATATAGATAGGCATACTGTTTAAGTACACCCACTCACCCCACACAAAGTGAACAAAAAGCAGGACAGTGAAAGAGCTTCTCTCTTTCCTGTTCACATGTATAATACCTAAGTCTGATGTGGAGATGAGTATTCTTTACATATTTTCTGAGATCCATAGAAGAAAGAAATCATAAAGTCAGAATAATTCTATTAATCTCTGGAGTGCTTTACTGTCATTTATCTTTACTGCATATTCAGTCATGAAGGGAGAGTTATTCTGCTTTCATTGATCTGCTGCTGCTCTTCAAGTTATTCCCAACACCATCTGTCTGAACCTAGAAATTCTTGCTGTAATAGAGTTGACTTTTATTATTGAATTCATGTTGTTGCTGGGGAGAGAGAAATGACATAAAATCCTTAGTTTTTTGAGTGATAGAAAGACCAGATAACTTTTGTGGTGTTTCCATAGAGCACTGTGTGACAAAAAGTACTAGTCTAAGGTCTAGCTACTGAGGATTCTTGGACTGATCACTATCATTACGTAAAGAGAAAGTGTTTCAGCAGGGAGGTCGGGGAGAGAAGCTGGCTCTGGCTTCACATTCACAAAGAGCCTGTAATATGCATGTTGACACCCTCTCCAAAAGAAATTTTACATATAATCATGAGGAAGATTGAAAGAAACTTGTAGTCAAGATTTTTTCACATACAAATAAGTGAAAACCCAAACTAAGTTGTGTTTCTTAAAGTTTTAGAAAAAGATTTTGTTAGATTAATAAAATAGTCATAGCCTGGCAGTTCTAGTGAATCAGTAGAGTCATTGAGAACAGATACAAGCTTTGCTATCTTTTTACTCTTCCATCATTAGGACTTGGTTTGGTTCTTAATGTGCCACCTTGTTATTTCAAAATGGCTGTCACAGAGCCACACATCATATCCCTACATAACATGATCCAAAGTAGAAAGGTCTCTCTCACTAGAATTGGGTCCCATGATTCCCTCTAAACCAGAAATAAGGGAAACTATTACTATGATTATACTCTTCTTATTTAGTCACCAAGTCATGTCTGACTCTTTTGTGACTCCGTGGACTCTAGCCCACCAGCATCTTCTGTCCATGAGATTTCCCAGGCAAGAATAGTGTAGTGGGTTGCCATTTCCTTCTCCAGGGGATCTTCCCTACTAAGGATCAAACCTGCATCTCCTGCTTGGCACTTAGCCACTCAGCCACTTAGCCACTTGGGAAGCCCATTGATTATACTAACCCAGTAATAATCGATTTCCATTATTTTCTTGACTGAGAATATTTCTGCCAATGGGGAAATTGTCATTTTGTAGGTAAATAAGGATTTTTTTTTTTGTCACCAAATATCTGTCATGTAACCCTACACATAGGTTACTAGGTCATCCTGTCTGGAGTATACTCTGTATGTATGTGCTTTTACACATTTACACATACATATTCCTTTAATTGTAATTATTTTGCATTGTATATCTTTATTAAGTTTATTTGTTAAACAAAAACATTAAAAAAATGTTACATGATATTTGTCTAACTGTTTGGACTTTTTTAAATACTTGTTTTAAATATGTGAGATGGTACAGGCCTCTCTCAATCTCTGAAAGATACTGGTGACAGAATTTACCAGTAGTATGACCAAAATATTTGCTACTTAACATCTCTATATCCCAGTTTGCCCATGGATGAAACTGAAATAAAATTCTTGGGCTGCCTAATTAGACATTATGGGAAACTGCATACATGACTACATGAAACTGCTCTGGAAATAACATGTGTAATCTGTATTGTATGCTCTTAATATCTGATACTGAGCTGAATTGCAAAGATAAGTAGGGGACCTTGCTGTGAATTTTAAGTCCCAGTGCTGGTCTTCATGAGGACTTTTGAGTGAGGAGCAGTGAAATCTGGTAATATTATTCTATCTGATAATAGAATCAGATAGTCTATTATCTGATATACCATAGTTTATCCATTTACCTACTGAAGGACATCATGATGGCTTCCAAATTTTGGCAATTATGAATAAAGTTGCTGTAAATATCCATGTGCAGATTTTTGTGTGGACTTAAGTTCAGATTGGCCCTGGGATTTCTTTGGAAAGAATGATGCTGAAGCTGAAGCTCCAGTACTTTGGTCACCTCATGTGAAGAGCTGACTCATTGGAAAAGACTCTGATGCTGGGAGGGATTGAGGGCAGGAGGAGAAGGGGACGACCGAGGATGAGATGGCTGGATGGCATCACTGACTCCATGGGCGTGGGTCTGGGTGAACTCCGGGAGTTGATGATGGACAGCGAGGCCTGGTGTGCTGCGATTCATGGGGTCGCAAAGACTCGGACATGACTGAGCAACTGAACTGAACTGAACTGAAGTTCTTAACTTCTTTAACTAACAAAGAATGCAATTTCTGGATTGCATGATGAGTCATATCTGAATTGTTTAGTGGTTTTTCCCTACTATCTTCAATTTAAACCTAAATTCTTCAATAAGGAGCTCATGATCTGAGTCACAGTCAGTTCCAAGTCTTTTGTTTTCTGATTGTATGCTGCTGCTGCTGCTGCTGCTGCTAAGTCGCTTCAGCCGTGTACGACTCTGTGCGACCCCATAGACGGCAGCCCACTAGGCTCCTCTGTCTCTGGGATTCTCCAGGCATGAATACTGGAGTGGGTTGCCATTTCCATCTCCAATGCATGAAAGTGAAAAGTGAAAGTGAAGTGGCTCAGCCATGTCCGACTCTTAGCGACCCCATGGACTGCAGCCTACCAGGCTCCACCGTCCATGGGATTTTCTAGGCAAGAATACTGGAGTGGGGTGCCACTGCCTTCTCCTCTGACTGTATAGAGCTTTACAATCTTTGGCTGCAAATAATATAATCAGTCTGATGTTTGGAATTGATCATTTGGTGATGTCCATTATAGAGTTATCTCTTGTGTTGTTGGGAAAAGGTGTTTGCTATGACCAGTGTGTTTTCTTGACAAAATTTTGTTAGCTTTTGCCCTGCTTTCATTTTGTACTCCAAGGTCAAACTTGCCTGTTACTCCAGGTATCTCTTGACTTCCTACTGCTGCATTCCAATTTCCTATGATGAAAGAGACATTTTTTGGGTGTTAGTTCTAGACTGTCTTGTATGTGAAGTCAACTTTAGCTTTTTCAGCATCAGTGGTTGGGGCATAGACTTAGATTACTGTGCTATTGAATGGTAGTCTTGGAAATGAACCAAGATTATTCTGTTGTTTTTGATATTGCACTCATGTACTGCATTTCAGACTCTTTTGTTGCTACTCCATTTCTTCCAAGTAATTCTTGCCTACAGTAGTAGATATAATGGTCAACTGAATTAAAGTTGCCCATCGCCATTCATTTTGGTTCACTGATTCCTAAAAAGTTGATGTTCACTCTTGCCATGCCAAAGAATGTTCCAACCATACAGTTGCACTCATCTCATGTGCTAGTTAGATTATGCCCCAAATCCTTCAACCTAGCCTTCAGCAGTATATGAACTGAGAAATTCCAGATGTACAAGCTGGATTTAAGAAAGGAAGAGGAACCAGAGCTCAAATTGCTAACATTTGTTGGATCAGAGACAAAGCAAGGGAATCCCAGAAAAACATGTGCTTCTGCTTCATTAACCACACTAAAGCCTTTGACTGTGAGGATCACAACAAACTGTGGAAAATTCTTACAAAGATGGGAGTACAAACCACCTTATCTGCCTTCTGAGAAACCTGTATGCAGATCAAGAAGCAACAGTTACAACCAGACATGGAACAATTGACTGCTTCAAAATTGGGAAAGGAGTATGTCAAGGCTATATATTGTCATCCTGCTTATTCAACCTCTATGCAGAGTACGTCATGGGAAAAGGTGGGCTAGATGACTCACAGGCTGGAATCAAGATTGCCAGTAGAAATATCAACAACCTCAGATATGCAGATATACTACTCTAATGGCAGTAATGAAGGGAAATTAAACAGTCTCTTGATAAGGGTGAAAGAAGAGAGTGAAAAAGCTGGCTTAAAACTCAACATTCAGAAAACTAAGATCATGGCATATTGTCCCATCAATTCATGTCAAATGGAAGAGGAAAAAGTGGAAGCCATGACAGATTTTTTTTTCTTGGGATCCAAAACTCACTGTGGATGGTAACTGCAGCCATGAAATAAAAAGATGTTTGTTCCTTGGAAGGAAAGCTATGACAAAACTAGACAGCATATTAAAAAGCAGAGACATCACATTGTTAACAAAAGTCTGCATAATCAAAGCTATGGTTTTTCCAGTAGTCATGTACAGATGTGACAGCTTGACCATAAAGAAGGCTGAGCACTGAGGAACTGATGCTTTTGAACTGTGATGCTGGAGAAGATTCTTGAGAGCCCCTTTGACTGCAAGGAGATCAAATCAGTCAATCCTGAAGGAAATCAACCCTGACTATTCATTGGAAGTACTGATGCTGAAGCTGAAGCTCCAATACTTTGGCCACCACATGGGAAGAACCAACTCATTGGAAGAGACCCTGATGCTGAGAAAGATTGAAGACGAAAGAAGAAGTGGGCAGCAGAGGATGAAATGGCTATATAGCATCACTGACTCAATGAAGATAAATTTGAGCAGACTCTGGGAGAGAGTGAAGGACAGAAGAGTGTGGCATGCTGTAGTTTGGACACACCACCCCAAAATGGTAAGAGTGTCTTTAGCTTTGTGAGATGCTGCCAAACTGTCTTCCAAAGTGATTGCCTCATTTTGCATTCCTGCCAGCAATGAGTGAGAGTTCTTGCTGCTTCACATCATCATCATTTGGTGGTGTTATCAATCTGCTAGATTTTGGCCATTCTAATAGATAAATGCTGGTGTCTTACTGTAGTTTTAATTTCCATTTCTCTGATGGCACGTAACGTGGGACATCTTTTCATATGCTCACTTGCCATCCGTGTATTTTCTTTGGTGAGGTGACTATTAATTTTCTTGCCCTTTTAAAAATAAATGTAGTTGTTTTCTTATTGTTGCGTTTTAATATTTCTTTTTATATTTTGTATAATAGTCCTTTATCAGGTGTGTCTTTTGCAAATATTTCCTCCTAGTCTGTGGTTTGTCTTCTCTTTATCTTAACATTGTTTTTGCAGAGCAGGATTTTTTAGTTTCAGAGAACTTCAGCTTATCAATTACTCTTTTAATGAACTATGTCTGTGGTAGCGTATCTAAAAAGTCATTACCATACCCAAAGTCATCAAGTTGTTTTTCTGTGCTAACTTCTAAGAGTTTTGCAGTTTTGTGTTGCATGTTTAGTTCTGTGATCCATTTGGGCTTGGCTTTTATGAATGGTGTGAGGTCTGTGTGTTCAGGTTCATTCTGAGAAGATTGTCTTGATCTCTTGTTTTGCCTTTGCTCCTTAGTCAAAGATCGGTGGTCTATGCTTGTGTGGTTCTACTTCTATGCTCTTGATTCTGATCCTCCATTGATTTATTTGCCAATTTTCTTCACCAATATCGCTTTCTTTATTCATTGTTGCTTCATAGTAAGACTTGATGTTTGGTGGTATCAGTCCTCCAATTTTGTTCTTTTCCTTCAATGTTGTATGGCTATTCTGTTGGTGTTTTTTTTTTTTTTCTCTCTCTTTCTCTAAAACCATAGGATCAATTTGTCAATATCCATAAAATTATGTACTAGGATGTTCATTGGGATATCAGTAAGATTCTTAACAATGGGGATATGTCTTCTGCTCTTCTCTAGATCCCTAGTGTGTTATTGGTGTCTGATGTATATTGGTGCCTGATACAGACTTACTGAATAAATGAAATTGCTAATGGTGTGATCAAAGGAGAAAAGGAAAGATATATACCCATTTGAATGCAGAGTTCCAAAGAATAGCAAGGAGAAACAAGAAAGCCTTCCTCAGTGATCAATGCAAAAAAAAAAGAGGAAAACAATAGAATGGGAAAGACTAGATATATCTTCAAGAAAATTAGAGACACCAAGGGAAAATTCATGCAAAGATGGGCTTGATAAAGGACAAAAAATGGTATGGACCTAACAGAAGCAGAAGATATTAAGAAGAGGTGGCAAGAATACATGGAAGAACTGTACAAAAAAGATCTTCATGACCCAGGTAATCATGATGGTGTGATCACTCACCTAGAGCCAGACATCCTGGAATGTGAAGTCAAGTGGGCCTTAGAAAGCATCACTATGAACAAAGCTAGTGGAAGTGATGGAATTCCAGTTGAGCTGTTTCAAATCCTGAAAGATGATGCTGTGAAAGTGCTGCACTCAATACGCCAGCAAATTTGGAAAACTCAGCAGTAGCCACAGGACTGGAAAAGGGTAGTTTTCTTTCCAATCCCAAAGAAAGGAAAAGCCAAAGAATGCTCGAACTACCACACAATTGCACTCATCTCACAGTGGTAAAGTAATACTCAAAATTTTCCAAGCCAGACTTCAATAGTATGTGAACTGTGAACTTCCAGATGTTCAGGCTGGATTTAGAAAAGGCAGAGGAACCAGAGATCAAATTGCCAACATCCGCTGGATCATGGAAAAAGCAGGAGAGTTCCAGAAAAACATCTATTTCTGCTTTATTGACTATGCCAAAGCCTTTGACTGTGTGGATCACAATAAACTGTGGAAAATTCTGAAAGAGATGGGCATACCAGACCACCTGACTTGCCTCTTGAGAAACCTGTATGCAGGTCAGGAAGCAAAGTTAGAAGTGGACATGAAACAACAGACTGGTTCCAAATAGGGAAAGGAGTATGTCAAGGCTGTATATTGTCACCCTGCTTATTTAACTTGTACATCATGAGAAACACTGGGCTGGATGAAGCGCAAGCTGGAATCATGATTACTGGGAGAAATATCAATAATGTCAGATACGCAGATGACACCACCCTTATGGCAGAAAGTGAAGAAGAACTAAAGAGCCTCTTGATAAAAGTGAAAAAGGAGAGTGAAAAAGTTGGCTTAAAACGCAACATTCTGAAAACTAAGATCATGGCATCTGGTTCCATACTTCATGGCAAATAGATGGGGAAGCAGTGGAAACAGTGACAGACTTTATTTTGGGGGCCTCCAAAATCACTGTAGATGGTGACTGCAGCCATAAAATTAAAAGACACTTGCTCTTTGGAAGAAAAGTTATGACCAACCTAGACAGCATATTAAAAAGCAGAGACATTACTTTGCCACCAAAGTCTGTCTAGTCAAAGCTATGATTTTTCCAGTAGTAAAGTATGGATGTAAGTGTTGGACTATAAAGAAAGTTGAGCCCGGAAGAATTAATGCTTTTGAACTGTGGTGTTGGAGAAGACTCTTGAGAGTTCCTTGGACTGCAAGGAGATCCAACCAGTCCATTGTAAATGAGATCAATCCTGAATATTCATTGGAAGGACTGATGCTGAAGCTGAAACTCCAATATTTAAGCCAACTGATGTGAAGAACTGACTCACTGGAAAAGACCCTGATGCTGAGAAAGACTGAAGGTGGGAGGAGAAGGGGGTGACAGAGGGTGAGATGGTTGGATGGCATCACCGACTCAACGGACCTGAGTTTGAGTAAACTGTGTGTGTTGGTGATGGACAGGGAGGCCTGGCGTGCTACAGTCCAGGGGGTCACAAAGAGTCGGGCACGACAGTGACTGAGATGAACTGACCTAAACTGAATGATGTGATCAGAGAATTAAGTAAGTCAAATATAGAAGACACTGAACAAATTCAGGATTCCTAGAAGCATGAGGGAGGTGAGGCAAACAAAAGTAAAATGAGTGTTAGTCACTCAGTTGTGTCCAACTCTGTGACCCCATGCGTCTTAGCCCATCAAACTCCTCTTTCTGGTGGATTTTTCCAGGCTAGAACACTGAAGTGGGTTGCCATTCCCTTCTCCAGAGGATCTTCCTGATCCAGGGATTGGACCCTGGTTTCCTGCCTTGCAGTCAGGTTCTTTACCATCTGAGCCATCAGAGAAGACCAGTGTGAAAAGGAATTTTCTTTAATATCTCTAAGCGATGGCTTCCCAGGTGGCACTAGTTGTAAAGACTTGCCTCCCAATGCAAGAGACATAAGAGATGAGGGTTAGATCCCTGGCTTGGGAAGACCCCCTGGAGGAGGGCATGACAACCTACTCCAATATCCTTGCCTGGAGAATCCCATGGACAGAGGAGTCTGGTAGGCTACAGTCCATGGGGTCGCAAAGAGTTGAACATGATTGAAGTGACTTAGCACACAGGCATGCAAGGACAGGGTGTGCAAGGATGCAGAGGATCAGAAATTAGAAGCCTTAAGCAATTGTCTTTATCAAGGAGACAATGTGAAGTTTTGCTGAGGACTATTTGGTGAGAACAGATTACAAGAGATTGTAAAAGCTGAAGAAGTTTTTTCCCCTCTAAAATTTCTTCCTAGTAAAGTAAAATCCTCTGTGCCTCATGGATTTTTTGCCACTTTTATAAGGAATCTCAGTTATCTCTGTCTTATTTTTCAGACACCACAACTTCTGATAAAATTTGCTACTTAAATATTCATATTTTTTTCTGCAACTCTAACACATCCTTGTTCTTAAACTCTCCTGGAAGCCAGCATAATGTATTGCGTCAAAAGTTCTTGGCACTCCAGGCCAAGAGCCAATTCACCTCATTGTAGAGCTATACAAGCAGAAAAACTAACTAGTTCCAATCAGGTACCAGGAAGGTGGTTACCTCTGTGTTTCCACTTTGTGACAGTTGTGGCCTGAATAGCAGCAGGCCAACATTAGGAGGAAAGAGCAAGCTGGGTGAGTTCTAAAGGATATCTAATTGGGCATCAGTGCTCACGTGATGGTTAAAAGCCTCCTTTTCCTATCCAGTAACTTTTCTTCTTCTCTTTATCAGGTTCTCTTCTTCTTCACTTTGTTTTTCCTTTCTTTCAACACTTTCCTTAAGCTGTAAACAATAAAACAGGAGAAAAGTTCATCTCATAATCAAATGTTTTAATATGGTTCTGGAAAGTGTTTACTGAGTTTTAGAGTCACCAAGCTGAATATTTATGTAGACATTGTACCTGCAACTCATGAAAATCTCTTTAAATGACTGTTTATCTACATGCCATTCATTTTGTTCTAATTAATAATCAAAAATTTCCTAAAGCAATGGACCAATTGCAAAAAGATTTGTGTGGAGGAAGGGAGTGTGAAGATCATTCATTACATGAAAATCCTCCCTACCAAAAAAACAGGCGCACATTTTTTTTCTTTACAAAAATAATTTCATCTTAGAGCATTAAGAAATACAATTTACTTTTTTAAAAAAATCCAATTTTCACCTATATTTTCAGGATTCCACTGGGAGACTTAAGGTAAAGAGGCATTCATCCTTATAATTTTACAGTTTTTTTTTTTTTAATTTTTCAGTCACCTGCTTTAATGGCAGAAGTTTTCTTCCCATAGAGGTGACCTGTGAAGAAGGCAAAGGCACCCCACTCCAGTACTCTTGCCTGGAAAATCCCATGGACGGAGGAGCCTGGTGGCTGCAGTCCATTGGGTCACGAAGAGTCACACACGACTGAGCGACTTCACTTTCACTTTTCATTTTCATGCACTGGAGAAGGCAATGGCAGCCCACTCCAGTGTTCTTTCCTGGAGAATCCCAGGGAAGGCAGAGCCTGGTGGGCTGCTGTCTGTGGGGTCACACAGAGTCAGAAACAACTGAAGCGACTTAGCAGCAGCAGCAGCAGCAGCAGAGAGGACCTGACTCTAGGAACCTGGGGCTGATATGGCAGAAACCTCTACTTCACTTCATGAAATTGTGGGCTTTTTATTAGAGCAAGAATTCTTAACCACAGAACCATTTCTTTAGGAGCTTCAGTGTTCTCAGGGTAAGAAAACATGCGTAAAAATGATTGAGGACTCAAAGGGCTTTCCTTTATCCGAGTCAGAGCAGAACTGAACAAGTGATCATTTGTTAAATGTAGCTTCCATGTGTAATTTAAATCATTGTTGATAAGCTTCAAATTTTATGTTACATTAAAATAGATTGGTTTATATTACTTACTTTGAATGGGTCTTTTACTCACACATAATTTTATATCATACACTAATCATTTGAAAATTTGTATTGGTTTACTCAGTTATGCAGATCTTCCAAACATTGACACATTTAAAATACAAGCTATTTTAAAGGCATTATTTGTTAGTATTACCTTTGATCTCACCAGAAAATTCTTCAGGTATTGGGAAGATATTAGGCTTACAGCAGCTTATATAAGTTTTTTAAAATTTATTTTTTGCTTGAAAGCTCAAATTTCACCTTTGGTGACAAATATTTTCAGTTTTTATTCTTCAAAGCAATTGGTTCACCTTGTTCATTTGTGAGAAAATGTCTACCAAACACCCAAACTATGGTCTGAATATTGGTTTGTTGGTCAGTCATTCCTTCAAGTAAAAATAAAAAAATAAATGTTCTAATAAAAGAAAGTGATTAGTTTAGCTCACATCTCAGACACTCATGCCTTTTCTCCAGTATTTCAGTATGTAGCAGTATTTCAGTATGTAGCAGAAGTGCTATAGGTGTACTTCCTGTTCAACATATAGAATGTGACTCAGGTTTGAGATCTAAAAAATGTTAACTAGTTTTACTGCTTCATCAAGGACTTTCTTAAGTGAAACTGTAATTTTTAAACTGCAAGTGCGTAGCAGTAAATAATAACATGACTAATAAGAATACAATGAATAAAATGACAACTTGGTGTCACTGCCTTGATTCATGCTATGATGCCAAAAGTTTTACTCATCATTACTTTTGGGTCAGTGGTGCAACTGTCAGCACAGAGAAAATGGTAAATAATGTCTGAGTGTATTTACAGAAAATTTTTTACCTCTTGTATGTCCTAAAAAGTCTTGGGAATGTCGAAGCATATAAGACCACAACTTGAGATTCTCTGCTCTAGAACACTACTGGGTAGACACAAGCATATGTGTATACAGACTGAAAATGTACATAGCTTTCTTTTCAGACAATGTACAGAGCTTTCGTCATGTTGTTAGAGGATGTCTTGTGACCTAGCTCTTTCAAATAAAGAAATGCAGCTTAAATAAGCTAAATTATTTGGCCAAAGTTAAAAAGCTTTGTGTGGTGGCACAGTAGATTCAGGGGACCATTTTATTTCTTTGACCCCGAAGTCCATATTCTCAAACTTTATGCTAAATCTTAGCAGAACACGTTTTGAAAATTGGTATAGGAATACACAACTTGGAATATGCCGTGGATGCCTTAGTGGTAAAGAATCCGCTTGCAATGCAGGAGACGCAGGAGACACAGGCTGAATCCTTGGGTCAGGAAGATCTCCTGGAAGAGGAAAATGGCAACCCACTCCAGTATTCTTGCCTGGGAAATCCCGTGGATGGAGGAGCCTTGTGGGCTACAGCCCACGGAGTTGCAAACAGTTTGACATGACTGAGCAACTGAGCCCATACTCTGCAACTGAGCAGAGTATTGGGAGGCTTTGGAAAAGGAAGTCCCACCAGTTTTAGAGACTAGGAGAGACTTGGTGATCCTGAAAGGAAGATGTCATTTGGGATGATCTGATGGATGGTGGGGTTTTACAGAGTAGGAGAGATTGTTACAGATAGAAGCGACGCCATAAACAAAGGCAGGAAGCCAGGAAATTGAGGGCTGTGTGTGGGAAACCATGAGTAATCTATTTCAGCTGGAGAGTCTGGGAATCATATACAAATGAACTTAGTAAAATGTGTTGGAATCAGAGGGCCATATGCCAAACTGAAGGGTTATATAAGATTCATGTTTCCATGGAGCCATTGAAAGATTTTTGAATAAGGTTTAGGTATAACTGCGCTCTTGCTTTGGTGCATTCTTGGGACACTGTTACTCAGTGAGTAGCAATTATTTAATATCAGAACACTTGCAATTGAAAGTGTTTATGAGGAACTATTTAATACCATTGTTGAGAAAGAATGATCAAAAGAATAATTTACTTTCTTTGGTTAAAAAAAAAGATGAATAAACTGTACGGTGTGGGTTTCTATTGATGCTTGAAAAACATATTCACTTTCACATTCATTTCCTGCTTATCATTGGATCAGTACAACTGAACAATTATTAATACTTCTCAAAATGGTTTCTATTCATATTATCTGTCCATACTAAAGATTTGATCTGACAGATGGGAAAGAAACATCAACTAAGATTTCTCTTCAGTCTGCTCACTCCAATGTGAACTATCGAAACATGTTTAAGTTACTTTGGAAAGAGTGAATGAAGCCTCGGAGTAAACCAGAACACAGAGAATACTGAGTTGATGAAATCAGGAACTTCACATTGCTGCTCTGAAGAAAGACCTTCTGTAACTAGAGGACTTTGTGGGCTTCTCCTGCCAATGAAGGTTGCTCCATGCTTGTATTCTGAGATAGTTTGCCTCCCTCTGGGGGCCTCATAGAGCCATTCAGCTCAGCTCAGTAGCTCAGTCGTATCCAACTCTTTGCAACCCCATGAATCGCAGCACGCCAGGCCTCCCTGTCCATCACCAACTCCCGGAGTTCACTCAGACTCACATCCATCAAGTCAGTGATGCCATCCAGCCATCTTATCCTCTGTCATCCCCTTCTCCTCTTGCCCCCAACCCCTCCCAGCATCAGGGTCTTTTCCAATGAGTCAACTCTTCGCATGAGGTGGCCAAAGTACTGGAGCTTCAGATTTAGCATCATTCCTTCCAAAGAAATCCCAGGGTTGATCTCCTTCAGAATGGACTGGTTGGATCTCCTTGCAGTCCAAGGGACTCGCAAGAGTCTTCTCCAACACCACAGTTCAAAAGCATCAATTCTTCAGCACTCAGCCTTCTTCACAGTCCAACTCTCACATCCATACATGTCCACAGGAAAAACCATAGCCTTGACTAGAAAGACCTTAGTCAGCAAAGTAATGTCTCTGCTTTTGAATATGCTATCTAGGTTGGTCATAACTTTTCTTCCAAGGAGTAAGCATCTTTTAATTTCATGGCTGCAGTCACCATCTGCAGTGATTTTGGAGCCCCCCAAAATAAAGTCTGACACTGTTTCTACTGTTTCCCCATCTATTTCCCATGAAGTGATGAGACTGGATGCCATGATCTTCGTTTTCTGAATGTTGAGCTTTAAGCCAACTTTTTCACTCTCCTCTTTCATTTCATCAAGAGGCTTTTTAGTTCCTCTTCACTTTCTGCCATAGAGCCATTAGTTGCCATCAAATGGCTTCTACTTCAGATGAATAAAACTTATGAATAAGCAACTCTCCCATCAGTTCCAGTCTGTAAAGATTCACAGACATCTCATTTCATCTGGAAATCAGTACTGCACTGTCTGAGTACTGTTACCACCACTGCTAATACTGGTACCACTGTTACTACCATTACTGGTGGCTATATTTTGAGTACTAAGTATTGAGCCTATGTTAAATGCAGTATATGCAATCATGTGAGATTGATTTATTTCCTTGACTTTTTTTATATCAGAAAACTAAAGCTTAAAAGAGTTAAAAAATTTTCTCCAAATGTACAAAACTTGTAAAGTAATGATCTGTCTACAAAGATCCATGCCATAGCTCTCCTCCCTCACCCAGATAATGCCAACTTATCCTCAAACTTCAGTTTAAAAGTCATTGCCTCAGAAGACTTTCCTGACCCACTAAAATTAATCAAATTATCTTTTCATAAATTTATATAAGTAAGTAAGTAAAGTCACTCAGTCGTGTCCGACTCTTTGTGACCCCATGGACTGCAGCCCACCAGGCTCCTCAGTCCATGAGATTCTCCAAGAAAGAATGCTGGAGTGGGTTGCCATTTCCTTCTCCAGGGGATCTTCCCGACCCAGGGATCGAACCTGGGTCTCCTGCATTGGAGGCAGACGCTTTAACCTCTGAGCCACCAGGGAAGTAAATTTATATAACCCCCATATTTAATTTTTTAATACAGTTTTCATATTATATTTGTTTAATATCTGTCTTAACTACCAGACTCAAAATGCCTTTCAAGGTAGGAATAGTTTCTTTCTAGCTCACCTCAGTATCCCTTTGATTGAAAGTCTGAATTGACTTATCCTAAATTATTTACAGTCTTCATTCTATTGGGATGTTCCTGTCAGAAAGATGATGCTAGCTGGAAAGATTTTATACTTCAGATACTCTGACCATTAATGCCTCAAGAGCCTTTGTTTCATCTCTGAGACCAAGAAAGATGGCATTATAAGGCAGGTAAGTTTCGGTGAGGCAGCATAGAAAGTCATTGCTCAAGAGCACCGGAATGGGTTGGACACCTGACCTGGGGACCTCAAGCAATGGAGATTCATATTGAAAGAAATGGGCATCTGAAATACCCAAACAGAACAAGAAAAAATTGAGATAACACAGTAACATATGAGTTTTTTCAGCTATATCTACCTTTCCCCAAAACCTTGTTTATCCTTCTCCCACAACAGTGGCACTGGATATGATTCTTAGCATGCATCAGGCCAGACTGACATAACCAAAGGGCATAGGGGAAATTGAAGATTGTGTACCAGGAACACATTTTCCTTTGTAGTTAGAAGGGGCCTGGAACATGGCCTTCGATCAGTGTGTATTTGTTGACAGAGTGATTGAAACTTCCTGAGACCCACTGGTTGGCAAAAGGTTATTCCATCTCCTTTCATGGATATTGTCACTTAATTTGGTTTCTATAGATTTAGTAAACTCGTGAGTTTATGTGTTTTAGAAGTTAATGTATGCAATTGAAATCATAAAAAATGCTTACCATTAATGTGTAAAATACAAACTGATATTTTCTATTCTTGTTTAAAATGCTGGTTGACACATGCAAAATTGATTTCATGAACTACTAATGGATTAAAAAGCTCTTCCTTTAAATTTATTTTTTAAATTTATTTATTTGAATTTATTTTCAAATATATACCCATATACACATGTATTTTTGCATATCCTGTATCAATACGTGCAAGGGTTATATGTCCTTTAACCCCAGGCAAATGAGTTTGAAAGGTACTGTTCTAAATCAGTGCTGAATTCTCTTCCCCAGTCCTTGCTTAGAAACATCTGGTATGTCCTGTGGCTGCAGACCATCTCATCAGGTCCCCAAGCCCATTTGTAGCCTGAAGGCAGATCTTATTTCTGCACAAATGGAAGGATTTCTGCACATATTATTGATGGAGAGGTCTGTCTTGCTCAGAGGCATCCAGAGATCAGCAGATATTTCCTTTTCTGGAAAAATACTCCAGGGCAAGGAGGGGCAGGGGATGAGGTTTTTTTAAACTAATTTGGATGGCAACTCCTTTTTTCTCCCCTTCTTTTTTGAGCATGGCTTATAAATGTAATTGTTCTAGCATTTCTCAAGCATCATAGGGGTGGAACTTAATACAATTCTGTTTTATTAACTAATTTCCCCTTTTCTTGTTAATTGTACTTTAAAAATGACTATGTGGAAGAACGTCTTTCCCAGATGGGCTGACAGGGGAAAAGAGATTATTTCATCATTTAATTCAGCACTGTCAATATCCTCTAAAGTCAGTTACACTGGAGAAAAGAAAGATGTAAGAAAGGAAGATTGTGCAAGTTGTTACAAAAACACAATGTAGGCAGTGCCAAGATTAGAAGGTTAGTGGGGCTAGTTCACTGGAGAATTGATTAGGACAGCAGCCCACAAACGGCTTCTACCAGAATTTAAGAACTGTTTATTTTTGTAGGGCCACATTTCAAACCCCAGACTGTGAACAAACATTTTTCTTAGTGTTCTTTTTTTTTAAACTCAGCCATCTGAATGTTGACACTAACCTTGTTCCTTATGAACATGGTTTGAATTTGGCTTTATTATTCTGGTTGTATTAAGTATTGGAATCATTTTATGTATTTTAAATTACAAGATTTCCTAGCTATGTCCAAAGTATGAAGACATATAGCGGGGAATTTGAACATGATCCTGACATCAAAGACCATCAGAAATGAGAAATACATACTTACTTAAAATGAGGACTACCCAGGTGGCACTGGTGGTAAAGAACCTACCTGCTAATACAGGAGACAATTGTGGCTGGACGTTATGGTCACCCAACAAATTGCTGCAAAGCACGGAGAGCCTGATTCTCTTTCAGACCAATTAAATGTGAGATTCTGTGGGCAGAGCTCAGGCATCATTATTTCCTAAAAGCTTCTCAGGTGCAAGTGGCCTGGGATCTATCCCTAGTCAGGGAACTAGATCCCATATGCACAAGTAAAGATCCTTCATGCCATAATAAAGACCAAAGAGCCCATATGTGTGGCAAATAAGACCCAGAACTGCTAAGTAAATTAATAAGTAGATTTTTTTAAAAAAAGAAATAAAGGCTGAACTCTCCCATTGAATTTAGCAACTATAAGGTTAGCAGAAACCACAGTAATAGCATTTTTAGTGTGGTGATGGAAGTAGAAACTATATTGCAATGAGTTGAAAACTGAATGCAAGACAAAGAGGTAGAAACAAATGAATACAAACTACCTGTTCCAGAATATTGGCTCTGTAAGGGAGGAGAATCTACTAGCGCGAGCATTCAGTTCAGTTCAGTTCAGTTGCTCAGTGGTGTCCGACTCTTTGTGACCCCATGGACTGCAGCACACCAAGCCTCCCTGTCCATCACCAACTCCCGGACCTTACCTAAACTCATGTCCTTTGAGTCAGTGATGCCATGCAACCATCTCATCCTCTGTCATCCTCTTCTCCTCCTGCTTTCAACCTTTCCCAAAATCAGGGTCTTTTCAAATGAGTCAGCCCTTTGCATCAAAGGGAGCAGTAGATAAGAAAGTTCAATTTTTTAGAAGATAAATGCACTTGTTTATAGACAGATCAGGTGAATAATAGCAAAAGACTGATGACATAGGGTAAGGAGGGCATAACAAGACAGTTAAGAAACCAGAAGATATGAAATGCAGAGAAAGATGGAGGCACAGATGACAGACAGGAAGAAGCCACTCCTCCTAGTGGAACTATACAGAAAGAATAGGTAACAAGTAAGGATGGGGATAAATTGTATGTAAGGAAGGAGGGAATATTTGCGAGTCTTTGTCCAATGCCTCTATTTTCTTATTGAACTTGGAGGTGAAATCTTCTGCACTAAGATAGGAATTGTGAGGGGTGGGTAAGAAGAATCCAGAAAGAGTTAAAATTTTAGCTTTAGAGAATAAAGATTAGTAGAGATGGGGAACATGAAAGATTTCTGGGCAAAGTTACAAGTCCAGGTGTTAATACAGTTTGGTTGGATTTTAAATTGAATAACACTAGTCACTAATGTGAAATTGATTTTGAAAAATGGGTGACTTAGGCTCACTCATGGGATGTTCTAAATGCTAGGCTAAAGCTAAATTATTGAGTAGTTATTAATGAGTGTTTGATAAGACTTTTCATTAGAGAGTGGTATGATCAGAGTCATGAAGCTTTCAGGGGGCTATATTGGGAGAATGGTGGATTAGGGCCAAAAAAGGACCAATTAGAAGGGACTATTTATATCATCTAGCAAAAAATAATTTCAACCAGTATGAGGAAAGTGGAAATTAAAAAAAAAGAACAAGAGCAGACACAGACTATTTTTTAACAGTGATGTCGACAAGCTTCAATCACTGACTTAATGAAAGTAAGAGAAAAGAAAAAGTTAATGGTGAATCCAAGGCTTCATATCTAGATGACTGGGAGAATGGCAAAGGCCTTTAAAACAAGCAAGAGGCATAGTAAAGTTGGGGAGAGGTAATGATAGGTGTGGTATTGGGTATGTCCAGTTTGAGATGCAACCATGATATTCAAAGGTAGATGAACTGGAAATGTAGAAGTGTGATGTGACCATCACAATTTGAGGACCATTGACTTAAAATGATTGTTGAAGCTATGAAAAGGGCTAATGTCAATTGTGCGATGTAGATAAAGCAATGCACATAGAAATGGCTTCTTTTTATGGGAGGGGAGTTGGGCAGAAAAGGAATAAGTAAAAGATTAAGGGAAGAAGATGTTAGAAGAGAAATGTATAGAGACTTGGAAGCTAAGAAGGAAAGGGTATCAAGTTACCAATAGCAAACCAAGAGACCAAATATTTGAGGCCTAATGGGATAAAGGATGAAGAAGCTCTCAGTAAGTTATGATAATTAGAAATTCAACAGACCTAAAAGAGAATGATTTCATTAGGATGGTGGAATCTAAAGCCAATCACATGGATTTAAATAACTTATGGACAGTAAGAAAAGAGAGGCAGGAGCTAAACTTTGAAAAGTTTTTCAGTGAAAAGATGATAACTATGATGAGCAGCTTAAAGAAGGCATGAAATGCAACATCTGAAGATTTTAAAGGAGGGAAGGTAATAAAACAAAAGTGATTGGACACAGAAGTCTAGTGGAGGCTGAGTGAACAAATCTTAGAGATATATATTGGGTACACTGAATTGTAGGAACAACTGGGAGAAGTTGAGATTAAGGGCATACAAAATTAAGGATGATCAAGTGTCAAAACCATAGGAGTATTTAACTATTGACATATAAAATTAAAAGAGGGAAGGTCATCTCTACTATACTTTATTGAAACTAATATGTAAAGTTTTAACATTTTCATGTTTCTGAAATTGGAATATAGTTTACAATCAGTATGAAAAGAAATTTGCTAATCCAAAAGATGAAAAGTTAGCTTTAATATTGTTGCTCCTTTTCTGTTATGTGACAATTTAGCTATGTGTAGAAATTATGTTTCTTCTATTGCCCTTTTAATTATTTGCATAGGTAACTTCATATGACATTGAATTAAGTTTGAATTCCCAGCAATGACTGTAAAGTTCTTTTAAAAGTTATACTTTTGTGGAGGAGGGGTGTGTGTTTCTGAATAAATAGTATAAATAGAGAGTCTAATATACATTAGGTGGTAGAAATAGCCAAATCTCTCAGAATACATCAAAGTATTTTGAAATCTGGGAGAAATTAATGTGAACCTTTCATAACTTTGAAGAAATATCACTTAGTATCTAACATCGTTGCTCAAGAGAATATTTTAAACTTCTAGAAATATAAAACTCAGCTAAGAAAATGTAACAAGTGTAATAAAATAGAAAATGCATATGTAACATTTCTATTCTCATTGGAAAAGACTCTGATGCTGGGAGGGATTGGGGGCAGGAGGAGAAGGGGACGACCAAGGATGAGATGGCTGGATGGCATCACTAACTCGATGGACTTGAGTCTGAGTGAACTCCGGGAGTTGGTGATGGATAGGGAGGCCTGGCGTGCTGCGATTCATGGGGTCGCAAAGAGTCGGACATGACTGAGCACTGAACTGAACTGAACATTTCTATTATTCAATATGTTTTTAATATAGTGTTATTCTTAAAGAGCCTACTGAAGTTAAGATAGTGAACACAATTTGCAAAAGAAGCCTGTCACCATGGTGAAGTACCTACCTGTGGATAGTCATAATTAATTTAGAACTGTCTTTAGATTGTGTAAATGGTTTTGTTGTTCAGTCATTCAGTCGTCTGCCTCTTTGCAACCCCATGGACTGCAGCACACCAGGCTTCCATGTCCTTCACTATCTCCCAGTTTTCTCAACACTCATGTCTATTGAGCCGGTAATCCCATCCAACCATCTTGTCCTCTGTCGTCCCCTTCTTCTGCCTTCAATCTTTCCCAGCATCAGGGTCCTTTCCAATGAACTGGCTCTTTGCCTCAGGTGGCTCTTCACATTAGATCACTGGCTTAAATCTACTTAAACTTTAACCTGAGCAAGTCAAGGCTATTAATTGTTTGGTTTCATGTTTGTGAATATGATCATAGGTTAAAATATATTTTATACATTGAGTAACATAACCCATACCCCAAAATTATTAATTATAGATGTACCTTTCAGTACTCATATTTAGGCAAAATTCAAGAAAAGTGATGAAATGAATGTTTTAATTAGACATATTATCTAATACCTTCTCAAGAAAAAAAACTATGTAGTGAATGAATTTTGATTGGATATAACTGAGGAACTTCCTCAGTTTTAGAAATCTTTTTCTCACATCCATCCTTAACCAGTCAAGTGCTAACTCACAACCTACCAGCTTCTCAATTGGTTCTACCCTTCATACCATTTCCTCATCTCTAAAATTGATCAAAATTTCCCTTTTGATCTAAAGTCCAATTCCTTTAGACTCTACTGACAGTAGAATGAAGGGATAATAAATTAACTATTATCACTCCCTCTGTTACTAAAAGCCACTCAAAACAGTCATGTGAAAGTTTGAAGCACCAAGTTACAAGAGTTGAATATTACAGGAATATTATGTCTTCTTTGCCCACTGTAACTGAGGGGGTGAAATCTAAGCTTATGGAGATTGAACTAGATAGGAATGTATATGTGTATATATGTACATAAGCATAGAAGTGATAGAACTAGAGATAGAAATAAAGATAGCAAGAGATAGAGAGTGAGAAAGAGAGGGAAAGAGGTTTGAGGAGGAGAATTTTATATGTAAGTGACAATCTTAAAATCTAATAATAGTGAGCACAGCTTTTGTGAGTATCTGTAGCTCAGTCGGTAAAGAATCTGCCTGCAATGCAGGAGACAGGGGTTCGATCCCTGGGTCAGGAAGAGCCCCTAGAGAAGGAAAAGGTGACCCACTCCAGGATTCTTGCCTGAAGAATCCCAGGGACAGAGGAGCCTGGCAGGCTACAGTCCATGGAGTCACAAGAGTCGGACACAGCTCAATGACTAAACCACCTTGGTGGCTCAGGTGGTAAAGTGTCTGCCTACAATGCAGGAGACCCGGGTTCAATCCCTGGGTTGGGAAGATGTCCTGCAGAAGGTAATGGCAACCCACTCCAGTATTCTTGCCTGGAAAATACCACGGACGGAGGAGCCTGGTAGGCTGCAGTCCATGGGATCGCAGAGTCGGACACGACTGAGCAACTTCACAGTGTGTACATACTGGTTAAGTTGTTTATTTTCTTCCATGAGTTAAGATCTATTTTTTATTTTCATACTTTGGGGGGCATGAAAATATACAGAGGAAAAAAGTAATCCAGTATTTTTAAAAATCTCCTCAAACACACACACACGTGTATATATACACATATGTATATACACATACATACATACAAATATGCACATTATATATTCCTGTGAGAATCCAGAAATACTCCCTTGGCCTGAAGACAGATGCTGGCAGCTTAGAGGAAGAACCATATCTCTGTAGATGGTGTTCTGGAAGCAATCTTCTTACCAAGGAGTGGCAGAAGCCAAGTGTTCCAGCCCCTGGTGCTTTCACCAACCTGACCATTATGTCAGAGTGAGGAGCATACTGCCCCAAAGCAATGGAACAGTTACAATGGGACTTCCCTGAATTTCAGCATTCTGTTCTACCCTGCTTTCTCAGAGAGTTCTGAGAATGCATTTAGTGCTTTAAGTAAGAAAGAAAGGTAGTTTGTCAAACCTAAAATTGAGCAAGGACCCATAGAATAGAAGCCCTGTATATAAAACAAGGAAAAGAATAAGAAATATTGGCTGGACTGTATTATTCTTAAATAGAAAATGTAAATCAATGTGAAATGCTAGTGATGGCTCTAAATAAACCTCAAAATCTGGGTTATGGTCTGTGTTATTAACAAACTAGTTAAGGTCCTGAGCCTGAATTTTCTCATTTTTGAAATAAAGGGATTTGGCAGTGAAACTACTGAAACCTTTTTCCTATAGTATGATTTTTGAGGACAGGATATCAGATCAGGTGACTTTGTAAGTCACTAAACTATTTGGCTTGCCATTCTCCTTTTTCTCTGGTAGATCCTGATTTATCCTTATTTCAGCATTTTTTAATATGCTAAGCAATTTATGACAAGTTCTGGTTTGGCTTCTGTCTGTCCAAGTTCTCTCTGAATGTTTTTTCCCCCCAAGATTCAATATATTAGATCCTTGTAACAAACTTTAAATAAATGGCATGGTTAGAAAAAATTATTAATTGCATCTGGAATCCTTGTCTTAGAATTGTTTTCATAGCAAAAGCCTTACTGGAATCTGTACGTGTGTAGAGGAGCATAATAAAGCATTTGGAATTTACTGATGATTTTACTTTATTTGGTTTGCAAAATGCATCCTTAAGTGAGCCTGGAGCCTCATTTAATGTGGGATCCTGTTCTAAGTGAATGGAAAATGCAAGGGAAAAATTAAATAAAAGAACAATATAATCAGCTGAAACCAAAATAGATGGGAATTGGGATTGAGACTGTGAGGATAAAGAGGGGCAAGCAAAAGAGTGAGGGTAAATAGCACCAAAGGCATTTACTAGCCCACATTATTTATTTATTTTTCCTAGCCAATCTGCCTTTCTGTGAGGTCATGGTAATAAAAGAAATAAAACAGTCAGTCCTGCTTCCCAAGCAGTAATTCAAAAAGTGGCACAATCAGTTAATATTAGGCAACTGTGGTTGGCACAGAATGTAATAATAAAGTAGTGAGCTGGAAGGGGACTTGGGAAGGGAGTTGTGCCCAAGAAAAACCTAGACAAGCAACCAGTGACCAACGAAGCTTCCAACCACAGTTTCTGATTGAGATCCAGTGTCATTTTCACTGTGCTACTCAACTGAGAAAGAAATAGATGTAAATTAATTTGCAAGATGAGTAACTTAAAACAATAAAATGTATAATAAACAAAGGAAACAGCTCAAAAGTAGAAGTCAGTGAGATAAAATGGGCTAACTGACAAAATAAATTTCTCCTATGTTCAGCTCTGTTACTAATGGGATTGAATTTGGTCCTCACTGCCTGCAAATAAACCCCTTCCAGAAAAGCATAGCATGGTGAACCTCCTCACTTTTTCCCTAGAACAATTTCACTTTTTCTTGTTAGTCTCATATTTTGTCCCACCTCCACCTTATAGTCCGTATATATTCCATATATTCCTGGGGCATGTGTATTCAGTCGCTTCAGTCACGTCCAACTTTGTGTGACCTATGCATGGTAGCTCGCCAGGCTCCTCTGTATTCCTGCTAATAGCAGTGAGCCCGGACTGTCTTGCTCTTGAACTGCAGTCACTTTTCAGCTGTGTTCTTGGGCAAGTTCCTTAGTCATTTTAAGCTTCTGTGTTCTTATTTCTAAAATGGGTAATAATAACAATTTCATGGAGTTTTTAATCACAAGATGCAAGTCTTATGATATTTACAATATAGTCTCTTTTACATAATAAATTACATGATAAATGGCAGCTACTGTGAATTTGTCATTAGTGGCTTAACTTTCATAGCCCATTAATCTGTCTAAATCACTTTGCTTCAACTATTTTCTCTAATCTGCTTTTCTTTTTGTCCAGGTTGCTCACTAACATAGAACGTTTAAATCAACAGACAGCTCTTGCTATGGACTCAAACTAGCTCCAAACCAAAGCTTTCTGAATTTTTCTCCTGCTATAGCCCAACTAGTACTAAAAGTCCCATTTCAGTCTTATTATATCTAAAGTCCCCCACAAATGTCCTAAGAAACAACAAAATTCTTTTCCAAACTCCATGTCTGTGTTGCAGAAATAAAACTTTATTGCTTTATTTACCAATTGCCTAATGATGACTTTTTCCCATTCTGTAACATTTGTTCTTACCATAAACTTCATGTTGATGTATGGCAAAACCAATATAGCATTGTAAAGTAAAATAAAGTAAAAATAAAATTAAAAAAAAGAAAGAGAGACAGAATCTTTCCTAAAGCTTAGCACAATGCTGAACTCAGGCTCGGCAAATAATACTTGAGTGAATAATCGATTTATTTCCAAACTGGATAGATTGGTGTTATTTTAAATACTAGATTTCTTAGACTCTTGTTTTCTCTATCCAAAATCTTTTCAAATATCAGATTAAGGCAAAGTTACTATACTCATGTCCATTGTTGTCCTCATTAAAGGACACTAGAATGAAATACAAAGTTTTGGCTTATATTTTGAAATGGACTAATCAGTTTTCTGTATGAAAAAATAATGAATATGCTTCCCTTTGGAAAACAGGATCTATTATAGCACATGTGTTTTAGATATATATCCAGCCTTCAATATCTAGGATATCCATATCTACCTATCTATCCAGATGAAGTGGCAGTACTTCTAAGGATAAACTTTAGAATTGCTTTCTCCTTATAGATAAGGGAAGCACCCAACTCTTCTGTGTGTTGACTAGTTTCTGATGGACAACATTGCTCTAAAGCAATCTCTTCAGTTCACTGAAGTACTAGAAGCTGTTAATAAAATGATTCCAATTTTCTTAAAAAAATTTTTTTTTGCATTCAGACTTAGAAACATTTTGAGTGGGAAGTTTTTCTTCTTGGACCAGATCCAAGACTAAGAAAATAATTATACTTTTTTCTTTTTTTTTCACAATTCTGAAGTTAATGGTATACTTCTTGCAGTTGTGGGCAAGACAAGTTCATGTTAGAATACTTCAAATATTATAATAGGGTTCACTAACTATTCTTTTTTCCATGGAGCTAAACTGTTATATTCCACAGAATTTTATTGAAACCGGAATCTATGAGTCACGTTTGAATTCATCTCTTTAAAATACATTGTAACCCTCTATTATTTTTTTTTAACCATCTTATAAAATAACCCTGGTTAGCCACTTTAATGAGCAATTTTGTCCTTACTTTTATTTCTTAATGAACTTTTCCCCTCTGGCTGAATCCTAGTCTCATGGTTTATTTTCATTGCTATAGTGACATTGGTCAGGGACAGCTCTGTAAAATTAATCATCACATTAGACTAGACTTCAGCAAGAATTCTTTTTTGGAGCAAGAGGAAGTTCCATAATCCCACCAGCATCCTCCTCTGGTGTTTTCTTTCTTTCTTTCTTTCTTTTTTTTTTCATTCAAAAGATTAGGTTCTATAAATCAATAGAAAGCAGCAAGTATGGAATGGAGTAGAAAATAGAATGACTTTCTAATAAGCCAAAGGTATAAGAGAATTACTTTTCTTCATGTTTATATTATGGTTAGTTAAAAATCTATCATAAATTATTGCTGAATTAGGTTGCTAAGTATTTTAAATGAAAGCATTCAAGTTACTTATGATTTGTCTAACTTCTTAAGTAAATTTATATAATAAATCAAGATGCCGGTTCAAAGACTTAATGGGTTGGTTGACCGCTCAGCTTCTCTTAACCATAGCTGAATCACAGATTCCAACAGACATGACTCAAATAATTGATTGCTCTTCAGAGACCTGGACTTTAGATGACAGCCTTTGTGGAACACATTGACTCTGTCCCCAAGTGGTAATGCTGTGATTCTTACTGAAACAACTGCATTTTAGATGCATTTGAAGTAAGTACTCTCTTACCTTCAAAGTAAGAGAGTAAGAAGGTCTGTAAGTTAAAAGTCAAGGCTAGCTGTATGTTCAATGGAAAGTTATTGTTAGGTGTCTACTATCCAGTGATTTAAAAAAAAATCACTTTATTTCAACAAGTAATTTGGGCAGTGGAAAAAAAAATTGTCCTCACACTTCTTGCTTCTATACAATTCCTAATTATTTTCATTGCTTAATTGGTTATGTTGTTAATGGTGGCTTAGATGGTAAAGAATCTGCCTGCAATGCAGGAGGTGCAGGTTCAACCCCTGGGTCAGGAAAATTCCCTGGAGAAGGAAATGGCAACCCACTCTAGTATTTTTGCCTGGGAAATCCTATGGACAGAGCAGCCTAGAGGGTTACAGTCCATGAGATTGTAGAGTCGGACATGATTTAATGACTAAACAACAACATACATTATAACATACTCTTACTATTGCTTTTCTCAGGAGACCCTTGACTCAGGTAGTTGCTTCTTCCATGCAATAATTCAGATTTCTAGTAGAAGTGTCTTTTCCTCTTACAATAAACTCTAACCTACGACTCCCACCCTCTAGGGTATAAACTGTCAATTCTCTAGGTGCTTAAATGTTTAAGACTTCAAAAAAAAAAAAAAAAAGAGAGAGAGAGAGAGAGAGAGAAACTAAGGACATCAGTGATTTGCTGAAGTTATACAACTGAATAGTTCTAAGACTTGGTTCTCCTCACTCCCAGGGCAAATTCTTATAAGCTGCCATTATGATCTCCTTGTGTTTATTGCTCAATCATGGAGAAATCTTGCCACATATTCTTTTATTTGGGATATATGAAACAAAGAGAAATTTGAAATTTCCTCATGTCTTCTGAAACCTATTCTGATTCACAATGTGAGTTGGTCACAAGACATATATAATTAAACAAGCAAACAAACAAAAAGAGAGAAACCTTATCTATTCATAGCTAAATTTTCTTTTACCTATAGCCTTTGGATTGTGTGAAATGCAGATACTGAAATCTTGGAAGGCAATTACTGTAAAACTATTAACAATGATTTACATAGTCCTAGGAGTAAATTTTTTAATTTAATCAGGAAAATGTTTTGTTAGTAGGGTAGACAATGAGAGGAAAAAGCCAGGAGGGATAGGTAACTAGTTGTCTGTCAAAGATAAGCTTCTGCCCTCTGCTATCTCTCTGGATCATTTAACTCTGGGGAACCATCATATCCTTTTGGTGGTATTTTTAATGTTAATGACAACACATGCTGGCAAAGGATCTGTGCTCAGTCATTTAGGACTCTCTGTGACCCCATGGACTGCAGCCCACCAGGCTCCTCTGTCCATGGGATTTCTCAGGCAAGAGTACTGGAATGGGTTGCCATTTCCTCCTCAAGGGAATCTTCCCACCCCAGGGATCAAACCCCTACAGCTCCTTCACTGGCAGGCGCATTCTTTACCACTGAGCCACCTGGAAAGCTTTCCCTCAGATACTGTTGTACTAACAAATAAATTAACATTCTCATTATAACTGCTCATTTTGGCCTGAACAGGGGGTCCACTTGCAGTGAAAACACAAAATGGAGGAGGAAGAAGAGGGAGAAGGGAAAGACATTTGCTGCCATCTTACTTTGAACACACCTTGATATTCTGTATCTGGATAATGATGGTTGCTGTTCACTGATAAGAACTTTAAATTGTTTCTCAGAACATTTTTGCTTACAGTACTGGTGTGTGATTTTTGAGACACCAGTTACTGAAACCAGTCAAATGTAGATAACTGATTCATGGAAATCTCCAAATTTTTAGAGAAAAATTTTAAACATGTAGCAAAGTTGAAAGGAGTTTCACAGTAAACATCAGTATACTACTCTAGATGCAGAATGACATTACTATACTTATTTTATCACATTCTCAATCATCAGTTATCCATCTTATTTTTGATGCATCTCAAGTTTAGTTGCAGATGTCAGTTCAGTTCTTCCTACATATTTCTTTATGCATATAATTACCTGCCCCCTGAGAAACCTGTATGCAGGTCAAGAAACAACAGTCAGAACTGGACATGGAACAATGGACTGTTTCAAAATTGGGAAAGGAGTAGATCAAGGCTGTATATTGTCACCCTACTTATTACCTTATATGCAGTGAACATCATGCAAAATGCTGGGCTGGAGAAGCACAAGCTGGAATCAAGATTGCCAGGAGAAAATCAATATCGTCAGATATGCAGATGACACCAGCCTTACAGCAGAAAGCAAAGAAGGACTAAAGAGCCTCTTGATGAAAGTGAAAGAGTAGAGTGAAAAAGATGCCTTAAAACTCAACGTTCAAAATACTAAAATCATGGCATCTGGTCCAATCACTTCATGGCAAATAGTGACAAGTGGCAGAATTTATTTTCTTGGGCTCCAAAATCACTATGGACAGTGACTGAAGCCATGAAATTAAAAGACCCAAAGAGATCAAACCAGTCAATCCTAAAAGAAATCAACCCTGAATATTCATTGGAAGGACTGATGCTAAAGCTGAAGCTCCAATACTTTGGCCACCTGATGTGAAGAGTCAACTCATTAAAAAAGATCCTGATGATGGGAAAGTTTGAAGGCAGAAGGAGAAGGGGACTACAGAGTACAAGATGGTTGGATGGCATCACTGACTCAATGGACATGTTATGGACTCCATTGGACATGAGTTTGAGCAAGCTCCAGGAGATGATGAAGGACAGGGAAGCCTTTCATGCTGCAGTCCATGGGGTCACAAAGTCAGCGACTGAGTGACTCAACAACAATAATTGTTTACTTTTTTTTGTTACATGCAATATAATACATAAATCTTAAGTATGCATATTCTTAATTTTGATAAATGAATATATCTATGCAACCTAAGGGCTTTCCAAGGGGTGCTAGTGGTAAAGAATCCACCTGCTAATGCAGTAGCCACAAGAGTTAAAGATTCGATCCCTGAGTTGAGAAGATCCCCTGGAGGAGGAAATGGCAACCCACTTCAATATTCTTGCCTGGGAAATCCCGTGGACAGAGGAGCCTGGCGGGTTATAGTCCAACTGAGAACACATGTATGCATGTAACCTAAATTGTTACCAAAATTATAATATTACCATTTCTCTAAGAAGTTCCTCATGTGCCTTTCCAATTCCTGCTCTTAAACTCATAGAGGAAACTACTGTTCTAACTGTTTCTCTCTGGAGTAGCTTTTCCAGTTCTATAATTTCACATAGTTGATCTCACTCAAGATATGCTCATGTATGTAAGTTTTCCTTGACTCAGCATAATTTTTTTGAGATTCATCCATCTTTTGTACATATCACTATTGTTGCTCTTTTTGGCTGCTTGAGGAATATTTCACTGCCTGAATGTTTTTAGTTCTCCTATTGATGAACAACCTAAGTTCTTTGTAATTTTTGACTATTATGAATAAGGCTGCTATGAGTATTCTTATAAAAGATTTCTGTTACTGTTTTCATTTCTCTAGAGTAAATATCTGGGAGTTGAAGTATTGGTCATTAGGAATGTGTCAGTTTAAATTTTGAGAAACTGCCAGATTTTTTCCCCCCAAATAACTGTTGGCCTTGTTATTCATATGAGAGTTTCAATTTCTCTATATCCTCACTATATTTGGGGTTGTCAATTTTAGCCATTTTGGTGGGTGTGTATTGGTATTTTCCCAAGGTATAGTTTGCAGTTCCTTGGTTAGTAATGAAGTACAGCATTTTTTGAAGTGCTGATTGCTGAATTTGTATAAATGCTCAAATGTTTTGCCCATTTATCATTGGTTTGTTTGTCTCTTTTGTCTTGTAGAAGCTCTTTTCCTATGTAATATTGCTTGTCAGATATATATTTTGTGATTATTTCTTATAGTCTGTGGATTATTGATTTTATCAATGCTATCTTTTAATAAAAAGGAGTTTTTTTAAGTTTGGTAAAGTTTAAATTATCAATTATTTATTTTATAGCCATCCTGAATGTGCCCAGTCTCATCAATTATTTTAAGATTCTGACTTTTTGCTACCTAAGAAATCTATACCTACCTATAAGTCATGAAGATCTCCTCTGACATTTTGCTTTAAAAGCTTTATGGTTTTAGCTTTTATGCTTAGATCTTTGTCCATTTCAAATTAATTTTGTGTATTGTAAGGTAGGGGTTTGGATTGTTGTTGGTTTAGGATCAGTAGTCAATTATTTCAGTAAAGTAAAGTAAATAAGTCGCTCAGTTGTGTTTGACTCTTTGCGACCCCGTAGACTGTAGCCTACCAGGCTCCTCTGCCCATGGGATTTTCCAGGCAAGAGTACTGGAGTGGGTTGCCATTTCCTTCTCCAGAGGATCTTCCCAACCCAGGGATCAAACCTGGGTCTCCCACATTGTAGGCAGACGCTTTACCATCTGAGCCACCAGGGAAGCCATTTGCTAAAAATATACCAGTTAACCCTGAATCCACAGATGTGTATCAACATTGGCTATGGAGGGTCATCTGTAAGTCATGTGTAGATTAACCTTTGCATTGTTTAAGGGTCAGCTGTATTTCTTCTGTTTTGGACTTATTGCCTTTATCAAAAAAGCAAATAACTAAAAATGTGGACCCATTTCTGAGCTCTCTCTGCTGCTCCATTTGTCTATTTGTCTAACATTATGAATGGTATGCTATCTTGGTTATTGTTGCTTTACAGCAAGCCTTGAAAATCAAAAGGTGTAAAGCCTCAGCTCTCCTTTTTTTCAGGGTTGCTTTGGCTATTATAAGTCCTTTGTACTTCATGTAAAATATGTGTAGATTAACCTTTGCATTGTTTAAGGGTCAGCTGTATTTCTTCTGTTTTGGACTTATTGCCTTTATCAAAAAAGCAAATAACTAAAAATGTGGACCCATTTCTGAGCTCTCTCTGCTGCTCCATTTGTCTATTTGTCTAACATTATGAATGGTATGCTATCTTGGTTATTGTTGCTTTACAGCAAGCCTTGAAAATCAAAAGGTGTAAAGCCTCAGCTCTCCTTTTTTTCAGGGTTGCTTTGGCTATTATAAGTCCTTTGTACTTCATGTAAAATTTAGAATCAGCTTATTAATTCCTACAAACAATTTTACTGGGATTATAATTAGTCTCCACTGAATCTACAGATCAATTTTGAGATCATTGACATTTAAAACCCTTTTATTTTAAAATACTTCTAAAGCTATAGGTCACAAAAGCAAGAAAGTTTCCCATATATTTTTTACAGTTTCTCCTAATACTAACATCTTTTATCATCATGCCGGAATGATCAAAATAAGAAATTAACACTGGTACAATAAGTCAGTCAGTTCAATAGCTCAGTCATGTCCATTCTTTGCAAGCCCATGAACCACAGCACGCCAGGCCTCCCTGTCCATCACCAAATACTGGAGTTCACCCAAACCCATGTCCATTGAGTCGGTGATGCCATCCAACCTTCTCATTCTCTGTCATCCCCTTCTCCTCTCACCTTCAATCTTTCCAAGCATCAGGGTCTTTTCAAATGAGTCAGCTCTTCATATCAGGTGGCCAAAGTATTGGAGTTTCAGCTTCAACATCAGTCCTACCAATGAAAACCCAGGACTGATCTTTAGGATGGACTGGTTGTATCTCCTTGCAGTTCACAGGACTCTCAAGAGTCTTCTGCAACACCACAGTTCAAAAGCATCAATTCTTTGGTGCTCAGCTGTCTTTATAGTCCAACTCTCACATCCATACATGATCACTGGAAAAACCATAGCCTTGACTAGACGGACCTTTGTTGACAAAGTAATGTCTCTGTTTTTTAATATGCTGTCTAGGTTGTTCATAACTTTCCTTCCAAGGAGTAAGCGTCTTTTAATTTCATGGCTGCAATCACCATCTGCAATGATTCTTGGAGCTCCCCAAAATAAAGTCAGCCACTGTTTCCACTCTTTCCCCATCTATTTGCCATGAAGTGATGGGAACAGATGCCATGATCTTCATTTTCTGAATGTTGAGCTTTAAGCCAACATTTTTACTCTTCTCTTTTACTTTCATCAAGATGTTCTTTAGTTCTTCTTCATTTTCTGCCATAAGGGTGGTGTCATCTGCATATCTGAGGTTATTGATATTTCTCCCAGCAATCTTGATTCTAGCTTGTGCTTCCTCCAGCCCAGCATTTCTCATGATGTACTCTGCATGTAAGTTAAATAAGCAGGGTGGCAATATACAGCCTTGACGTACTCCTTTTCCTGTTTGGAACCAGTCTGTTGTTTCATGTCCAGTTCTAACTGTTGCTTCCTGACCTGCATACAGATTTCTCAAGAGGCAGGTCAGGTGGTCTGGTATTCCCATCTCTTTCAGAATTTTCCACAGTTTACTGTGATCCACACAGTCAAAGGCTTTGGCATAGTCAATAAAGCAGAAATAGATGTTTTTCTGGAGCTCTCTTGCTTTCTCAATGATCCAGTGGGTGCTGGCAATTTGATCTCCGGTTCTTCTGCCTTTTCTAAAACCAGCTTGAACATCTGGAAGTTCAGAGTTCATGTATTACTGAAGCCTGGCTTGGAGAGTTTTGAGCATTACTTTACTAGCATGTGAGATGAGTGCAATTGTG
>SJXQ01012200.1:293611-341399 GCA_006408695.1 Aepyceros melampus
ATGGGGATGGTCTTGATCCCTGTCTCCTGTACAATGTCACGAACCTCCATCCATAGTTCATCAGGCTCTCTATCAGATCTAGTCCCTTAAATGTCTTTCTCACTTCTACTGTATAATCATAAGGGATTTGATTGAGGTCATACCTGAATGGTCTAGCAGTTTTCCCTACTTTCTTCAATTTGAGTCTGAATTTGGTAATAAGGAGTTCATGATCTGAGCCACAGTCAGCTCCTGGTCTTGTCTTTGTTGACTGTATAGAGCTTCTCCATCTTTGGCTGCAAAGAATATAATCAATCTGATTTCAGTGTTGACCATCTGGTGATGTCCATGTGTAGAGTCTTCTCTTGTGTTGTTGGAAGAGGGTATTTGCTATGACTAGTTCGTTCTCTTGGGAGAACTCTATTAGCCTTTGCCCTGCTTCATTCCGTACTCCAAGGCCAAATTTGCCTGTTACTCCAGTTGTTTCTTGACTTCCTACTTTTGCATTCCAGTCCCCTATAATGAAAAGGACATCTTTTTTGGGTGATAGTTCTAAAAGGTCTTGTAGGTCTTCATAGAAGACCTTGTTCAACTTCAGCTTCTTCCACATTACTGGTCAGGGCATAGGCTTGGATTACCATGATATTGAATGGTTTGCCTTGGAAATGAACAGAGATCATTCTGTCATTTTTGAGATTGCATCCAAGTACTGCATTTTTGCCTCTTGTTGACCATGATGGCTATTCCATTTCTTCTGAGGGATTCTTGCCCACATTAGTAGATATAATGGTCATCTGAATTAAATTCACCCAGTCCAGTCATCTTAGTTCACTGATTTCTAGAATGTAGATGTTCACTCTTGCCATCTCCTGTTTGACCACTTCCAATTTGCCTTGATTCATGGACCTAACATTCCAGGTTCCTATGCAGTATTGCTTTTTACAGCATCGGACCTTGGTTCTATCATCAGTCCCATCCACAACTGGGTGTTGTTTTTGCTTTGTCTGCATCCCTTCATTCTTTCTGCAGTTATTTCTCCACTGATCTCCAGTAGCATATTGGGCACATACCGACCTAGGGTGTTCATCTTTCAGTGTCGTATCTTTTTGCCTTTTCATACTGTTCATGGGGTTCTCAAGGCAAGAATACTCTAGTGGTTTTCCATTCCCTTCTCCAGTGGACCACATTCTGTTAGACATCTCTTCCATGACCCGACTGTCTTGGGTTTCTCCATAGGGCATGGCTTAGTTTCACTGAGTTAGACGAGGCTGTGGTCCATGTGATCAGATTGGCTAGTTGTCTGTTATTGTGATTTCAATCTGTCTGCCCTCTGATGCCCTCTCTCAGCACCTACCATCTTATTTGAATTTCTCTACCTTGGATGTGGGGTATTTCTTCACGGCTGCTCCAGCAAAGTGCAGCCGCTGGTACAATACTATTGAATAAATATATTAACAATATTGATCTGCCTATCGAAAACCATAGGACACATAGTGCACATCTCCATTTAATGATCTTTAAATTCCATCAGTAATATTTTGCCATTTTTAATGTGAAGGTTCTGAATATTTTTGTAGGATGTATTTCTCTTTTATATTTTGACATTATTGCAAACTGATTTATTTATTAGATTTTTCAATTGTTTTCTGCTCATCTACAGAAATACAATTTGATTTTTTTACATCAATGATAATGTAATCTGAAAATAGAAACTATTCTACCCATTTCTTTCCTACTCTTGAACTATTTTCAATTTTATGGGGAAACATAAAATATTTTATAATTATTGTGATGCTAGCCATAGATTTTCTTGTATATTACTGTTACCATATTGAGGACTTCCTCTTCTTCTTTTTTTTTTTTCATTTAATTATTTTCTTTCTTTCTTTTCCTTTTCTTTTTCCCTTTTTTGCTATGGTAACTATTTTAATGAAGTATAGTTTATTTATAAATTTGCATTAATTTTGGTGTATAGCATAGTGATTCAGTTTTTCTTGTAGATTATATTCGATTATAGGTCTTTGTAAGATGTTTAATATAATTACTCTGCTATATAGTAAATCCTTGTTGCTTGTCCATTTTAGGTATAATAGTTTGTATTTGTTACTCTCATATTTCTAGTTTGTCCCCCTTCCCTCTCTCTCCCTTTTGGTAAGCATAAGTTTGTTTTCTATGTTTGTGAGTCTGTTTCTGTAATAAAAAATACTTATTTTAATGCACATAATTTTTTCAGAAAACATACGGCTAATTTCCTATTTCTATTTGGGCAAGTAGTGTTTTTACAGGAATTTTTCTTTTTCATTTTCAATTTTTTTCTTTTCAATTTTGTAACTTTATAAAATGTATTGCCATAAAAATTTCCCTTAATTCCAGGTGGATCTCTTACTTTCTGATAATCAGATCCCAACAGTTTGACAAAGGTAATACTGAAAGTAGGTAAAATGACTCTCCTCCAACCCCCACCACACCCTCCACCTCCAACCCCCATTGAGGACAATTTCATGTACCTGTATTATTGCTATTTAGTATCTTGCTGGAACATATTCTGATAAGCTGTTTTCCTTCTTTCTATAATACTAATTTTCACCAAAATACTCCCCCATTCCTCTTCTGGATAGAGATGGATCTCTTACTTTCTGATAATCAGATCCCAACAGTTTGACAAAGGTAATACTGAAAGTAGGTAAAATGACTCTCCTCCAACCCCCACCACACCCTCCACCTCCAACCCCCATTGAGGACAATTTCATGTACCTGTATTATTGCTATTTAGTATCTTGCTGGAACATATTCTGATAAGCTGTTTTCCTTCTTTCTATAATACTAATTTTCACCAAAATACTCCCCCATTCCTCTTCTGGATAGAGAGCAGAAACAGTAGGTATATGGATTTTGACCAGGAAACTTCCTGCTCTGTAGGTAATACATCATCTGCTGTGCTTTGTCTGCTTTTTCTCTTTAGACTATCATGTTCTTCTGCAATTCTTATAATATTTATTTTTTCATTTGTCATCCTGATAATTCTTGATCATAATTGTTCCTCATTTGCCTTTCAGCTAGGGAAAGCACAATGGTGAGAGCTTATAATTTTTCCTCATTTATTAATTCAGCATGGTAGAAGGTGCGGCATCCATTCTGGATGGAGCTCTTACTGAACTTGGTATTTTCCTTTCTCCTTTCTCCCCACCAAATGCTGCCTTCTCTTTTAATGCTTCTGAGGAAGTATAAGTAGGATTGAATTGTGCTTTCTTTAATGGAAATTTATTGTGACACATTTTACTACTACTGTTTGCTATATCCAGCTCTTCTCTCTGAGCCCATGGCTAGGGTGTGTTTCCCATTACTTTGTAGTTAGATAGGGCCATATGCCTTAATTTGACCAATAAAATGTTAGCAGAGTAATGTGTGCCATTTCTAGGTGGAACCATTTAATGGTTAGCGCTCAATTATCCCATTCCTTTTCCCCTGCTAAAACATTTGAGAAAATATGTTATTTTTTTTTTTTTATATAGCTTGACCGCTTTTGATTTATATTATCTATATTCTTAGCATTATATTGTCAATTGGAGCAAGATTTTAAAGAAAGAAGAAGGAATGAATAGTCTCTTCTAAAATTTTAATTAGAGAATAATTGCTTTACAATGTATTGGTTTTTACTGTACAAGCGTGAATCAGCTATAAGTATAAATATATCCCTCTTGAGGCTCCCTCCTACCCCACCATCCCACCCCTCTAGGTTGTCGCAGACCATCAAACTGAGTTCCCTGTGTTACACAACAGCCTCCCATTAGCTCTGTTTGACACATGGTAGTGCATATATGGCAGCGCTATTCTCTCAGTTTGCCCCGCTCTCTCCTTCTCCTGCTGTATCCCCAAGTCTGTTCTCTAAGTCTTCAGTCTCTATTCCTGCCCTGCAAATGAGAGACCATGTGTTGATAGGTAGGTTCACAGGACTGAAGCAGTTAATTGAATGCTAAACCAATGCATGGAGAAGAGCTCCTTCAGAGAATCACCGGATTTGCAACAGGCTGTGAGTAATGAATATTTTTTTAAAAATTTGGGATTACTCAGACATTAACTATAGTTTATCTTGACTCACTCGTTCCCCCTCTTTAATATTTGGGTGCCAGTTCTTAAAGATAGATTTCTCATATATGCCATTTCTGTTGTTAGAGTGTTGCTAGTGAACTGTTTGCCATTATATTTACTTCCTTTTACTAAGCTTGTGTTCAGAGGTGAGATTCTATGAGCAATGCCACTCTGTCTCTTACTCCAGATATCCTAATACCCTAAAGCATAGAAAAGAGTACAAAATTTTCAGTTTCATAACTGAATAAAAACTTAACTTATATTCACTGGGAAAGATAAACATCTTTTCATCATATTTGCTTTCTGGGCACCATAATGAATATCAGGTGCATTCTCTTTCTGTCATCAGCCTAACATACCAAAACAGTTTTATTCAACACTCAACTCATTTGCAAACAACTAAAACAGGAATAAAGGAGTGAGAACATGTTTGGGGAGAAAGAGAATTCATTTGAATCAGTTTATTTCAAAATTATTCCATTTGAGGTACCTGTAGAACATGGGCATAAAAGTATGGGTTTGTATCTTAAGAAGAGAAGATGACTTGAAATATAAATTAAAGAATTGTGATCATAGAGATGACAGTTGAAAATATGGGAGTTAATAAGGTGCTTTAAATAAAGTTTATAATAAGAGAGGGGAAAAAGAAAAGAATGAGCATATAGAAATTACACCTATATGGGGGGAAAAGGATGCTTTAAATAAGGTGCTTTAAATAAAGTTTATAATAAGAGAGGAGAAAAAGAAAAGAATGAGCATATAGAAATTACACCTATGGCGGGAAAAGGATGGAGAGAGTTTTAAGATGGAAGAGATGACCTAGACTTCAATAGGTGAAATGAATGCAATTAAAGTGAGGACCAAATTTATTCCAAAGAATTTGGCTATTAATTTGTCACTATGGTTCAGATGGTAAAGAAACTGCCTGCAATGTGGGAGCCCTGGGTTCAGTCCCTGGGTGGGAAAGATCCCCTGGAGTAGGGAATGGCAACCTATGCCAGTGTTCCTGACTGGAGAATCCTGTAGACAAAGGAGCCTCATGGGCTACGGTCCATGGGGTTACGAAGAATCAGACACAACTGAGTAACTAACACACTCCAAGGTAAAAACTACTTCAAAACAATGATGAAAGTAGAACCCAGAGTTTAACTCTTGATATTATTTTAAGAGCACACGCAAATGCTAATCCAAAATTTTCTTAGTTGTTAATAAAGGATGTTGCAGTTTGGCCAATACTCTACATCTGTAAAGATCATATAGTCTCAAACAATTACCATTTACTTTAATGCCTTCTACGTGTCAGGTAGATAGGCCCTAGAGTTGCAACAATAAGTGGAACAAAGTCCCCCTGCTCATGGAACTCTCATCCTAGACATAGACTGAAAGATGCATACACCTAAATGACAGCATCTTAAAATATCAAAAGGGAAACATTATTACTAGAATCATAGAATATAATAATGAAACACATTAAAAGCTGTCAAAGAATATCCACACACACTGAAACAGTCATTTGGAT
Organism: Aepyceros melampus; assembly: GCA_006408695.1. Classification (NCBI taxonomy): domain Eukaryota; kingdom Metazoa; phylum Chordata; class Mammalia; order Artiodactyla; family Bovidae; genus Aepyceros; species Aepyceros melampus. The sequence continues at coordinate 299,199 of SJXQ01012200.1, forward strand.
AGTTTTCCAGAGGCAAAGAACTGTTTTGGAAGGTGGCATAGTTTTATCTTGAATGTCCTATTTAGTCAGCAGGTGAAATCAATACTTTCCTAATGATGTTAGACTCACAAAAACAAATCTGTTAGCTGGAAATTAGAGTCCTTCTGTCTATACCAACAAACAGAACCACAGAAAAGAAAGCAAAAAAGATAAAATTCAGTAATGATTGCCAAGGTAGTATAATATTTCAATAATGGCCAGTAAGTTCTGAAGAAATGTCATATCAAGTAATGGAGTTACAGAGAATGTTTCAAAGAGTCATTTCTCCAGAGATCAACTTTAGACGATATATGTCATTTTAACATATTTTAGAAAAAAGTAAGTCAATGAATTTACCACTATATACACACTTTGTGGTCTATCACTCTGAGGCAATGAAATAAGTTGGATCCTTGTTAATTAATGAACTTTATGAGAAAATGCAACTTTTTGAAATCTGTATAAAAATATTTATTCAGCATTCCCAGGACATATAACACACTTCATATGGTTCCTTTTTATTAATATGAAACATTAGCAGCACACTTTATAGAATAAATGCTCATTATTCAACTGAGTCTATAGATCTCACTTCCTAAGACTATCAATCTTGATATCACATGCTTATTCTTATGGCATTACATTCTAGTAATTAATAACAATTTGTGTGGAGATTAGGGTAGAAATTATAGCCACCTTGAATATCTCTGTGAATGCCTTTAAGAAAATAAATATAAGTAGCTTTCAAAATTTGTTCTTGAAAATGCATTTTTACATGTTGCCACTCGCTTAGGTCATGGAATCAGTGAAAGTTTTGTACATTTCCTGATTAAATTTCAATCTGACCTGAACTTAATGCATATCTACTTTGATGAATTGTGTTTAATATATCTAGTTCAAATAAGAGTAACAAACAGCCTTACTTAAATACATTTACAGGTTAAGAATGAAATTAAGTATAAGCTATGCATCATTTGAAAACAAGCCTAATTTTTTTTTTGACAACATGAGAAATATATTTGAAGGTAAATACAGCAGACTTTTACATTTTTAAAGGCTATGGGCTGAGACTTTTAAACATTGCAAATTTATGAATACCACTAAAGCACCAACATTATTAGAAACAGTACAGCCAGTCTTGCCCTGCTTTTAGATTTTTATTTGATTGAGTATATATAGCCAAATAAGTGTTTTCTTGCACCTCGATCACCTCGATGTCCTGGAGGTTTTATGGTAGAATAAATACAACTTAATCTTAAAGCTTGCTGGATTGATATCAAATACATGTTGGTCTGCCCAGGGCTACCAGACTCATACTTCTCATTGTTGGATAGGAATCTTCCTGAAAGCATTTGCTTGTACGACAGGCCAGTTTCATTTACTTTCAAGACATTTTCCTCACTCTAAACTTTCTCCTCTGTGACTTTTCCACTCTCAGGAAAAATCCTTCTGTAGCTACTGTAGTCAGTTGACACTGCTTCTCCTATTAATTTCAAGTTTGTGGGGGAAAAGAAAAAACTCCTTAAGGTTTATAAACCAGTTTTTACTTGTGGTAAAGATTAATTTTGTAGACTATTGACTTCATCTCTTATTGCTTCAATTTGTAGGCACTGGACATTTTTTTCCCCTGAGTCACATATCCACAAAGAATTCTAACCATGCTGTGCATAAACTGAAGCCACAATCAACTGAAGTTTGACCTTGACTAAACTGTTGTCCCTTATTTGATAAGGCACCTGTATTGATTAAAACAATCGTTTCCTGATTCAGCCTTTCATTTTGTATATGCATTTTGGATATACTCTCCAAGTTTTCATGGAGTTCAGCATTCTGTTCTTTGATTAGTTTATGATTTCAGTGTTTATTTCTTAAAAAACAAAGCAAACAAAAACTCAACTTTGTTTTCTCTTTACTTCTGTCTCTAGCATTGTAACTTGATTTGGGGAACCAGGTAGCTTTTTTTTTTTTAAAGAAACATATTTTTCATCAGTTCAGTTCAGTCGCGCAGTCGTGTCCGACTCTTTGCGACCCCATGAATCGCAGTATGCCAGGCCTCCCTGTCCATCATCATCTCCCAGAGTTCACTCAGACTCACATCCATCGAATCCGTGATGCCATCCAGCCATCTCATCCTTGGTCGTCCCCTTCTCCTCCTGCCCCCAATCCCTCCCAGCATCAGGGTCTTTTCCAATGAGTCAGCTCTTCGCATGAGGTGGCCAAAGTACTGGAGCTTCAGCTTTAGCATCATTCCTTCCAAAGAAATCCCAGGGCTGATCTCCTTCAGAATGGACTGGTTGGATCTCCTTGCAGTCCAAGGGACTCTCAAGAGTCTTCTCCAACACCACAGTTCAAAAACATCAATTCTTCGGTGGTCAGCCTTCTTGACAGTCCAACTCTCACATCCATACATGACCACAGGAAAAACCATAGCCTTGACTAGACAGACCTTAGTCAGCAAAGTAATGTCTCTGCTTTTGAATATACTATCTAGGTTGGTCATAACTTTTCTTCCAAGGAGTAAGTGTCTTTTAATTTCATGGCTGCAATCACCATCTGCAGTGATTTTGGAGCCCAAAAAATAAAGTCTGACACTGTTTCCCCATCTATTTCCCATCAAGTGATGGGACCATATGCCATGATCTTCGTTTTCTGAATATTGAGCTTTAAGCCAACTTTTTCACTCTCCTCTTTCACTTTCATCAAGAGGCTTTTTAGCTCCTCTTCAGTTTCTGCCATAAGGGTAGTATCATCTGCATATCTGAGGTTATTGGTATTTCTCCTGGCAATCTTGATTCCAGCTTGTGTTTCTTCCAGCCCAGCGTTGCTCATGATGTACTCTGCATAGAAGTTAAATAAGCAGAGTGACAATATACAGCTTTTTCATCAGCTTATGGCAATTTCTACCATACTTGAAATCAGAGCAGAGAAACAAGGCCACAGTGGGATATGGAAGACAAGTGGCTCACTAGGTCCACGCACTAGTCTAATGATGCATTCCTGCTTATTAGTCAGGGAAACATATTATTTAAAGCAAATCAAATTATCACAGAAGAGTTGAAGTGGTTTTATGATCACTAAACAAATACTTTAACAACTAGGGCATTCATTCTAACCGGTCACAGGCTCATTTCTTCTGCACACCTTTTATATGACCAAGAAATTTCCTACCAAACACCAGTTTATTTGAAATTTTAAATATATACATGAGAATTATTATCACAATACAATAATACAAAATAAAAATACCATCTCTGCCGTAAGGGAATAGTGTGTACTTATTAAAGAAATTTTCTAGGACACACCATTTGTGTAAAGCAATTTTCCAGCACAAAAAAATAGGGCTAGTGTTGTCAAATTTTTCTTTCAGGTGTCCACAATTATTTCTCCATCTATTACATATTTATGGACATGTGTCTCAGCAAACATAGCTTCTTAAGCTTGTAAATAGACCACTAAATATAGCATCAAATTTCAAGGATGGCTCAGAGAAATATGCACGTCAGATATTTCTGACAATGTCACACTCACAAGGGTTTCTAGTAATCAGGAAGGCGGGAGATTCAAAGTCCGGGGATTCCAACGGGAATTCAGAGGTATTCCCTAGACAGACCTTCTGAGGAACTTTTGGTTCTGTGTCCCAGTAACAGTCCATAACATGTCTTTTAAGTATCCATTAAAGGCCACAGACCACAATAATAATTGACTACTTGTTAACATTTCTCCTAAACTAAAGCTGGAATGGTGGCTCAGATGGTAAAGCGTCTTTCTGCAGTGAGGGAGACCCGGGTTCGATCCCTGGTTGGGAAGATCCCCTGGAGAAGGAAATGGCAACCCACTCCAGTACTCTTGCCTGGAAAATACTGTGGACTGAGGAGCCTGGTGGACTACAGTCCATGTAGTCGCAAAGAGTCAGACATGACTAAGTGACTTCACTTCACTTCACTTCAAAGCTGGAATAGATGAATGGGAAGGGGATTGGAAGTAATAATTACATTGTTATTCTTTATTTTCAATTCTCTCTCTTCAATCTTTCTAACATGCCAACATGCAATCAAAGAAAAAACTTAAGATAAGAAGTAATAATTATAATAAAAACATTAGCTATCAATCATTTATTTAATGCTTAGTATTCTTACAACGGCAAATGCTAAGTCATAAGCATATGTAACAACAAATCTTTGAGCTCAGGGCAGATATTAACATTATAACAGATGAGGGATCTGAGGCTTGAAGTGGTCAAGAAATTTGCCAAAGTCACTGGAGTCCAAGTTCTAAACCACTATGCTTACTTTTATCACTAGAATGGCCAGCTATTAACCATAAACAATGTGGGGAAAAAAAGGAAACTCTTTTAAACAACACTGAACCAAATTTCCTTTTTTTCTCTTTATGTTAGTACCCCAGTCTTAAGACATACTGGTATATATAAACTCATACTATAAATGTTAACTTATTTTTACTTTGTTGGCTCATTTTCCAATATAATTCAATATCTAGCTTACTCTTTATAAAAAAAAAAGTGACTGCAGAGTATGTGTTTAAATCACTATGTTAATAGAGCAACTTATTTGGATGTTTAAAATAATAATTTAAAATGTTACATTGAATAATAACAATATAAAATTGTAATTTTATATTATTTATGATGGCATTTAAAATATGGTACTGCTATGTGACTATTGCCTATTATGTCAGTTGAACATAATTATTATAATACAATTAGGCTCTTCTTTTAATGGTTGTTTATATCCTTAATTTTCCACATACTGTACAAATCTTATTTTTATAAGGTTAATTAGAATTACTCCGTCTAGGAGACCACATTCTTGCTATTTAGGATTTTTAACCAGATTATGATGAGCACTTCACATTATGTCTTTGAAATAACAGACAATCCTGTATGTCTTCCATTGCTGTGTTTTGAGCCTTAAGCTTATAAGTAATACATTAAGAAATAATCAGGTAATCAGTTACCATGTTCCAGCTTAATTCAGCAGCTAGTGTATGACTCAATTAGTTTCTTGGGTTGTTTGTTACATGGAAAGCACATTTTATAAAATTGTAGTTGAGTATACTGAAAAAGAGTAGACCAAAACTTCAGTGGTAAGATATACTTGAGTTTTTTTATAGACATAAATAATTCACATTCATAAACATAGAGATGACTTTCTGATTTTTCAGAGCTGTAGAAATTATTTCAATGATATATTTACATGTTAGACTATGCCTTCACATGCATTCATGCCTCTTTATAGGTTATTAAAATAATTCTATAAATAATTTCCTTATTTGGTAGCAGTGCCCTCTGTATTAATTCCACATTGCCTAGCCAGATTAATTTCCTAAAATAGATCCTGTTCATGCCACTCCTCACCTCTGCTCAAAATCCTCCATAGTTTCCCAGTTTCCTTCCAGATGAACAGCAGATTCCTCAAACCGGCATTCTGTGATGACATGGCATGGCCACGACCTATCTTTCTTGCTCTGTCTCTCATCACTTTCCTGCCTAAATCCACACTGGACAATTAATTAATTATTCATCATATTTGCATCTTCTTTATCTCAGCTCATTCTCCCACTTTTACCCCCTTCACTCATAGAGTTAAAAATCCTATGAATTTTAAATGTTGAGTTAAATAAATTAGATGGTCTGTGCAAGAGGTCAGCATGCTTTTCCTGTGAAAAGCCAGATAGGGCTTTGAAGGCTACACTGCCTCTGTCACAACACTTAACTCTGTTGTAATGCAAAAGCAGCCCCAGACAATACATAAATGAATGAGTCCAGCTGTGTACTAATAAAACTGCATTTGTGACCCTGAAATTTGAGTTTCATAGAACTTTCTATGTGGCAAAAATAGTACTCTTCTTTTTTGCTTTAATCATTTAAAAATGTAACAAAAAAATACCTATACAATCTGTGAGGTAACTTTGCAGTTAATTTTACTTATCTTTCTCTTCCTCTTAGTAATAGAAATTCAGAAACAGTGTTTTTAAGCTACCTGTTCCTGAAGACCACACAGAAAAGTCATTTTTCCTTTTTCCATTCCAAATTATTGTGCTCATTCCCTTCTTTAATCTCTTCCACCAATACAAACACATAAACACACATACATGCCATATAAAATTAATGAAAGCTTTTGATCAGTCACTTTTAGGAGACATCTTTATTTTTTCCACTTTAACACCCATATTTATATATGTTATACTCTTACAGTCACATTCATATATAGACTGTCACCTTGCCTCCAGAGTATAGTGTAGTCCATCTTATTTCTTCTAATTCATAAGGCCATTTTGGAATACAAATGAAGCTAATGCTACTAGAGTGATGCTTTAATGCATTCTAATTTTAAGAACATAAGTATTTTGCACAGAGTTCTTAGAGTTTTCAGCAGAGGAAAAGCAGGTTGCCTGCAAAGGATCTGGAATCAGAATCCTAGGGGCTTCTCAACACTCATTGAAATCTAAAACAAAATGAAGGAAACCCATCAGCATTCTGTAGGGAATTACTTACAAACTGAAGACGCACAGTCATTCTCTTACTATCATTTAAGTGTGATGGGAGAATAAAGACACTTTTGGATATACAGAGTCTAAAAAATTTCTTCAGAGGATTCAGGAGGATGTACTTCACCAAAATGAAATAGTTAACCAGTAAAGAGAAAGTCTTGGTGTCTTAGCTCAGGCTGCTGTAACAAAGTACCATAAACTGAGTGATTTAACAGTAAACATTTCTCCCAGTTCTGGTGGCTGGAAAGTCCAAGACCAAAGTGCTGGGAGTTTCAGTTCTGCTGAAAGTTCACTTCTTTGTTTGCAGATGGCTGTCCTTTCATTGTATACTCCTGTGGTGCAAGGGGTAAGGGGCCTCTGTGGTCTCTTTTACAAGAAGACTAATCCTGTTCATGAAGGTTCTACTCTTGTGACCTAATCATACACATGAGGCATGTCTCCCAATATCATAATTTTGTGATTTACAATGTCAACACATGAATTTGGGGGAGACACAAACACTTAGTCTGTAACACATGAGGTCAAAGAAATAGGGAATCCAAGATGGAAAAGAGGCTTCCCAGGTGGCTCAGTGCTAAAGACGGCAGTGCAGGAGACAGGAGTCCTTTCCCTGGTTTGGGAAGGTCCCCCAGAGAAGTCAGTGGCAACCCACTCCAGTACTCTTTTTTTTTAAATTAATTAATTTATTTTAATTGGAGACTAATTGCTTTACAATATTGTGGTGGTTTTTCCTATACATCGACATGAATCAGCAATGGGTGTACATGTGTCCCACCATTCTGAACCCCTCTCCCGACTCCCTCCCGACTCCCCTCCTCACCCCATCCCTCTGAGTTGTCCCAGAGCACCCTGCTTCATGCATCAAACTGGAAAATCCCATGGACAGAGGAGTCTGGCAGGCTACAGTCCATGAGATTGCAAAGAGTGGGACATGACTGAGCACACATACACACTAGATGGGAAAGAGAATCTTGGGGTGATAGTGGAAAGAGGTGCCAGGATAACGTTTTGCATTATAGAATGTGACTGGAATAGAAGGTGCCAGAAAAGACTTTTTCAAAAGCATAGAATCAGTAGAATATCTGATATATCTCTACCTAATAAGAAGGAAGTTACATGGTTAAGGGAGTCTGCTAATTCGTAACATATAAATACACAGAAAATGTAACAAGCAAACAAATACAGACAAGACAATTGCTAACCCAAAGGAAAAGAGCTCCTTATAATTAAATATGCCCATCTCTTCAAATTTTCCTTAAGTGACCTCAGGTCAGTAATTTGAAACTGGTCAAGGTGGGAGTATTTATGGTGTACGTGCATGCTTTTTGCATGCTGAGTTGCTTGTCGTGTCTGACCCTTTGTGACCCCATGCACTGTGCCCGCCAGGCTCCTCTATCCATGGGATTCTCCAGGCAAGAATAGTAGAGTGGGTTGCAATTTCTTCCTCCTGGAAATCGGCCTGACCCAGCTATTGAACCAAGGTCTCTTGTGTCTTCTGAACTGACAGGCAGGTTCTTTACCACTAGCGCCACCTATGGAAATCAGCAAATCATATGTCAGAATTTTTTTCTTTTCATAGAGCCAGTTTACCTCTAGTCCATGACTCAAACCTGAGTTGAATTTATATAGTCACTAGAGTGTAAATGGACGGCGGAGCCTGGTGGGCTGCCGTCTCTGAGGTCGCACGGAGTCGGACACGACTGAAGCGACTTAGCAGCAGCAGCAGCAGAGTGTAAATACTGAATGTTAATCTAATCAAAATGATAGCATTGGGAAGACAGGAATAGAGGGTGACATGAGGGTACATATGAGGTTGCTGCTGTTGCTGTTGCTGAGTCACTTCAGTCGTATCCAACTCTGTGCGACCCCATAGACAGCAGCCCACCAGGCTCCTCTGTCCCTGGGATTCTCCAGGCAAGAACACTGGAGTGGGTTGCCATTTCCTTCTCCAATGCATGAAAGTGAAAAGTGAAAGTGAAGTCGCTCAGTCGTGCCCGACTCTTAGCGACCCCAAGGACTGCAGCCCACCAGGCTCCTCCATCCATGGGATTTTCCAGGCAAGAGTGCTGGAGTTGGGTGCCATTGCCTTGTAGCAGAAGTTAAATCTTTTAACTTCTCACGAGGTGGTAATTGTCTAAAATGTAGACAAATTGTCAAAAATGTAGGTAATGTCTAAAATGAAAAAAGCATTTGAATTAAGAAAAAAGAACCAGGTAAAAGAAACAAAAGTGGCTGCCTCTAGAGAAAAAGAAATGGAAAGGAAGGAGGATGGAGAACTTTAATTTTTCATAACACATCTTAGAGGATTATCCTTTAAACCATTTGGGTTTCTATCTTAGAAAATAAACTTAAAGACTGAAAATAAAATGTAAATTGATTGTGAATATTCATACTTTTTATTACAAATCATTTGCAAACTAACACTGAGCCGAAATACTAACATCTCAAGATAGCCGTAGTGTGCCTTAGAGTGTGTCTGAGGTTCTATTTACAAGCCTTTACGCAAGCCCACTTCTTTCCACTATCCCTACTGCCCCCCTGACAATCTGTCTGTCACTCACTGTGCCTTCTCTGTTTGCTGTATAAATTCTAGAATATTCCTACTCAAGTGAGAAACAGATTTAAAGGACTAGATCTGCTAGAGTGCCTGATGAACTAAAGACAGAGGTTCCTGACATTGTACAGGAGACAGGAATCAAGACCATCCTCAAGAAAAAAAAAAAAAGCCAAAACACAAAAATGGCTGTCTGAGGAGGCCCTACAACTAGCTGTGAAAAGAAGAGAAGCGAAAAGCAAAGGAGAAAAGGAAAATTATACCCATTTCAAAGCAGAGTTCCAAAGAGTAGCAAGGAGAGCTAAGAAAGCCTTCCTCAGTGATCAGTGAAAAGAAAAAGAGGAAAACAACAGAATGGGAAAGACTAGAGATCTCTTCAAGAAAATTAGAGATACCAAGGGAACATTTCATGCAAAGATGGGCTTAATAAAGGACAGAAATGGTATGGACCTAAGAAAAGCAGAAGATATTAAGAAGAGGTGACAAGAATACACAGAAGAACTATACAAAACAGATCTTTACTGCACAGATAATCACGATAGCATGATCACTCACACTCACCTAGAGCTAGACATCCTGATTGTGAAGTCAAGTGGGCCTTAAGAAGCATCACTACGAACAAAGTTAGCAGAGGTGATGGAAATCCAGTTGAACTATTTCAAATACTGAAAGATGATGCTGTGAAAGTGCTGCAATCAATATACCAGCAAATTTGGAAAACTCAGCAGTGGCCACAGGACTGGAAAAGGTCAGTTTTCATTCCAAGCCCAAAGAAAGGCAAAGCCAAAGAATGCTCAAACTACCGCACAATTGCTCTCATCTTACACGCTAGTAGTGTAATACTCAAAATTCTCCAAGCCAGGCTTTGCAATATGTGAAATATGAAATTTCAGATGTTCAAGCTGGTTTTAGAAAAGGCAGAGGAACCAGAGATCAAGTTGCCAACATCTGCTGGATCATCGAGAAAGCAAGAGAGTTCCAGAAAAACATTTATTTCTGCTTCATTGACTATGCCAAAGCCTTTGATGGGTGGATCAAAATAAACTGTGGAAAATTCTGAAAGAGATGGGAATACCAGACCACCTGACCTGCCCCTTGAGAAACCTGTATGTAAGTTAGGAAGCAACAGTTAGAACTGGACATGGAACAACAGACTGGTTCCAAATAGGAAAAGGAGTACGTCAAGGCTGTATATTGTCACCCTGCTTATTTAACTTATATGCAGAGTACGTCATGAGAAATGCTGGACTCGAGGAAGCACAAGCTGGTATCAAGATTGCCTGACTATGCCAAAGCCTTTGATGGGTGGATCAAAATAAACTGTGGAAAATTCTGAAAGAGATGGGAATACCAGACCACCTGACCTGCCCCTTGAGAAACCTGTATGTAAGTTAGGAAGCAACAGTTAGAACTGGACATGGAACAACAGACTGGTTCCAAATAGGAAAAGGAGTACGTCAAGGCTGTATATTGTCACCCTGCTTATTTAACTTATATGCAGAGTACGTCATGAGAAATGCTGGACTCGAGGAAGCACAAGCTGGTATCAAGATTGCCAGGAGAAATCTCAATAACCTCAGCTATGCAGATGACACCACCCTTATGGCAGAGAGTGAAGAAGAACTAAAGAGCTTCTTGATGAAAGTGAAAGAGGAACATGAAAAATTTGGCTTAAAGCTCAACATTCAGAAAGCTAAGATCATGGCATCTGATCCCTTTACTTCATGGCAAATAGATGGAGAAACAGTGGAAAGAGTGGCTGGCTTTATTTTGGGGGCTCTAAAATCACTGCAGATGGTGATTGCAGCCATGAAATTAAAAGATGCTTACTCCTTGGAAGGAAATTATGACCAACTTAGACAGCATATTAAAAAGCAGAGACATTACTTTGTCCATGAAGGTCCATGTAGTTAAGGCTATGGTTTTTCCAGTAGTCGTGTATGGATGTGACAGTTGGACTATAAAGAAAGCTGAGCACCTAATTATTTATGCTTTTAGACTGTGGTGTTGCAGAAGACTCTTGAGAGTTCCTTGGAGTGCAAGGAGATCCAACCAGTCCATCCTAAAGGAGATCAGTCCTGGGTGCTCATTAGAAGGACTGATGTTGAAGCTGAAACTCCGACTTTGGCCACCTGGTGCAAAGAGTTGACTCATTTGAAAAGACCTTGATGCTGGGAAAGATTGAAGGTGAGAGGAGAAGGGGACAACAGAGGATGAGATGGTTGGATGGCATCACCTTCTCAGTGGACATGGTTTTGGGTGGACTCTGGCAGTTGGTGAAGGACACGGAGGCCTGGAGTGCTGTAGTTCAGAGGGTCACAAAGAGATGGACACGACTGAATGACTGAACAGAACTGATTCCTAGTCAAGTCTGGACACTCTACTGCCTTACAATACACAACTGCATATATAACACTCACACAAACACATTTACAACACTGTGTATCTATATATGCACCCAGACACAAAAGAGTGGCATTTTTTTGTAGTTTCTTTGAGACTGAAATTCTGTAATTATGTAAAAAATGAGTAGAAAATGATTACAATTTGTTAGTTTGAATTGACTACTTTTAATGATTCTGAGAAACATCCGTTTGAATTTAGTTAGGATTTTGTTAGATACAGGTAATAGAAAATCTAGTTAGGAGTAGCTTGTAAGAAACCATTAGCATGTATAACAAAAAGTTCAGGTTATGGAAGGCTATAAATTAATTCATCCCCTGGTTCACCACTATAGTGTTCCCATCTATCTGTTCTGTGTTGGTTTCATACTAAAGCAGGTTAAATTTCTGGAGATTAAATGGCTTAGAAGGGCATTCAGAACCACTTTACCTGTTGTTCACCTTTGACGGGAGAGAAGAGAGAGAGAGATCTCATCACTCTGCCTGAAGAACAATGAAGAATTTTCTAGTCATCTTCCCACTTCTAAACTAATCACTAGCAAAGTGCAATAGAGGATGGGGCTTCTACACCAGAAGCACTTGTGCTATTTGGGAAGAGGTGATTCCCTGAACAAATCTGAAATTCTAGTCGAGGGACCTTGGTAATGGAAACTGGGTAAGCAAGGGGAGTATCCAATACAGACATTACAGATGGACAATAAGAATGCCATTCCAGGATGTTTTCAAATCTTACAATCTTGTTTCCAGGTCAACTCTGCATTTTAATTATTGGTTGTGACTTTTGGAAACAGATCTGCAATAATTCATTAGGATGTTAATATATTACGATGTGCCTTCCGTGATTATTGGCTGATTCACTGCCATCTGGTCAGGCAAGAGGTACATTATACAAAGCAAAAAATGAGAAAAATTAGATGATGGAATACAAATATTATAAAAAGTAAGATATGACACTAACTTTTGAGGGGGTATACCAAAAAGCCCTTTATTTATTTGTAATTTGGTAAATAATATTTTCCAAGAAGGGCTGAGGCATCGGCATCTAATTACTCTTTAAATCATTTTTCTTTCCCAGAACCCTCTATCCTCCTGTAATGATCATGTGGATTTTATGGTTAATTTGGGCAAGTTGCTATCTTATAGGCATTGACCTTTTTTAGTCACTTTTAAATTTTTGTTATTTTGTGTCTGGATCAAAATCAGCTTATTTTTTCAGAATTAAAACCAGAGATAACTTCTTTTTACTTAAAACTACTCTGAAGGTTTTGAATCCTTAAAGACCTTAAATTAAAAAGGTAAATTTTGTACACTTTAACAATATGAGGAGAAGGGGACGACAGAGGATGAGATGGTTGGATGGCATCACCGACTTGATGGACATGAGTTTAAGCAAGCTCCGGAAGTTGGTAATGGACAGGGAAGACTGGCATGCTGCAGTCTATGGGATTGCAGAGTCTGACATGACTGAGCAACTGAACTGACTGACTGACTGAACGAGTCATACTAAGTTATTGAACTGATAATTTTCTGTAAATCATTCAAATTCTTGAATTTTCTGTTGTAGACATTATCTATTGATGTCATACTGTGGGAAAAATATACTGTTAAGGACTTAACATCTCTACTCTCCTAAGCCCACCACACATGCACTCCTGTCATTTCCTGAACTATTCTCCTGATAGAGTTATATAATAATTCCAACTACATAAATATTCAGTATTTACACTATTGTAACACATCAATTCAGTTAAAAGACGAGTGTTATATCAGATGTATTAAGTGTAGAAAACTATAGATTCTTTTGTGTTAGAATATGAGTAGAATCGATTTTCTGTTCCCATGGCCTCTTCTCTCTCTGCTTAAAGAATTTTTCCCTTTCTTGAGTTTGATAACTGGTGCTTTGATCATTTTGAAATTGCTTTTACCTTTTAAAAAACTGAAGCTTTTCTTACTTTCTGACTTTGTGTGCTACCTCTTTTTTCCTAAGTTCCTGGTGGGGCCTCCCATATTTAATCCTGCCCTCATGATTGCAAATAGCTTGCTTTTTTCATTTGTTATTTGATGGATAATATCTAGAATTTTTATGGATTATCCTTTTTACACATTCATACAGTCATATGTTATGTTTCTCTATGTTCCAAGTGGCCAAATAAGATCTTTTCTTTAAGCTTGGCATTATCCATGCAAAGCTACTCTGGAATCTTGTTCTTTCATTGTCCTCATATGTAAGAGTCACTTTAGAGGTGTTTTAGAAATGCTGTGTTATTTGAAGAAAGTAAATACAATTAATTTAGGGTCTCACATAGGGCTAAGTCTAATATGACCATTGCCATGAAGGTGCACAATTGTATTTAGATGGAAGACAGAAACGATACAATTGGGTTTCATGAAAACAGTCCCTTAGGGCTCAAAAACTATACCAGGTTAACTATACTCCAAGTAATAATAATATATGTACAAGGAATGCAAAAGAGACAAAACCACTTAGTAGTCATTATACAAGTAATTCAAACTAGAGATACTAATATGCTAGTCTATGTTCTCAAACATGAAAAATAAAGGATGAAAGACTGTCTCTCTCTACCTGTATAAATCCAAGTTTGGTTTATAACATTCCAAACTGCCTTTTGCCAGGTTTAGTTACTTTTAATCCTGTAAAATTGCTGTGAGGTAATAATATGTGGAACTGCTTTGAGAAAGTACTCAACGAATGTTGTGTTATTAAAAATTTAGCAAGTTTTTCTAATAAAAAGAGCATGTATACTACAGATCTGGCAACTAGAAGAATTCTTTTTCATTTCAGAAGTCTACCTAAGTCTGCATAAACAAAAGCAAATTACCACTTTCTTTGTCTGCGTACCATTTGAACCACAAAAACTCACCTATCTGTGTACTTCATCTGCTAATATTTTGGTTTTATATCCTGAGTTAAAATGTGAGATTATTCTCCCCCAATTTAATTTTTTGACAGTGAATATTTATACTAAATTTAAATTAAGTGTAAAAGAGCAGATTGATAAGAACACCAAAAACCTTGTAGATCAACCAATAACACCAGCTGTCCAAATTATTCTACAGCATTGCAAAGGTTCCTCTAAACTGCATATTTATTGCTGGATACATTCCATCCATATGACGTACAAATTTGAGATTTATACTTTTAAACATAATAAGATGGAGTTCTGCCATGCCTACTGGGTGATAAGTAAATGATACACAACCAATTTGATTTAAATCTCAGTCCATAATATTTTTGCATTAATCTTAGGCCATACAACTTTTTTTTTAGATCAAGTACTTATAATTGTAAAATGTACAATCTCTTTCCTAAACACTTTCTTCTCAAGGTTTCATAAAAACCTCCAGGATCTTCAATCTCAATAAGAAATGTGACAATATCACTTCCATATTATACACCTGTAGAACTCTGATAAAACAAAGACATTTTCTTATACAGTGTTTCTAGACACTGCTTGATTGTTAATAACTGAGTCAGTATATAAAATATGTCCTTTAACACCTTTACTATTCCTCCTACAGCTAGTTTGTAAGTAAATATTATTAACAGATAAAATATGAAAAATGACATCACAGTGCATGCATTAATGACATTTTGAGTAAAACAAACCTCACTAATTAAACAAAATGGAAAAAAGAACTGGGCAGAACTGGTGGGCAAAATTAAATAATATTTTAAGTAAATGAAATTTTATTTCAGATGCACAAAATAGCTCAAACTGGGCTTATAAAAATTTGCATGAATGTTACTTTCATCAATAGACAATTCTGTTTAAACATGTTTTACCATGTAAATGAGGGCTTCTCAAGTGCTGAGAGGTAGTATGTTCATTTAATTCTTTAAAGCAATCCTCTAAATAATCTCTTTTATATTATCTAAGAAGAAAGAGTAAGGAAGATAAGTGTTAGTCATGATGCTAAATGGTCCCTAGTTCAGAATTTGAAGAGTTTTAAGAGTTGACATTAACAAGGTTTTACTATCCTGATAATCAAGTGACACATGAGGTGCCGAGAGTGTTGAGAATCCTGACTTTAAATTTTCTTCATTATTAATTAGCATTGTTATTGCTCGAAACCATACGTATCATGCTCTTGATTTTATTCAAGGCTAGGCCTATGTGGCTATGTGGTTCAATGCTAGGCCTTGTGGCTCAGCTGATAAGGAGTCTTCCTGCAATGCAGGAGACCTGGGTTCGACCCCCAGGTTGGGAAGATCCCTGGAGAAGGAAAAGGCAACATATTCCAGTATTATTTCCTGGAAAATCCCATGGACAGAGGAACCTGGCAGTCTACATTTCATGGAGTCACAAAGAGTCGGACACAACTGGGCGACTTCGTTTCTCTTTTCTAGGCCTGTGCAATCTTCAGTGATTCTAAGGAATTTAACTATGGAGTTAATATGGTTTTAATAATACACTAGAATCCTTCTATTCATAGATTTAAAATGTTGCTTATTAGCTTAAAACTCATCATCCTATGGAATGTGCTCATGAATAATACACGCTAAGTTGCTATTTCTTTTGGCTTTGTGTCCAGCCAATTTTTATCTCTACAAAGCGATTACCAAAATGGAGTGTCCAGAATCCAGGGTGTGAGAAATACTATCTTTTTTAAAAAATATATTAGAATTGCTACTTGTGTACAATTTTGTCTAATCCCCTACATTTTTCTCTTTTGCATACTTATGTATTTGTATTTTTTAAATGTTATTTCCTTCCCTAAGAAACAAAAAAATATTTGCTGGTCAAGCACGCAGCCTTGTCTTTTGCCCTTTCTTTATTGGCCTAGTATGCTACCTACTTAACAAAAGTTGGATTTTTTGTAGTTGTTTGCAGCAATAAAGTGTCATGTTCTCTTTATGGCCTAAACAATTCTTTAAAATCTTTTTTTTAACATGTTACTCACCGATCTTCTTACCATGACCTGAAATTCATTTTTCAAGTTATAAACCAGTTTTTAATTTCTACTCTGAGGGCCTTGTGACCTGATGGAGGTTGAAAGGCTACTATGATTTGTTCCTTATTGGCCTTTTATTGAGTCAGCTAGTCCTCAAGCCTTCCCACCCACTCTCCTGTAATGAATATACACTGTTAATATAGCTGTAGACAATATTTGGCACATATTATGGTTATTGTTGTTCCTGTTGATGTCATTTTTATTGCTATAGACTTTTGACTTATAATAATAATCCTGAAATGAACAGAAGCCAGAGCTGTGTAACTGAGACTGTTTCTTTTTACAGCTGTTGTCAACTCTGGGGTGTGATGCTTACAGTTCCATCTTTTTCTCAAAATAATCTGATATAGCTCACTAAAGGGACAATTAGGTTCAAGAAAAGTTTTCTTCCATTTGTGATTTGTAATATAATAACATCGTGTTTGTTTCAGGTGGGTAGGAAGTAGATGTGTTCATGAACCTCCTGTGAGTGTTAGAACTTAGATCTGTCTTTCTACCACTAGAACAGATCCCAACTCATAGTAGGCACTCAGTAAATAGTTAATGAATAAATGAATGAACAAAAAATGAAAATCATTTTATTTAACAAAATTTCATTATAAAAAATATATAAAGATCTTTTGAATCATTTAATAATATAAGCTTTGGTTATCACTGAATCATAAGAATGCTGAATTGAGTACAAGGAATGGAAAATGTCTATACATGTTACCATGTAAAACAAAGAGAAATTTGTACATAGTGATATATTTTCTGGATAGAATTTATTGAAACACAATTGATATAAAGGTGTAACCTCAATGTGTAGCAAAACGAATACAGTATTGTAAAGCAAAACAAACTAAAAAATAAAAATTAATTTAAAAAAATAAAAAAAGGAGTTAGATTTACAAAAAACAAATAGGATTATAGCAAATTAATAGAATAGAGCTAAAGAAAATAAATATAACATAAGGCTACATTTTTAAATTCAGATTCACAATTATTAAACTCCTATAAATGAGCTAAATATGTATTGAATTGTGCCAAAGATGACACCATTGACCCACGACTATAGGGATTCTTTCCAGAAGTGGTACATAAATTAATGATGATCAGTCTATGCTGCTTTGACTATCTTTCCTTTGGAGACAATGGCTTATCCTTGTAGATGCCCTGATAGAATTTAATCCATCCTCTACTAAAGCACAGAATACAGCTAACTTTAACTCCATAGATCAAAATGATCCTTGACCTCATTGGCATCATTCCCTAATCAATTGAGCTAATCTTCTATAAGTTGTATAAATTTAAACCAATAACAAAAAGACAGTGAAGAATCCTGAAATCTACAAGTTTATGGCTTGAGTAATTTTGTCCTGCTTTAATATTGGCATGGTAATATTGCTTATCTTGACAGATGTAATCAAAGGCTAAGATGGTTCCTGGAAGTTTTAAAGATTAAATTTCTATATTTAAAATAAATAACCAGCAAGAACCTACTGTATATCACAGGGAACTCTGTTCAACATTGTGCTGTTTTTGTTTAGTCACTAAGTCATGTCCAACTCTTTGTGACTCATGGACAATAGCCTGCTAGGCTCCTCTCTCCATGGGATTTCCCAGGCAAAGATACTGGTGTACGCTGCCGCTTCCTTCTCCAGGGAATCTTCCCAACCTGAGGATTGAACCCACGTCTCCTGTTTGGCAGGTGGATTCTTTATCTTGAGCCACCTGGGAAGCCCATTCAATATTATATAACAACCTAAATGGGAAAATTTGGAAAAGAATAGATATGTATAACTGAATCACTTTGCTAGACACCAGAAACTAACACAACATGTTAATCAACTATATTCCAATGGAAAATAAAGTTAAAAAATTAATTTAAAAAATAATCACTCTTTACTCACACCTTTATTTCTGACTTTACTTATTATAAGTAAAGTTCATTAGGCTTTTGTAGATTCTTTGTTTGTGTTTCAAATAGTTGTGCTTTTATCAGGATCTTGATTGCAAACCTGACGAGTTTCTGAATTTTTCTCTTGTGAAATTACAAAAAGGAGGAAAATTAAACTAAACATGATTGCTCCTAGGAGTTGGGCATTTCTGGTACTTTGGGTTTTTTTTCCTTTGTTGAAACTCTATGAGGTTTTATTATTATTATTATTATTATAAAGCTGGACAAAAGTGGGCACTGTCTCAAGTTCAATCTAAAATGAAGTCTGACCAACACAATTCTGGAAAGTATCCTTCAACTAAAAAAAATAAACACATTAAAAAAAAAAAAAAACAGAAAAAAAGGTAAGCATATACTATCTTTGGGAAATGCAACATCTCATAGTTGGGGATTTAAAATCAAATTTGGTAATATTAATCACCTTTTTTTAGTACAAACCTCATGTAAAAAATATATATATATATACACATATATATATACACACACAAAGTGGAGAATAGTAAAACAGTATCGTAAAAATAACTTTTCTCAGTGAGCCTATAACCATATTTGAGCACCTCAAAATTGATGTTAAAATGATGGCTTTAAACTTTTTTTCTGAATATGCTACCCAATGATTAACTTGATATCGTCAGTCATATTTATCAGTTGTCTCACTTTATTAGGTTGCATACTACAAAGCTTAGATACTGTTTTCAAGTCTGTGTATCAAGATATATATATATACACTAACTTTTGAAATTAAAGGTGAATTTTATAAAAAAAACCCTTAATTTTATTCCCTTCTAAAGTTCACTTTCTAATATTTTCTAAAGTAAAATATTTCATTTAACATTTTATAAATTTTTTAAAAAATTCTTTTTATATTGACGTAGGACATGCTTAGAATGTAAATGGTATTGACTACATACATTAAAATATGTTGTTGATATTTTTAGTAAACAAAAATATAGATAAGCTAAGTGGATAGTTAATTTGATAGGGTCAAAGATTAATTATGTTTATTTGAAAACTGCTTATAATATTACTTTGAATGTATGCAGCAACAAACAAACAAACAAATTAAAATTAGCTTCTTTGTGTAGGTCTATTCTTAGAGAAAATGTGTATTCTTCCAGGATTTTTCAAATGTTTATAATTTGGATGTCTCCCAGTATTCACTCTTCTCCCATCCCTGAAACATCAATCACTTTCCACATGGCACCTGGACCTGAAATGATGCTTCAAATTAATATATGTTAAAAATAAAAATTTTAAATTTAAAAAAGTTCTCCAAATGCTTCTTACTTTGTGACAAGAGAGACAAAAAGAGAAAGATCCTCATATGTCTGTATGGTTTTTCTCTGTAATCTGACTCACACTGCCAGAACTCCATTAAAACCTTCACATTCATTGTAACTGGTAAGTTACTCTTTAGGGAGAGGTAGCTGTGTGGTTTCTTATCCCTGTCTCTGATAATAATTGTGATTTAATTTTTCTAAAGATGTTACTGTTAAATAGTAAGCCTAAGTAATTTGAAAAATAAGTTATATATTTTTATTTCCCAGTTTTAATGAAACATTTGGGCAAACAGAATTATTTATTTCCACTATCTAGGCTCCATTTTTTTAAGATAATTATTTTCTTTCTTTTCATATAGTCCTGCTTTTTATTTACTACTTTAAAAGATAAGTCTATGCAATAAGATTCCATCTGCTCTGTTGTGTAGACTTCATCTCCTTAATTTTTATACTCCTATTTTAAAAAATGAGAGTTATATTCAAATGTATTCACATTTCTTATTATTGATCTCAGGTCTTCTGAGTTGAATTCTGAAAAAAATAACCAATGCTAAATTCCTACAGATTAACTGCTTAATAAAAAATATTATTTCTTAAAGCTGTTTTTAATCATATGAATGTTAATATATTTAAAGCTTATCCTTTAAAATTAGTAAAGCTAGCAAAGCCTCTATATATGAGGATAAAATTGCGATTAAAAATAATGTATATACCTTTAGTGTTAACACTAAAAGGAATAATTTATATTTATTGACTGCTTGCCATTTGGCAAATTCCTCTGCATATATTATTTATAGTTCAAAATATTGTTTCAAAGTTAATGTTAGCATCTCTGACTTTACATGTGAGGAAACTAATAACCAAAGAGGTTATACATTGATAATTCCTTAAATTATTTATTGGGAAGAAGGACCAAAATTCAAATCTGGAATTGTTTTAGTATATGACCTATGCTCTGCTCTTTCCACTATATCATGCTATCTGTGATTTTATTTTTGGAAGTCATCTAGTTCAAAGTTTTCGTGTTTATACCTGAAGAAACTGAGGCGTGAGCTGTTGTTGTGAGTTATCCAGGACCTGGGATTCTGTGGGCATTTTCCACTTTGCTGCCACTGGATAACTTAAAGCAGCCTGGAGGGACTGAGCGACAGAATGAATGGATGGGCAGGGGATGATGATAGAAGTCATACAGTTGATAGAGAACTAAACCAGGAGACATGAATTGGACTTTGGGCCTATTCTGTCTTTTAATAACTGTGTGACCTTGAACATATTGTATAACCTCTTTGAGGCTTTGATTCCCTATTTCTTTAATGGGATTCATAGTGAGCTTCTGCCTTAGAGAGTTGTTACAAAAATCAAATGAGGTAATGTATTTAAAAATTACTTTGCAAATTATGGAACACTTTATAATGTAAATCATTTAAGATCCATAGTGAGCATGTAAGGGTATATAGTTCAAAGCACATATAATATGCAGTAAGCTTTATAATGTAAGCAGTTCAGGGAAATGATATGAGACATACCAATTAGTCTTTACTGGGCAAAAAAAAAAAAAAAAA
Organism: Aepyceros melampus; assembly: GCA_006408695.1. Taxonomy (NCBI): domain Eukaryota; kingdom Metazoa; phylum Chordata; class Mammalia; order Artiodactyla; family Bovidae; genus Aepyceros; species Aepyceros melampus. The sequence continues at coordinate 320,438 of SJXQ01012200.1, forward strand.
AGATGGCTAGTTGCTGCACAATTCAAGTCAAATTTGGTTACAAGACCTTAGAAGGTGATGAAGAGATTCTCTGGGTAGTTCAGGTAGACTCTCTGGGTAGCTAGCTCACTCCTAGAAGTTAAGTTATCCAGCTTCAATTTTGTGTAATATCATGAAACTAACATTCAAGTTTGAGGAGGGCAATATGGGTTCTCCAAGCCTATACCAGTTTCCACGCATTTGTGAAAAAGGAAGAACAAGAAATTCTTCTCAGCAGTGATCTGATTATTCTTAATGTAGATCTTCAAAGAGCAGTTAATTTAGGTAATTTATTTGTTTTTGCCAGATAGCATCTTTAAAATTCTGAAAGCAAGAGGTGAAGGAGTACACAAATATATGGCAGGTAAAGTTATTGATTTGATCAAGAATGGAAAGTGAGACAATTACAGACTAACATCTAAAAAAGTTTGGACAATTAGACTAAAGCATAATTTATTAGCTTTTACTTTGGTACACAATGCATTAAATTTCTTTAGAAGAACATACAGTCCAGGAAGATGATGTTTTATGCAGTTTCCAGAAAATTTAACTAGAGCTTTGAAGATAATATCCTACCTTAGAGTGACTCTTATTTGAAAGCTTTACCATGCATTAATCTCATTTTTCTCTTCAAGGTAATCCTGGCAAACAGGCAAGCAGGTCTCACCAGTGTAAGACCGGGGCACGGGACTTAGCTTATGTGTTCTGCCTAGTATTACAGAGGCAGCAGGTGTCAGAGCTTGAAAATTTTGACTCTTAACAACTATGCATGCTTGTTTCTTTAAGAAAATGAGCATTTAAGGCTGACTTTGCCCCTTTGGGACTTCCCTGGTGGTTTAGACAGTAAAGAAACCACCAGCAAATGCAAGAGACCCAGGTTTGATCCCTGGCTCAGGAAGATACCCTGGAAGAGGAAATGGTAACCCACTCCAGTTATCTTGCCAGGAAAATCCCAAGGACAGAGGAGCCTGGTGGGCTACAGTCCATGGGGTTGCAAAAAGTCAGACACGACTGAACAATTAACATAGATTTGCCCCTTTGACATAGACAATCATCAGATTTAGCAAGTATCTATTTTGTGTATTGAAAGCTGAAGATAAAAATATTTTTATAAGTAAAAACCAAATCAAAATAGTTTGCCAATCATTTTTATCTCAGATTCAGGGCACAACCCTTTCTGAAGCTAAAGGAAATTTTTAGTTTAAAGGTGGAAAATGTGAAGTAAAGAGACTAATCTTTCCTTATCAGTTCAGGTTGCAAATAATCTCTCTTCTAACCTAGAGTATCTTCATGTCCCCTCTTGTCTAGTAGGATTGTAGAGAGTGTTGTTTTTGAAGTTTCATCAATCTATTAAACATTAGACAGAAGGTTTTAGGAAACAGGCCATGTGTATTGTGACGTACAGTCCTGGAAAGAAAAATGATCAATCTGTGTATTTGCCTTTTAACTAGTTGTAGACAAGTTGGCCACATCCTTGGCACATTAATGAATTCTGTCATATCTCATCTCCACTGCTCTCTTAATATATGAATTCAGATTTCTGTTTGGCAATAAAAATAAAGTCACTGATTTAAGTTTCTACTTCTAAGCCAGAGCTCATAGTCCCTAATAATCAGGAGACTGGCTACCATAAGGAAAACAAAAAGTACTGTAATGTGATTTGTAGCACGTAACTTGAATTAGAATTTAAAAGGGATTTTTCTGTAAGTCTATTTGCAGAGATTTGTTTTTATAAATGTTTACTTCCAGCTAGTATGTGATCTACACCTCTATGGAACTATCATTTTCTTCTAAAATAAAGTTTCAGATATTCTCAGGATATTTGAGTGCTATTGAAAATATAGGGGCTTTCTCATTTTCATGGTTAGATATAAACAATTTATATCTTAACCTTCACCAATACCAAAATAAGTGTGTGGAGCATTTGATTTTTTCCATTTTCCTCTCAGGGAAATTATTGAAAATATGACTCACAAGGCACAACTGTGCTTTTCCCAGTGTCTCCCACTGAAGGACCTTTCTAGAAAATCAGGGTATTTTTCTTAGCATCTGGTCTCTTTTAATCTGGCACATTGGTTCCTGGCTCCTTTTTATCTAGGACAGCCTATTTATAAATCAGTATAACCACTCTATCTCTCAATTAGTAGCCCCCACTCCCATATTTAAATTAGTCTTTAGGATATGTTCAAGTTCTCCCTGATGATGTGTGTTAAGAGTTTAAAGGCTTTTTTTCATTCATCAGATAATGTCAAAAGAACAAAGAGTGAACAGAGCATTTAAAGAATAAGATCTATATATTCTAGACAATATGGGGAATATGTCTAAATTCTGAAATGTGTGTCAGTTCAGTTCAGTTCAGTTCAGTCGCTCAGTCATGTCCAACTCTTTGAGATCCCATGAAAGCCAGCACACCAGGGCTCCCTATCCATCACCAACTCCCAGAAATGTGTGTGTTCATCAACAAAATATTTGTATTGTGAGGTGCTCTGCTTTTCTGTTTTTTAGGACTCTGATTTTTTATTCAGTAGCTATAAACCAATAGTAAGAGGATCCCATCAGTAATTAATTTGACTGACTTCAGTTTTAATTTACTGTACTGTGAGCTGAAAAATTTTTATTTTCTTTAATGCCTACATTTCTGTTGTCATTTTCCAGTTTTAAGAGTTGCTTGCATTGAGACAGTTTTTGATAATTCATTGATTTAAGATTATTTAGTGGAATGCTATTATGTCATATATAGCTACTGCTGTGTGTCATATATAAAAATGTGTATATATATATCTATATATATGACATATATATGTAGTTACAGCAGATAAATGTTCTCATACACTACTTAGGGGAGAGAAAATAAACAAATGAACAACAAACATGTATTGTGTTTCATTGATTCCAAGAAGTACAAATTTTCCTATTTGAATGTATCTGAAAATAGGATACAACTTATAATTGGCATCTGACAATTATTATTGGCCGTGGGCAATGGCGAAGTGGATGCCATTGCCTTCTGATGCATGAATAACAAAAGCACCTGCATGAAAAATTGAAGGATTGACATCAGTAACTACAAAGAGGTTGCATACAATAGCTCTATGATCTTTTGATTCCTGGAAACTGAAAAGTTTTGAGAAGAGGCTGAAAGAGCTGGGAAATATATGTTTAACTGTGCTCTCAAAATGGAGGTTTAAGTTTGTGCATCTCCTAATACCACCTTAGGTGAAAGTTCTAATCTGATAGAGAAATTAAACAAACAAAACCTTACCTTTTCCTCCTGTAAGCCTATTCTAAATAATTTAACTAAAATCAAAATTAGTAAATAGGTATTTCAATATATTATTCCATAATTCCTTAAGGCTAAAAATTCAAAACAGGACTCCTTAATTCCTACACTTCCAGATTCCTCCATGATATAGGTATTCCCCAAAGGGAAATTTGGTTTTTCACAACATATACACTATTTTCACTTAGACCATACCAGAATTTAGATGAAAAACTATAATGTAGTAAAAGAATATGCAAACAAGCCTTGTTGTAAGAGTTTGCTGAGAGAGATTCGACTTGTTTCCCATCTCTGATTGTTTTGACTTGCAAATTATCTAAAATTTTGCAAGTTGAATTGTGTCATCAAATGCTGAAGGCTAAGTTTATTTCCCTGCACCAATTTGTAGTCAATGCCTTAAGTTCTGTCTATACAATTCTAGTGGATGCTCAAAAATAATCTAACAGACAGCCCATTTTTACACATACTGGCTTTAGACAATACATCGACTTGATTTCTAAGTTAAACCCAATTTTGTTTTATTTTCTATCATCTTTATGCTTTTATGATGGGAAGTTTAACATGTTACCTTTTTTTCTTCAAATTCTCTTGTTTCGAGGACTGTGGTAGCAAGCAAACTTTCTCCCCAGAGAAAACAAACTTTGCTGCTCAAGTCACTGATGATGGTTTATTTATTTCAGTCCTCATATGTAATCTCATTGGCATTTAAATAATGATCCTGTTTTTGAAGATATGACTTTCAAGTCTTTCTTTTATGCATTAAATTCACAGTGATTTTATCCTTGACTTTGCCATTGATTTGGTAAGGAGAACTTGCAGTGTTTTTTTGTTTTTTTTTCTTAAACAAAACAAACAAAATACCACTTTCAGTAAATTCTGCAAGTTGTCTCAACTGCTGCAGTGATATAATCAAATGACAAAACCCAGAACCTTCTAGAAGGCAGAACTTACCTTATAACCTAAAGATAAAACAATACACACACACACACACACACCCCCATGCTTCATCAAGCATAATGTAGCACCAGAGTTAGTACTCCTTTAACTCTTATTATCCTGTTAACCCTCATAAGTATAAATGCCCACAAAGTAAAATGACAGTTATGTGAAAGGAAAAACAAATTACAGAGCTTCAAGGGAGTTTAGTTCATCTCCATGCTTTTATGTGTGGAATAAATAGATATAATCTTGAAAGCATGGCTCTCCCAAAGATTTGGGATTATCCCTGAGAAGAAATGACCAACTGAAGAGGTCCCAGTAAGCAATTAAAAAAAAAAAAAAAACCATGTTGATTCAACTTTTGTGTCCTTTTCTGTAAGTCTAAAGACTTAATATAAACTCTCATTCTGTAGTTTGCCTGCTATAGCTTTTGTTTATTATGTAATTATGCAAAACTACTCTCTTTCTCTTACATTCTTGAGAAGACTGCATGGTGTTGAAAAAAGTCTGGATTTTGGAATCAAATAGACATGCATTCAAGTCCTGACTAAAAGTCCTGGCTACATTATTTACCAATGAAAATGGAAGTTTTAGTCGCTCAGTCATGTCCAACTCTTTGCTACCCCATGGACTGTAGCCCGTCAGGCTCCTTTGTCCATGGAATTCTCCAGGCAAGAATGCTGGAGTGGATTACCATTCCCTGCGGGACTCCTCTGTCCATGGGATTCTCCATGGACAAGGCAAGGGTACTAGAGTGGATTGCTGTGCACTCCTCCAAGGGGATCTTCCCAACCCAGGGATCAACCCTGCATCTTTTATGTCTCCTGTTGGCAGGCGGGTTCTTTACCACTAGCACCACCAGGGAAGCCCTATTTACCATTCAGTTCAGTTCAGTTCAGTCGCTCAGTTGTGTCTGACTCTTTGCGACCCCATGAATCGCAGCACACCAGGCCTCCCTGTCCATCACCAACTCCTGGATTCACTCAAACTCATGTCCATCAAGTCAGTGATGCCATCCAGCCATCTCATCCTCGGTCGTCCCCTTCTCCTCCTGCCCCCAATCCCTCTCAGCATCAGGGTCTTTTCCAATGAGTCAATTCTTCGTATGAGGTGGCCAAAGAATTGGAATTTCAGCCTCAGCATCAGTCCTTCCAATGAATACCCAGGACTGATCTGCTTTAGGATGGACTGGTTGGACCTCCTTGCAGTCCAAGGGACTCTCAAGAGTCTTCTCCAACACCACAGTTCAAAAGCAACAATGTTTCACTGCTCACTTTTCTTTACAATCCATCTCTCACATCCATACATGACCATTGGAAAAACCATAACCTTGACTAGACGGACGTTTGTTGGCAAAGAAATATCTCAGCTTTTTAATATGCTATCCAGGTTGGTCATAACTTTTCTTCCAAGGAGTAAGCGTCTTTTAATTTCATGGCTGCAATCACCATCTGCAGTGATTTTGGAGCCCAAAAAAATAAAGTCTGACTGTTTCCACTGTTTCCCCATCTATTTCCCATGAAGTGATGGGGCCAGATGCCATGATCTTCATTTTCTGAATGTTGAGCTTTAAGCCAACTTTTTCACTCTCCTCTTGAGCTTTCATCAAGAGGCTCTTTAGTTCCTCTTCACTTTCTGCCGTAAGGGTGGTGTCATCTGCGTATCTGAGGTTATTGATATTTCTCCCAGCAGTCTTGATTCCAGCTTGTGCCTCATGCAGCCCAGCATTTCTCATGATGTACTCTGCATAGAAGTTAAATAAGCAGGGTGATAATATACAGCTTTGAGGTACTCCTTTTCCCATTTGGAACCAGTCTGTTGTTCCATGTCCAGTTCTAACTGTTGCTTCCTGACCTACATACAGATTTCTCAAGAAGCAGATCAGGTGGTCTGGTATGCCCATCTCTTTCAGAATTTTCCACAGTTGATTGTGATCCACCCAGTCAAAGGCTTTGGCATAGTCAATAAAGCAGAACTAGATGTTTTTCTGGAACTCTCTTCTTTTTCCATGATCCAGTGGATGTTGGCAATTTGACCTCTGGTTCATCTGCTTTTTCTAACACCATCTTGAATATGTGGAAGTTCACAATTCACGTATGGCTGAAGCCTGGCTTGGAGAATTTTGAGCATTACTTTACTAGCATGTGAGATGAGTGCAATTGTGAAGTACTTTGAACAGTCTTTGGCATTGCCTTTCTTTGGGATTGGAATGAAAACTCACCTTTTCCTTTCCAAATTTGCTAGCATATTGAGTGCAGAACTTTCATAGCATCATCTTTTAGGATTTGAAATAGCTCAACTGGAATTCCATCACCTCCACTAGCTTTGTTTGTCGTGATGCTTTGTAAGGCCCACTTGACTTCACATTCCAGGATATCTGGCTCTAGGTGAGTGACTACACCATTGTGATTATATGGGTAATGAAGCTCTTTTTTGAACAGTTCTGTGTATTCTTGCCACTTCTTAATGTCTTCTGCTTCTGTTAGGTCCATATCATTTCTGTCCTTTATCGAGCCCATCTTTGCATGAAATGTTCCCTTGGTGTCTCTAATTTTCTTGAAGAGATCTCTAGTCTTTCCCATTCTGTCATTTTCCTCTATTTCTTTGCATTGATCGCTGAGGAAGGCTTTCTTATCTCTCCTTGCTATTCTTTGGAACTCTGCATTCAGATGTTTATATCTTTCCTTTTTTCCTTTCCTTTATGCTTCTCTTCTTTTCACAGCTATTTGTAAGGCCTCCTCAGACAGCCATTTTGCTTTTTTGCATTTCTTTTCCATGGGGATGGTCTTGATCCCTGTCTCCTGTACAATGTCATGAACCTCCATCCATAGTTCATCAGGCACTCTATCTATCAGATCTAGACCCTTAAATCTATTTCTCACTTCCACTGTATAATCATAAGGGATTTGGTTTAGGTTATACCTGAATGGTCTAGTGTTTTTCTCCACTTTCTTCAATTTGAGTCTGAATTTGGCAATAAGGAGCTCATGATCTGAGCCACAGTCACCTCCAGGTCTTGTTTTGCTGACTGTATAGAGCTTCTCCATCTTTGGCTGCAGAGAATAATCAATCTAATTTCAGTGTTGACCATCTGGTGATGTCCATGTGTAGAGTCTTGTGTGTTTGAAGAGGGTGTTTGCTCTGACCAGTGTGTTCTCTTGGCAAAACACTATTAGCCTTTGCCCTGCTTCATTCTGTACTCTAAGGCTAAATTTGCCTATTACTCCAGGTGTTCCTTGACTTCCTACTTTTGCATTCCAGTCCCCTATAATGAAAAGGTCCTCTTTTTGGGGCGTTAGTTCTAAAAGATCTTGTAGGTCTTCATAGAACCGTCCAACTTCAGCTTCTTCAGTGTTACTGGTTGGGGCATAGGCTTGGATTACTGTGATGTTGAATGATTTGCCTTGGAAATGAACAGAGACTATTCTGTCATTTTTGAGATTGCATCCAAGTACTGCATTTCAGACTTTCTTGTTGACCATGATGGCTACTCCATTACTTACTTAAAAAAATTTTGTTTATTCTTTAGTTTATATATTGTAAAATGAGATTAATGGTGAGAATTAAACAGCAGTAGACAGCTTAGTGGAACCCAGTGGGCTTCCCTGGATGTTCAGGTGATAAAGAATCTGCCTGCTGTGCAGGAGACCTGGGTTTGACCCCTGGGTCTGGAGGATCTTCTGGAGAAGGGAATGGCAACCAGCTCCAGCAATCTTGCCTTGGAAACCCATGGACAGAAGAGCCTGGTGGGCTACAGTCCATGGGGCACAAAGGATCAAACACAACTGAGCAACTAATCCTTTCACTTTCTTTCTGACAGCCCATAAGAGACAGTAATAAAATTTTTTATCTTCTCATTTTTTAATAATTAAATGAAATGTTTGAGCATCATAATTGCCCTGAAAAATTAATATCCCTCCAATGAATTGAAATATTTTGAGTTGTAGAAACTGGTGGAGTGTCGTAAATTAATAGAAAAGTATGACATTAAGAGCGGCAAAATAAACAGGAGCACATTTCAATTAAAGGAAAAAAATTGGAATGTTATCCTAATTATAACTTAATATCTGTGTCCAATTTTCTGATAGCTAGCAGTCCCTTAATTAATTTATCTTCAATTCCTATTTAAATACTTCTGAAGACACAAGAGGGCTTTCCTGGTGGCTCAGTGAATAAAGAATCTGCTTGCAATGCAGAAGACTGCCTGCAATGCAGGAGAGGGGGGTGCAGTCCCTAGGTCATGAAGGACCCCTCAGGAAAGAAATGGCAACCTGCTCCAGTGTTCTTGCCTGAGAAATCCCATGCAGGGATGGAGCTTGGAACACACAGGAAAAACTGCTGTAATGTCAACACCAAAAATGAGGGATTACAGATAAGCTGGGAAAACAACTTTGAAGGAAATTTCATCAACTTGAAGCCAGTGACACTGGACTTGGGAGAAGCTAGGAACTTACAAGAACTCTTTATTGTGGAGCAGCCCCCTATAGCTTAAAAAATGGAAATAGATTAGATTTATATTTTATTCCTTCTATGCTCTGTTCCCTTGATGAGACACAGAATATATTAGCAGTATATTTAAAACCGTATACTTGGTTAAAAATTTTAAACCAATCAAGGGACCTATAGAGCATCTGGGCTTCCCTGGTGGCTCAGATGGTAAAATGCCTGTCTACAATGCAAGAGACCTGGGTTCAATCCCTGGGTTGGGAAGATTCCCTGGAGAAGAAAACGGCAACCCACTCCAGTACTCTTGCCTGGAAAATCCCATGGTTGGAGGAGCCTGGTAGGCTTCAGTTCATGGGGTTGCAAAGAGTCGGACACGACTGAGCGATTCCACTTTTTATAGAGCATCTACTTGATGGAGCATTGCATGACTATTGTTGCCATGTTGCTAATGAGATAGTGCATTTTGTTATTTGGAGCCCAGTCTCTGCAGTTATTCCTGGGATTGAATCCTCTCTCCATCAATCACTGAACCAGGTATCCTTGATACACTGTCCTCACCTGTGAAATACAGATTAAAAACAAAAGATGCCATGGGTTTCTTTTAATAATTAAATAACACGTGCATAAAAATACTTCTTTCAGTGTCTGACACAGATTAAGCCTTCTATAAATATTAAAAATGGTTATTATCTTTGAAAATGTAGGGTAGAATACACTGGTGTGTCTCTCTGTGTGTGTATAAAATGACTTTACATGTGCACACATCAGAATCATAATGTTTATTTTAGGCAGTAGAATTGTGAGTCATTCTTCTTTGTAATTCTGCATATTTAATAATATGCAGAGTTAATAATAAATATATATTACTTTTAGCATCACGAAAAACTAACTAATACATAAAAGTTCTAAAACAGAGTAGATTTTATACAAAGCCTACCTAACTCATAGTAGACATTAAACAAATATTTGTACAATGAATGAATGAATGAGAGCTAGTTAATTCTACGTCCTAAAGTAACCCTGATAATCCTTCCAAAGCTTGGTTTTCATCCAGAAAATTCTTTGCTCACAGACTTTCAAAGACTCACCTGAAACCAGGCAAATAAGTTCAAATTCTTCTGAGAATGACACAGAGCTCCACAAGACATGGTTGAAAAATCACCATTGCTTTTTCCCTTCTACCCACTTCACCTTGTTTTCCATATGCTACAATTTAACTAAACCACTCACTACTTTTAAACACAAGAATCCTTTCTCATCTCCACTTCATTCATCCAGTCACCTAGACTCCTCCTCTTACCTTCTCAAGCTCCTTTGGACAAAGGAGCTTGCCATTTTCCTTTGTCATTTTCCCATAGAAATTTGGACATTTTAAATACCATTTATTTAAGTTTTAGTTACTTTATTTTCCTCTTGTTACCCCAAATACAATATGTGTCTCTTCTTGACCTTGGGAAGGAGAATGATGAAATGATTGCTTACTTTTTTATATCTAATTTCTTCTTTAGACTATTTTCTTTTATTTTGTGAAAACGTACATGTGATGAAAATCCCAAAGATACAAGTAAATATAGAGTAGATGTGTATATTTACACATATGTAAAATTATACCTTTCACAAACCCTTGTTCCCTAGCTCCAGAGCAACCTCTATTACCAGGTTTTTGCATATCGTTCCAAAGCTACTCTATGCCTACAAAAGAATCATGCATACTTCTTTATTTTTTGTCACAGAGGTAACATACTTTACTCACTCTGCTTGAACATTTCATATTAGAGTTAATATTTGGGAGATTTTTCAACATCATTGTGCTTGCTTTTTAATGGTTGCATAATATTTAATTACATAAATGTAAAAAAAATAGTTAACCAATTTTTCTGATGGTTATTTAGACTATATAAACTCTTTTGCAATTATAATGTGACATAAATAGCTTTGCATATATGCCATTTCACACATATGAAAATATATCTGTAGGATAAATTCTTAAATGTGAAATTTTCATACGTACTTTGAATTTTTACATGAACTTCAGATTCAGCTTCCTTAATTTCAAAACAACTCTGTTTCTCAGTTATTAGGATCCATTAATTTACAGATAATTGTTGTGATGTTACATCATTCTACGTAACAATTTTATATGTTTTCCATTTGTTTAAATCTGCACTTTTTCCATATGAACCTTTCACATTCTTAGTACATCTCTGTTTTCATTGCAATTTAAAATGTGGTGTTATTTTCACTCTATTTTATAACTGATTGAAATTTGCATTTGGTCAAGCATGCTCAGTTGTGTCTGACTGTTTGTGGCCCCATGGACTGTAGCCCACCAGGCCCTTCTGTCCATGGAATTCTCCAGGCAAGATATCTGGAGTGGGCATCCATTCCCTTCTCCAGGGGATCATCTTGACCCAGGGATAGAACCTAGGTCTCCTGCATTGCAGGCGAATTCTTTACAGTCTGAGCCACCAGGGAAGCACTGATAAGACTGAGTATATTAATTGCTTTTCAGATGTTAAACCACTTGCTTTCACTGAGTAAATTGTATTTGGTCAAAGTGTATAATCCTTTTCATGTGTTGCTGGACTCAGTTTGCCAGTGTTTCATTGAGCATTTGGGCATTCATTTTTTAATCACTTTTTTAGTATTTATGAAGATGATTATGATTTCCTCTTTGAACTCTTCATATGGTAAATTATATTAATAATTTTTCTAACTAAGAAACATTCATTTGATAGTGATGTGTCATTTTAATATGCTGTTGGAATCCATGTATTAATATTTTATTTAGGATTTTTGTGTGAAAATTCATAACTGAAATTAGTTTGTTACATTTTCAATATTCATACTTTACTGTATTGGCTGCCAAGGTGGTGCTAGTGGTAAGCAATCCTCCTGCCAATGCAGGAGATGTAAGAGACGTGGGTTCTATCCCTAGTTGAGAAGATCTCTAGAGAAGGGAAATGGCAACCCACTCCAGTATTCTTGCCTGGAGAAACCCATGGACAGAGGAGCCTGGCAGGGTACAGACCAGGCGGTTGCAAAGAGTCAGATACAGTTGAGCAACTGAGCTCTGTTTAAAAATTTGCAGCATTTTTTTTTTTAACTTTTCTAGGTTCTAGAACAACTTAAGTAGCATTGAAGTTTTCTCTTTCTTAAAATGTTGAGTAGATTCACTTATGAAAATTGCTTGCCTCGGTGCTTTAGCATGTAGGTATATGTAAGCAAGAAAGGTTACAAAGCTGGTAACCTAGGTTTATTTATTTATTTTTATTATATGTCTTTCTCATCAACTAAATTTGAATATAATCTTTGCATAATCTATTTTATATAACTACAGACTCTGTAGATATCTGGCATCATTTTCTTAACACATTATAAAATTTTCAAAATCTATTTATTTTTATTTAGAATTGATACTATTTACATAGTTACTACTACATTTTTTTTGTCTTATCATTTGTTAATAGTGACAGCTGCATGCAGCTCTTTACTTTAAAGCTGAACTTGGGCATATGTTAGTAACAGAGGCCATATGAACAACTCCCACAAATTCCGGATATTGCTTTTCTCCTATTCACACACCCATAGCTTAAGCAAAGATTTTCTCCACAAGCCAGTCAGGAAAAACCACATGTTTCTGGAAATTTAATACTGGTGAAGAAGCCCTATGTGTTGCTCATGTAAAATTAAATTTGGAAATCAAGCTTCATATAGAGAACAAAGAATCAAAATAGCAATGCCAATGAGACCATTTTAAATGAGAAATAAAGACATAAGTGTTCTTGCATTGATAAGTAATAATCGGCTGATCAAAGTGATCTCCTTTCTAAAAACTGATTTAAGACCAATTTCTGAACATTTCTTTCCCTGAAAGAGCCTTTTCATATTCCTATCAGGTTGCAAAATATTGAGCCTGAAAAATCTTGTAATGTTTCCCATTCTAATTATTTTTCTAATAATTTTAAGTCATGCTTGATTTATTTTTTAAAGTATTATTTTGTTGAGTATGTAACGTCAATATTTAGAAATCATTTCTCAGTAAGGATATGCTTCACTGTTTTCAAAAGCAGAACCATCAGAAGTTTAAGAAAAGTGAGCTATGATCTCAGGCGTTTAGCAAAACTTGAGAAGCTAAAGTCTTCAGAGCAGCCTGGGCTGCCTGACTTCTGACAAAAGCTTGTAGGGAGCACAGAAAGGAAACTAGAGTTTTACTCAGAGACCAAGGACAAGTGTTGGTGAAGTAGGCTGGACAATCCTTCCTAGATCTGAAAGAAGAAGCAGGAAAACAAATCTAGGATGCCTAAAAGGAAATAACTAGATATGAGTATTCTGGTCTGGATGGCACCTTGAGATACCTGAGGTGCAGATGTGAAATTTCTTAAGAGGTTAAGTCAAGTTTCAAAAGAGTACAAGAGGTGAACTTACAGAAAGAAGGAATCCATGATAACAAGTTGAAGCTCTAGAAACATTTGATACCTAACCCCCATTTGTAGCATTTTCTTTTATTAATTGAGTTCTCTCAATTCTATATGCTTGAAATTTAAAACGTTTAATTGAGTTTTGTTCTCAAAATATCTAGGATTAATGTGACTTTAAATCTTCTCCTAAACATAACAAGACATATACCACGTGTTCGCTTTCCTTGTTCCTTTTGAAATCTACCCTACCCTACTCAAGCTGTCTACCTTCTGACTGATACAGTCTAAATTTTAATTTTGTGTGTGTGCTCAGTCCTGTCTGACTCTTCGAGACCCTATAGGCTGTAATCCTGCCAGGCTCCTCTGTCCATGTAATTTTCCACGCAAGAATACTGGAGTGGGTTGTCATTTCCTACTCCAGGGGATCTTCCTAATCCAGGGATTGAACCCATGTCTCTTGCATCTCCAGCATTGGCAGGCAGATTCTTTACCACTAGCACCACCTGAGAAGCCCCGATATACTACTATTTCAGTTTTGTACTTGAAATGAATTTACTGGAATGAATTTAAGTTGTACTACTGTTTCCTTGGTTTTTATAATCCAAAGTTTTTTCTTGGGTTAATTTTTTTAAATTTTATGTTGTGCCATTTTCTCAATTAAACCATTCAAAATGGTGTTTGGGTGATATATGTTCTGAATACTTGCAGTATGAAAGCATTTTATTTTCCCATCATATTTGAATGGTTGCTTGACTATGTATTGAAGATTCAAAATTATTTTTTTCTCAGAGATTGGTTTTCTATAATAATAATGCTTTATTATGTTCGGGTTTATATGTTGGGAATTGTTTCCAATCTTCTCACTTTTCTGAAGATAGTATTTCTTTCTTTCATGATACTTTCAATGCTTTGTCTTTACCCTTGCTGTTTTGAAATTTCATTCATTATATATATCTAGGAGTGGATCCACTTCTAGAAGGAGAAAAAGTAGAAGCAGCGACAGATTTGATTTTCCTGGGCTCCAAAATCACTAAGGATGGAGACTGCAGCCATTAAGTTAAAAGACACTTGCTCCTTGTAAGGAAAGCTATGACAAACCTAGACAAAATATTAAAAAGCAGAGACATCACATTGCCAACAAAGGTCCATATAGTCAAAGCCATTTTTTTTTTTTTGTACAGTAGTCATGTACAGATGTGAGAATTGGACCATAAAGAAGGCTTTAGAAGTGTGGTGCTGGAAAAGACTCTCGAGGGTTCCTTGCACTGCAGAGAGATCAAACCAGTCAATCCTAAAAGAAATCAACATAAATATTCATTGGAAGGACTGATCTTGAAGCTGAAGCTCCAAAATTTGGCCACCTGATGTGAAGAGATGACTCTGGAAAAGATCCTGATGCTGAGAAAGACTGAAGCTAAAAGAAGGGAACAACAAAGGAGATGTAGATAGCATTACTGACTCAATGGACATGAACTTGAGTAAAGTTCCAGAGACAGTGGAGGACAGAGGAGCCTGGTGTGCTGCAGTCCACGGGGTCACAAGGAGTCAGACAGGACCTAGCAACTGAACAACAACAGCAATAGCTTAGCATGGACCCATGTCTCTGTGTCTCCTGCACTGGCAGGCAGATTCTTTACCGCTGTACCACCTGGGGCGTCCCTAGCATTTTGTAGACTTCTATAATCTGAACACTTCTATATTTAATTAGGTCAGACATTTAGTTTTCTGAATTTTTTGGCACTTTCTTCACTTCCATTTCCCCCACCCCCCTTTTTTTTCTGGAACTTCCATTCAAAAGACATAGATCTTCTGGGTTTATGCTCTTTTAACATTTTCTTTCATACTAGCAATTTATTTCTCTATTTTGTTGCTATAGTCTTGGAGAATCCATCAGATTAATTTTTCAGTTCCACAGATTACTTTTTAATTATGCCAGTGCTGCCATGTAGTAAGGTTTTATTTGTTTTAATTTCACCATTTATTTATTTTTTCATTTTCCAAAATTTCTAGCTGAGTTTTCCTTTGTTGCTAAATATTCTTATATTTTTATCATTACATTTCTTATAATTATTTAAACTTCCCCTTCACTTTGCTCTGTCAACTTTGCTACTTCAGAGATTAGCTCTTCTATTTTTGACTTAGATACTAATTTTGGAGGTGTTCTTTTTTTCTCAAATATTTGATCATTTCTGGTTGTATACCAATATTTGTAATTGAGATCCTCTACTGACTCTGAGTTTGAGTGCTGTAAATGTTATCAAAGAGTGTTCTTAATGATTTTTAGGGAAAAAGTGGTTGTACTAATGATAGGTTTGCCAGTTACTTGTCTACGGATTTAAGAGATCCAAATTATTTGGAGTAATTCCAGTCACCCAGAGCACAAAACTCCTTTAACCTAAACCACAGTTTCTATTCCAAATTGCTACATGTTCCTCTGCCAAAAAGTCTAATTCATTTGGCTACTCTTACTATGATCCCCCAATAAATCATCCTGGTATCACCCCGAGAGTCACTTTTGCTTATCATATGTCATCTCTAACTCTATAGCACCTTTGCACATGCTGTTACCTATTGTAAAAGCCTACACAGATTGGGGTCTGTGCATTTATGTTCAATCTGACACCAGTTACTTCCTCTCATTCCAGAACAGTTCATGATTTCTGCTTCAAGGAAGGCACTTTTCTTGTTGTTCAACACGAATATGTCTGTGTGTATGTATGCATGTGTAGATACATATATATACACACATATAAATATACATATAATATAAAATATAAATGTAAACAAATAATGTTTTCTTATTTAAGATTTTAAGACTAATAAAGAAAGATGTCTGCAGTGTTTTAATATCTCATATGATGTCTGCAGTGTTTTAATAATCTAAATTAATCCTAATTTTTAAGAAAAATTGTATTTAATTTTTAGAGCAGTTTTAGGTCACAGCAAAATTCGGTGGTGGGTCCACCTATGCACAGCCTCTGCCGTTGTTAACATGCCCCAGAGTGGCACATTTGTTACACTTGATGAACCCACATTGGCTTATCATTATCATCTGAAGTCTATAGTTTACATTAGGGTTCACTGTTGTACATTCTATGGCTTTTGACAAATATATAATACATCTATCCACCATTATTGTATTATACAGACTAGTTTCACTGCCTTAAAAGTCTTCTGTGCTTCATGTATTCATTCCTCCCTTCCTCTGACCCTTGAAAACCAATGATCTTTTTACTTTCTCCATCATTTTGCTTTTTCCAGAATGACATATAGTTGGAATCATACAGTATGCAGCCTTTTCAGATTGCCTTCTTTCCCCTGGTAAGAATTTTTAAATGTTTAGCCTTTAAAAGATCAAGTAATGCACAAATAAGCTTTCCTTTTTGAGCTGTACTCCCACTTTATTTCAGCCTCCATTCTCTCACTGAACATCCGTAGAATTTTTTGAGAAACTAGCAAAAGTCTTTGACATTTATTTTATCTGTCACTGTCAAATAGATTGCCTGACTCAGACCTAATCTGACCCAGCATGCTTTGTTTGACCTAGTGATATTTCCATCTTCTAAAGTTATGTCAGTTTTTTGACATATCAAGGAAAAGAACTTCAAGAGTTTCCTGCTTGGCAACTGACAGTCTTTTTACATAAAAATACATAAGAGCTCTTATTTATTACATTAATAGAGAACAGAACAAAAATTTGCATTTTCAGTGCTGTGGAAAAAGATCCCAAAGTCATCAGTTGCTCTGAGTAACATATTGTACATGTTACCACATGACAATTGAGATACACACTTATTTGTTAATCTCTAAAGTGGCAGCTCTTACCATTCTGGATGGAGCAAACCTTATTCCAAGAGGTTCATCTGCAATAAGTTAAGGTTAATAGCCTAATTAGCACTTCCAGGTGGCGCAGTGGTGAAGAATATGCTTGCCAATGCAGGAGATGCAGGAGACACTGGTTCGATCCTTGAGTCAGATCCCCTGGAGTAGGTAAGAGCACCCACTCTAGTAATCTCACCAGGGAAACCCCATAGACAGAGGAGCCTGCCAGGCTGCAGTTATGGAGTCATGAAGCGTTGGACATGGCTGAGCATGCACACATGAGCAATAGCCTTATCATGACTACAGATCGGAAGCATTTTCTACTTCCTTTGAAATTACATATGTGAGCATTAGAGCTGCATGAGCTTGTAAAACGTCTTTATGCAAATTAGAAAAGACCCTCCTTCTAAGTGGACAAACTGGAAAGCAGGACTTCCTGGCAGTGCCCTTTTGTGTATTGCACAAACTATTTAATACAACAATACATAGTGGCCATGCAAACATATTTAAATACAGTCTTGATAACTGGTGATGTATAATATTTATTTACAGAAATCATTAGTGTTAGTTGATTCTAAGAAGGTTAGAATATATTCATAAAAAGAAAGCTTCTGTTTCCCTCCTAAGGCCACATTGGTGCCATTCATCTTAAGTACTGCTGCTCAGGACAGCTGTGCACCTCCTGAGGTACTAGCTGATATTACTTTGCTCTTTAACTGCTAGAATCAAATTCTTCATCCATTCTGTCTAGTCAGGGATCTTGGTTCCAAGTGCTAAATATCCCTTGAGGGGAAACAGTGTCTCCAGTTGAAAATGACTGGGGACACTTTTCAGATAAGTCTAGGTATTAAAATAACTTCAAACAGGATCACACTCATATCCAAACAAAAGTGATCCAGAGCAGACTTATGTTCCACCAGTTCAACACCTTCAAGAGTGTGGAGATGAGAAGGGTATCACTTTCTGCATATCTCCCTTGAAGAATGTTCCAGGTAGGGCTCCCACTGTCAGAGATCATGCAAGGAGCCTTCCAGGAGCCAGTGGTACAGCCACCATTGCCTAAGCTACAAAAGACAAAGTGCTTGTTGTAGGAAAGGAAAGGATAAAAAGAAATTGGATAGGCAAAACCAACAAATGTCTACTCAGAATGTGCATGTTTTTAAGCAAATATTTGTTTAACAATTTTCAGGCTCTGGAAATACAATGTTGAGCAAAACAGATCACAATTCATGTTAGGCATTTTTCATATTATTTCTTAATGAACATTTTTCTAATGTCTTCATATATCATTTTTTAAAATATCATATATGTGTAACTAAAATGCTGAAATTATTATTCTAGAAAAAGGAGACATAGACAAATTATAAATAAACATACTTTAAAATAGTAATTTTAGAAGATCAGGTCATAGTGATTCCTTTCTGCTCTGTGAGTTTGAAAATCACTTCAGTTTCCCTCTTAACCAGAATGCTGCTACTGTTGCTGCTACTAAGTCGCTTCAGTCGTGTCCAACTCTGTGTGACCCCATAGATAGCAGCCCACCAGGCTCCCCCATCCCTGGGATTCTCCAGGCAAAACACTGGAGTGGGTTATAGTCAGTTGTTAAGATGCCATTTAAAAAGGAGACATAGACAAATTATAAATAAACATACTTTAAAATAGTAATTTTAGAAGATCAGGTCATAGTGATTCCTTTCTGCTCTGTGAGTTTGAAAATCACTTCAGTTTCCCTCTTAACCAGAATGCTGCTACTGTTGCTGCTACTAAGTCGCTTCAGTCGTGTCCAACTCTGTGTGACCCCATAGATAGCAGCCCACCAGGCTCCCCCATCCCTGGGATTCTCCAGGCAAGAACACTGGAGTGGGTTATAGTCAGTTGTTAAGATGCCATTTTGTCTTTGGATGGGTAAGACACAGCTGATGAGTCTTGTTCACACCCTCTCTCACTCTTGCCCTGGCAGTCATAGGCTCCTTTCCACCAAGATTTCTCTCCCTTCCTCCCACCTAACAGTCTGAAAATATCTGGTAAGGCTGATGTATTAGTGAGTACTAGTTATGACCATAGGTGACAGCACCATCAAAATATCAGTGACTTAAAATAGAAGTTTCATTCCCTTACAAGGAAATGTCTAGTGTTGGCTACTCAGTTCTAGGAGGCTTGCTCATAGTATTAGAGGCCTAGTCTCTGTTTAGCTTTCCGTTCTATTGTGCACCTCTTCAATAACTCAAATTTCATGATAGTTTGACATGGCTGCTGGCACTCCAACTATCATTTCCCATTCAGCAGAAAGGAGGAAGTATGAAGCCTGGACCGGCCCTTTCCTTTATGAACATTTTCTGAAATGACACACATCACTTCTACTTACTACATTCCATTGACTTGAAATCACTCTCATGGGACTTCTTAGTTGCAAGGAACTCCTTTCACCAAGGAAGAAGAGTAGAACTGATTTTGGAGGAACAGCCAATAGTGTCTGCCTTAGCAGAATCATTTTTGGTGGCTTTTACAAAGTTGATCCTGAGTCCTGGGGTGGTCCAAGATTAAGAACAGCGATGGTGTGTCATTTAAGATTCACACAGGAAAACAAAACCATTCCAAAGTCTTACGGGAATGAAGAGGGTGATATAGGAATTAGGAATGCTGCATGAGTAAATATCAGGAAGGCTGAAGATTGGAGGAATGGACGCTGCAGATCTCATTTAAAGACTCTGAGTAGTTATCATATGTTTCATGGGGAAAGTGCTGAAATTCTCAGATGGTTCTGGAGAGGTTCCCAGTAAAATCTCAGTCTGTACACCCTCATGAGTACCCTCAGGAGCCTGGAAATTCTCTGTGACCTCATGTTCGCCATGTGACAACCACAAACTTCTAAAAATGATGACCTTTCCTACTTCCATTTTCCGTCTACTAGTATTTCTTTCATTAGCAAACTCTGACTTAGAACTATATGGGAAGAGGACTCTGGGAAGTGTGGCTCTGGGGGACAGAGACAGTGCTGATAGACAATCAGACATAAGCGGTCTGAGTACTAGATTTGTCTCACCAGTTATTGTTGTTGCAACAGGCCAGCATTAAGATGGATCATATTACTACGACAAGTGGATCATATGTTGAATTTCTAATGTTAAACACTTCAGCACTTCTTCCTTCTGCCAAAATCAAAAGGTTATGGTACGGTGTGAAAATGCTCAGTGACAGGTCCAGGTTCTGCGGCTTAAACCACTCAGAATTATCTCTCAGTTCTGAGAATATGCCATGCCCTGTGCTACTTGTGCGGCTGGGGCAAGTTCCTGAACTTCTTTGGATGTGAATTCTACTTCTTTCATTAAAAATAAGATAAACAGTTAATTGTATCAATTAAATAGATCAATTAAATAGATAAGACGAAAGTACATGTAAATAAAAGCACTTAGACAAACAGGTAATATGCAATCAAAGTTCATTTCACACCGATAACACTTTTATCAGAAAGGTCCTATGATTAGATCGATACTCAGTCCAGTGTCAGAAAGATGTATCATTCTATGCTAATACCAAATTTGTTTCCCATGCTGTATTTGTTTAATATATTTATAAATGCAGTTTATAAATACATTTTAAGAAGCATTATTTTAGTATATTTCCAATAGCAGAAATTTTTTTTCCCTATGAGTAAAAACTTCTTTTTTTTTTACTTTTTAAATATTTTTAAATATCACAGTAATCCAAGTCTATGCCCAACCAGTAACACTGAAGAAGCTGAAGTTGAACAGTTCTATGAAGACCTACAGGACCTTTTAGAACTAACACCCAAAAAAGATGTCTTTTTCATTATAGGGGACTGGAATGCAAAAGTAGGAAGTCAAGAAACACCTGGAGTAACAGGCAAATTTGGCCTTGGAATACGGAATGAAGCAGGGCAAAGGCTAATAGAGTTTTGCCAAGAAAATGCACTGGTCATAGCAAACACCTTCTTCCAACAAAACAAGAGAAGACTCTACACGTGGACATCACCAGATTGTCAATACTGAAATCAGATTGATTATATTCTTTGCAG